>CM053789.1:591751072-592168572 GCA_028749045.1 Cupressus sempervirens | reverse complement strand
ATGTAATATAATATATATATATATATATATATAATATAATATAATAATAAAAAAGTAATATATTATATTATAATATATAATAAAAAAGTATAATATATTATAAATTAAAATTATTATAATATAATATAATAAATTATAATAATATAATATAATAATAATATTATATAATATAATAATAATATAATATAATATAATAATATTATTATATTATAATAATATAATAATATAATAATAAAAAATTAATATATTATAATATAATATATAATAAAAAAGTATAATATATTATAAATTATAATAATAATTTTATATTATAATAATATAATAATATATTATATTATAATAATATAATATAATATAAAATATAATATAATGTAATATATAATATATAAAATATCATATAAAATATAAGATATATGTTATATGTTATATATAAAATATAAGATATAAGTTATATCTTATATAAAATATAATATATCATTCATATTGGATATTTGACATCTGTGACATTACATAAAAAAAAATCAGACCCGCGGGCCCTTATTTCGCATATTTGGGGGCCAATATTTGCACTGCGATCGGATATTGGATATCAAAGTATGTTTTCTTAACTCATTTTAAACCTAAATTCAATAGATTTTAGCATGGTTTTGTTTGTTTTAGTTGAACCTAGGGTTTTTTTGAAAAAAATGGTTAAAATTAAGGTTTTTAAAAAATATATATTACGTTTTGCAATTCAATAGGAATGGCTGATCAGAATGATGACACTGAGGCAGGGAATAATATTCCTCATAACCCCCCACCAAACGATCCAATACCCCCGCAAAATTGTCCACCGAATGATCCTCTACCCCCTCAAAACCCTCATCGAATCAAGGATTTGATAAATGAAAATCTCACTGAGTTGAGAGGTTTGCATAGAACATATAATAATGTACCCACATTGGCTCCTATGTTATCCACGTTAAACACCATAGTGGATAACATTGAAACCCTTACAAACCAACAAAATGTCGCTCTTCATTGGCGTAATAAAATGCACGAGATGTTTGATGAGGGTTTGGACTGTGATGAGGTTGCGACCCTCAACATAACCAAAGATGATTTGGCTAGCCTTTTTGCGAACTTGAAAATGGGTTTACTAGTCGACCCAAAAAAATCCAAACTATCGATTAAATGGTGCACAAATGATGCCATACGTGCAAAATTTTGGGATCGTTGGTGGATGGTCTTTGATATCCCTCCACATGGCAATTTAGACATACCATTTTATTTCTTTAGAAAATTATATGCAAAATTTGTGTTGAAACTTAAAGTGAACTATTGGAGCATGAAGCCCAACATGGGCTTAGGACTAAGAGCTCCTTAGGATAGACCCTCTTCCTAGTGGAAGAAAGCTGGCACTTTTGTCCCACCCACTGATATCTCCCCTCCTCCTCGAGTGCAGCATCCAGATATTATGACAGAGGCTAGCTCTCAGACCATTAGAGCCATTCAGAGGCTGAGTAGCCTAATGATATCTCAAGCTAGGTCAGTCTTGCCTCCTCGTGTTGATGATGTTGGTGCCAATTCATCATCAGCTAGCTCATCACACATTTGTGTGCCTCACATTTTCATTACATGCAAGAATATTTTCCTGGGTTCCACAGGTGATCTTCTTGAGTATCATTTTGAATGAGACAAGGATACACCAGACACACAGACAAAGGCTACAGATCCTGATGCGAGAGAGGAGGGGAATGCAAAGGCATAGACTCCTTTGATGTCAGTACATGTATACATTTTTTTGTTATGACATATGCGATTTAAAGTTAATTTTTATAATAGAGTAATTTTAATTTTTAAGCCATATTGAATTTTATATGTATGTGATCTTCATTAATGTTTAGTTGATGACCAAGGAGGAGCTCAGACAGATTGATGATGCCACACTCTCGGCCATTTCATTTGGCCTTGAGACATCTACGATACATTATGTTGCGTTCACATTTTTTTTCTATTTGATACTGTAGCATATATGGTTGCTAAACTTTCTTTTATCTTGCAGGTACCACCTGTCCCGGGGGGACAAAGTGGGGGGGGGGGGGGTGAGCCAGCGTGCATTGACAAAGGAAAGGTAATTAGGTGCTTTCTATTTGATTAAATATTGATGCATTCTTGTAACATGTTTTTGGTAATCCCATTTAATTACATTCTTTATTGTATATAGGGTGTGGCTACTGGCGATGAGCATGTACAAATTTCACACTGTAGACCATTAGGGATTTCCATTCGCACTGAGAGCCCCATTGTATGTATAAGTATCATTTATTTTTTATTATCCTTGTTTTCATAAATAAATTCAAAACTAATTTCCATGATATTAACAACTACTATTTTGTATCTCATAGGAGACTCCTAGTGCACATGAGGTCCAACGGGAGAGTTATGTAGATTTGATGACGTGACCACTCTTTCCTAAGGAGGAGCCTATAATAGTAAGTTGTAGTTTGAATTCATGATTAAATATGTTATAAATTTAGCATGCTATGAATTATAATGTTATAGTTTAAATTGTAGATTCATCTGACAAACATATTTGAACATATACAACCCACAATCAGAGAGGTAGAAGCATTGCCAAGGGCATATGAGAGGACTCCTGACCGGCACAGGAGGTCGACAAGAGAGGTATTTGTTATGAAATTTTGATAGTATAAATCTTCATTACAAAAAAGATCATTATGCATTTGAGTAATTCAATGTTAGATACAAAGAATCATATAAATTTAGTAATCTAACTTTGGGTTTTCCATTTTTGTTTATGTAGGATGCATCCAATCCACCTAGTGCAGTGAAGAGGCTGCATTCTGATCATCCACCAGCACCCTAGGATAGTATAATTGTCGTAGGATGCATCATGAGACATTTTGATATGGCATATGCCACATTGTATATAGAAACATTGATATTATACACATTCTGATGGCATGATCAACCACATTTTGTATATGGATCAATGTATTTTGATATATATTTGAGTACTTTGTCTATGGATACGCTGGTCTATTTTGATATGTTCATTATTAATAAATGGTACATTACAGTTCAATTTTTTATTATTGATTCATATTATATAAGAAGTGGTTTGTACAGATTTATGACTTATAAGAATGTATGGCCTATTTAGCACTTATTGCATTCTGGCAATGCTGATATAGATGACAAAACTTCTTAAAAATCTCAATCCTTGCATAACTCAAAACCTATTTAACCATAAAATTTTCAAGATCAAAATCAGTTAGTTCACTAGCCCATTTAAAAATTAATATCATATGAATTCATTATTTATTCTCAACGTCCCTGGCACTGGAAAAGTCTTATTCTGAGTGGTTGAGCTAACCAAATGCTTTTAACATATATTTTTTTCTTTTAAATGTAAACTGTAATAACATAAAAAAGATGTGTGACTTATACAGATAATAATAGGAACATAAGACATATAAGTAATTTTTGTAACATTAAATACTAACACATGATGCTAGATTCTCGAAGAAGCACCTCAGCCTTCTCACTTATTGTTTTCTACTTAACCCTTTTCTAAGCATACTTACATGCTGACTTTCTATCACACCCACCTTTGATAACTAAGCATTTGTTAAATGAGGAAAAGGCAATTGTTATCACAAACTGTAAAAAAGGTATACAATTTTTGGGGGATATCAAATTTTGTTGCTCAGGAAAGGTTTTAAATTCACCTCCTATTTCACATGCAATTGTCTTTTTATTACAAATATTATGGTGCTTGCAAACTTGGAGTAGAATGCTAATAAAGTTAACATGTGATGTTATTTGTTTTTGTCACAATGGCAGTTTGGTCCAAGAATTTTTAAGAAGGTTGCAGTGCAAAGATCATGTTTGATAGTTGACCCAGATCCTTACAAATTTTGCAAAGAGGACATTGAGATTATCTGATGTAGGACAACAGATTTCTATGCATTCTGTAGCATTGGATAGTCAAATGCATATTGTCTGAAACTTCCTGATGGTATCGAGCTTACTAAAATCATTGAAAGCTTGCCTCTGCATAGAGCAATGATAGAGCAACTTATTCTAGAAAATGGAAATTCATTTTCTCCCTTTCCACGTATGTTTCCAATTTTTAATGTTCCAGAGGGTGTTAATCTACCTTATGAGATACTGTTTTAAATCAACTCTCTTATTCATTGTGGGATACTCAGTGGCCCAACACTGAATTGTCACTTTTTTGATTTGCTAAATAATGAGAAGAAATCAACTTTGCACACATGTCTGGCCTTAATAGAACTACATAAATTGAATTTGACATGTTTCGACCTAGAAACATTTCTTCAAAATCAAGTAAAGAAGTTGCAAACTAGTCAAAATCAGTTGAAGTCTCTAAAAATTTCTAGACATAATGGCACATTGAAATTCCATTGGGCCCTAGTTACTCTGACTAGGGTCTACTTTTTGGGCCCCGACTTGAATATTTCAAGTCGAGTGACAAGGCATTTTTCAAAGTATGTTGATGATTTCCTCAAAGTCTCTTTTGTGGAGGAGGACTTTAATAAGCTTCATTCAATTGCTTTGACTACAAAAACTAAATATGGTTTTCATGCAAGACCACAAAGATCACAAGTATATGATAGAATATTGTCAATTTTGAAGGAAGGCATTACAATAGGCAACAAAAGATTTGAATTCCTTGGATTCTTGGCTAGTTAATTGAGGGAAAATTTAGTCTAGATGTTTTCTTCAAATGACAAAGTTATTGTCGAGTCCATCAGAAAATGGATGGGAGATTTCCATTGTAAAAATGATTCAGCCATACATGCCATGAAAATGAGGCAACCATCTAACTCTTCGAGGTAAATATTAAATGCTTGAGATCATGAAGTTTCCCCTATTCTTGATAGTTATGTTCGTACAGATGGTATCAACTACTGATATTCAGATGGAATCAAAAATATTTCTTTACGTTTGGCAAAGCAGATAGCTCATATTTGTCGATTGAGTATGCCTCCTCCTTCAGTGTTCCAGATCGCTTTGTCGAATCCAAATGGAATGTGATCTCTTGAAAATGAGATAGGTTATTTTAAGCCTCAGCATCACTATCCTGTAGCATTTGATAGTTCATCAATAACCCTCACAACCTTCGAGTTATGACCCTCAGTAGATCGACCTTGAAATGCACTTAGATAACCTTGGGGACTCCTCGGTACGGGGTGGTTGCGGACAATGGATGGTCTCCGTGACCGAAACAAGGGTGTCACTGGGGTTCACTTGCCCACCTGGAGCTAATGGAACTGACGATTTGATGCCAAGATCAGCGGTTTCAAAGTTGTGTTGTGGTGCACCTATGAATTGAGGCACACAACGAGTTTTGGCATCGAGCGAGATCAATGTGTCAAATCCAAACGAAATGTGATCTCTTGAAAATGTGATAGGTTATTTTAGATCTTAGCATCACTGTCCTATAGCTTTTGACAGTTCATCGATAGTCCTCACGAGCTCCAAGTTAAGACCCTCAGAAGATCGACCTCGAAATGCACTTAGAGCACCTTGGAGACTCCTTGGTATGGGGTGGTTGTAGATGATGGATGGTCTCCATGGCTAGAAAAAGGGTGTGACTAAGGTTCACCCACCCACCTAGAGCTAATGGCATTGACGATTCGATGCCAAGATCAACGATTTCAAAGTTACGCTGTGGTGCACCTATGAACTGAGGCACATTGCGAGTTTTGGCATCGAGCGAGATTGTTGTGCCAAATCCAAATGGAATGTGATCTCTCAAAAATGAGATAGGTCATTTTAGGCCTCAACATCACCATCCTATATCATTTGACAATTCATTGATAGCCCTCATGAGCTCCGAGTTATGACCCTCAGAAGATTGACCTCAAAACACACTTAGAGAACCTTGGGGAGTCCTCGGTACAGGGTGGCCGCGGACAATGGATGGTCTCCATGGCCGGAACAAAGGGTGTCACTAGAGTTTTCCCGCCCACCCGAAGCTAATGACACTGACGATTCGATGCCAAGATCAATGGTTTCAAAGTTGTGCTGTGGTGCACCTATGAACTGAGGCACACTACGAGTTTTGGCATCGAGCGAGATCATTGTGATGAATCCAAACAGAATGTGATCTCTCAAAAATGAGATAGGTCATTTTAGGTCTTAAAATCATCATCCTATAGCATTCAATAGTTCATCAATAGTACTCACGAGCTCCAGGTTATGACCCTTGAAATATTGACCTCGAAATGCACTTAGAGCGCCTTGGGGACTCCTCGATACGAGGTGGCTGCAGATGATGGATGGTCTCCATGGCTGGAACAAGGTTGTGACTAGGGTTCAACCACCCACCCGGAGCTAATGGCGCTGACGATTGGATGCCAAGATCAACGGTTTCAAAGTTACGCTATGGTGCACCTATGAACTGAGGCACACTGCAAGTTTTGGCATTGAGCGAGATCGATGTGCTGAATCTAAACAGAATGTGATCTCTCAAAAACGAGATAGGTTATTTTAGGCCTCAACATCATTGTCTTGTAGAATTTGACAGTTCATCGATAACCCTCACAAGCTCTAAGTTATGACCCTCAGAAGATTGAACTCAAAACGCACTTAGAGAACCTTAGGGACTCCTTGGTACGGGGTGGCCGTAGACGATGGATGGTCTCCGTGGCTAGAACAAGGGTGTCACTAGGGTTCACCCACCCACCCGGAGCTAATGGCACTGACGATTCGATGACAAGATTAGCGATTTCAAAGTTGAGTTGTGGTGCACCTATGAACTGAGGCACACTGTGAGTTTTGGCATCGAGAAAGATCATTCTGCCGAATCCAAACAGAATGCGATCTCTCAAAAATGAGATACATCATTTTAGGTCTCAACATCACCATCCTATAGCATTCAAAAATTCATCGATAGTCCTCACGAGCTCCAAGTTATGACCCTCAGAAGATCGACCTCGAAATGCACTTAGAGCACCTTGGAGACTCCTTAGTATGGGGTGGCTGCGGATGATGGCTGGTCTTCGTGGCTAGAACAAGGGTGTGACTAGGGTTCACCCACCCACCCATAGCTAATGGTGATGACGATTCGATGCTAAGATCAGCAGTTTTAAAGTTACGCTATGGTGCACCTATGAATTGAGGCACATTGTGAGTTTTGGCATCGAGCGAGATCATTGTGTCGAATCCAAACGGAATGTGATCTCTCGAAAATGAGATAGGTTATTTTAGGCCTCAACATCATTGTCCTGTAGAATTTGAAATTTCATCGATAGACCTCATGAGCTCTGAGTTATGAACCTTGGAAGATCGACCTCAAAATGTACTTAGAGAACCTTGGGGACTCCTCGGTACGGGGTGGCCGCAGATAATGGATGGTCTCCGTGGCCAGAACAAGGGTGTCACTAGGGTTCACCCGCCACCAAAAGCTAATGGTACTGACGATTTGAACAGTTCTAGCCGTTAGGAGTTAGATTTTGAAAAGTTGTCAAGAAAATTGCAAAAGTTGCTTAGCAACTTTTTGCAATTTTTGCAATTTTTGTGCTAAGACAAGTTTTATTGCAAATTTGATTGCAAATGGGCTCTACAAACTCCTAGGGACCCTAATAATGTTCTAAACATCTAGACTTACCTAAAAAGCATGGAATTTACCAAAAATCCACTTTATTAGACCAATTGATGGCCAAGGCTTATAGTTGCACCATGGGGTCTTGTGTCCATTACAAATGTGGATGGTCATAGGGAGATCATTAGATCTATCCCTAGACCTTATTACATCAAGAAAAGAAAAATGATTAGGTGATTTTCACTAGTGTTCTCTGTATTTCATTAATTTTATTGGACTAAGAACTAGTTTTCCTCTCAGTTGGAAGGGTGGGCCTAGGTTTCAACACTAATGGGTGATGTTGAACCACTTTGGTAATGACTAGTTCATTTGGGGAGGCTTGAGACTACATGCAAAGAAATTATTATCGATTTTACTCTTGTTTCAAGGGGTGGGCCTAAGAGCTCAACATATTAGAATGATGTTAAATCACCATATTAATGAATAGCTCATTTGGAGATGGTAGCTAACCAAAGTTTAGAAGATTATTTTTATAGTATTGTAAAAGTTTTTTGTGAGAACCTTGCTATTAAAAATTCGGAGTATATGAAATTTTCCCAATGATTTTAAACATGGTAACCAATGGAGGAAGAGTTGGCATGGTTGTAATAATGCATGGTAACCATGATGAACCAACAAAAAGGAGAACCACTATGAACCATGATGCACTTGAACATAAAGATGATTATGGAGAGGATCAAATGAAACATGTTGCTTCAGTCCCAAATGTTGACAATATACAAGTGATGTAGAGGATAGGGTGATGGACCCAAGTAACAACCTCAAATGAGAAAATTTGTAACAATGTGCCAAGTGACCCTTCTAGGTCCTGATGGTCAAATCCCACAAATGGTCAACTCCAAGAGGTTTTAAGGCTTCAATGAGTTTTTTTTGACATATTCATCATGTTCCAACACTTACCCTTGAGTTTCAATACTTTTCAAGCCAAAATCCACAACATGCCAAAATGTTGTCTATGCAACTTTACAATTCTATGACAACAACAAGACAAATAGGTGGATAACTTTTGTTTTTTCCAAAAGACTCCTTGAATAAATGGATTTTTTGGATACCCTTTATCCTTTCACAAAACATATATAAGAATTAGATACCTTCCTTTAGAAAATATCAATGAACTTTCACACTTTTGTTTTTAAACAATGTAGAAAATATGCATTTACAAAGAAACCACTAGAAGGACTTAAGATTTGGAATCCAAAATTTGCATAGGCTCCTAAAATGACTTCAATTAGACAAATCCACTCTCAATTTTAGGCCATGGGTTCCCTAACCCCAAAAGCCCCAATCCACCTTCTCAAAACCCTTGTTCCTAGGGCATCACCAATTGCACACGTGCCAAGCCTTCTTGGACTAATTCAAAATTTAGACATCTATGTTTTATCACCATAAATATGAATCAACTCACAAACACTACCCTCTTTAAGGAAAATCTCTTCCTATAGGACTGTCCCCTCACTTTCAACCCTTGTTTTCACCCTTTTATGTTTGGTGGCCACCAATTATTCTAGTTAGTTGATCATTTCAGGGTTAGAAGACATTATACATGTTAGGAAAATGGCATTCCATGAAGAATTAGGTAAGCATTTCATGAAATGACCATTGATTAGATGAAAAAATTGTCAAAATGCTTATGAAAAGGACTGCTACAACTAACAATCAACAAGTTAGATGAATAACCCTTCAAAAATGAAATCAAAACTTGGTCCTAAACTTTCTTACAGATCTTAGAAGATGCCATAATGCATTAGAATATCATAAAGAACTCAGAAACTCCAAAGAACCTTCAAATTGCTATTAAAATCCAAGCTTTTTTATTCAAAATTCTGAATCAGTTCATACATACTGCCCTTACAGTCCGTACAAACACTATTTATAAGTTTCAGGGGATGGTTAATAACCCTCTCAACGACCTCTAATCAGTTTCACTTCCTATTCCTTCATAAAATTTAAACTATGGAGTTTTCCTCCAAAATGCTCATGTAGCCGTTACATTCAAGATTTGAATTTTCTAAAGCAATAAGCTAAATTTTAAGTGACTTATTGAATGTTTCAACTTATGAATTGACTTGAGATTATTATGAGACCTTATTAGGACCTATCCAATGACTCACTTACCCTATGCAAACCTAGCCATTACTAAAATTCAAATCTCATGGTCCTCTATAACTTTTCAATATGAAAGTCTTTCAAAACATTATACAATATTATGACTCTTTATGCTTTCAAATGCCATGATTGGTTGCAAAATGGAAGAAATGAAGTATTCTAATTGTTCATCCATACTTTCTAGATTTTTCTTATTTGATTAGTTTGATAAAAATAGTTTTAATAATCATAATGTCAGCTTTATGTCAAATAAGAAAAAAGCCAAACTTGTAATAAGATATCCACAAGCAATTATTTTTAATATAGTTATAAATGCTCTTAAAATTTTTCTTATAGCCTTGTATCACATGCAAATATGATTTGCAAGAACTTGTTCAATATCTTCCTCTTATAATTCCTTACAAAGAACCTACCAAAATACAAATTAGAATGTGCAACTAATTTAACCCGTCTTTTTCATTATTACAAAAACCATATACAAAAAAGTTCACATTTTACATCATAATACATCATAAATCTTAGGAATTCTCCCCAATACCACCCCCCTCCAACTCTTCATGATGTACCTACATTCCAATATCATAAAAAAATTAGTAACTCATTGTATTAAACAAGATAATCATCAGTTCATTGAATCATTATGAAGAAAATAACATAAGAAGTAAATATACCTAGTCGAGTGTTCCAATAGGGTCCTCTATTTGTTTTAGGTTCTCCAACAGGGCTTCATGATCAGCATTAGCAATAGTAAAAAGTTCTTTTACTTTTGGCCTTCCTTGATGCTTCAACAACTTTACATTTGTTGCTATAATAAGATGTGAATATATGAGAATTATTTTGTGCTTCTGATAGTCTTCGAATGCAGGAATTTCATTCCTTCTAAGCATGTATGTCTGCAGTCATGTTCCAGCAACAACCACTGAACCAGTAGGATATGTGAATCTATCATCATCTGTGATCAGTTGTGCAAGTTTTTGTCTACCTCTTACACAATGTGCTAACCAATAATCGGATTTCTCATCATTCCCCTATGGTGCAACCAATGCAAAGACATGTCTTGGCTGAAGTAGATCTGATAGATGGTTATGCTCAAGTGAACTTTCCATGTCATCATTTCTGATAGAGGGTATGATAGACAATGGAGTAAGATAATGCGGATCCCATGTGTCCACCCCCTCACTTCACTCACAGTGATCCCAATCAAACTAAAAACAACTAGGACAAAAGCAAGCTAGTTGTCCTGTCCAAATGGTCCATGTACTAGAATTAGAGCTCCGAAATGAATGCATTTTTGGTGAGTCTCTCACTGTAGCACAATTTGATCTATCAACTATGGACCCTTCCTCAACCAACCAAAAGAACCTGCGTACCACTGAATCAAGAGTCCCCCCCCTGTGATAATGCTAACTACACCAATCAAAAATCCTACAAGCATCAAGAAGCTCTATTGCTGAAATCTTCAGTTGCTCCTTAACTAGAGCTCTCTTCACACATGCCCCTGCTCCATCATGTTCCCCTTTTCCATGGCCGAACTAAAAAAAAACTCCAAATATGAGGCACCCCTCTCTCTACGTGCATCCTACACAACCAATAAAACATGCGAGCATTCTTGAATTGACTTGTACAGTTATCTGACCAAATGATTTGTCTATCCATAAAAATTGCTTGCTCATGTAAGAAATCAAAATAATTCTGGAAACAATGTTGCATAAACTCATGAGAGTAAGATCTATCATCACTCATATAAAAATGATACTCTCTAATAATCTTTCCATTATTTTCTGCACTATCAGGGGCATGTCTATATGTTATGTGAACAAAAATAGCAATTTGAATGGAATTGTAATATTGAGATTGTATCTCATTTTGAGGTTGCAATGTGTAGTTCTCAACAAAATCAAAAATTGATATAATAGTGCCAATGGGAAAAGTCTCCTTACACATTCTAAATTGTTGATCCAACCACCGAAACTTGTGACTATGTCTTGCATACTTGTAAAAAAGAATTTTCTTGAAATCTAAAATAAAACTAGCCACACTAATATCTTTTCCAACCAATTCACATCTAGAGCTCTCACCCCCACTCTTCAATGTGTATTTCACCATTTCATATACCTTTTTTTTCACTATTTTCTTTCCAAGATCTTGTTCGCACCCCTCACGGAAACATGTGTCAAACTTGGATAAGCCACCACATTTTGAACACTTCTCATTTAAGCAAGCATTTCTATAAAAGAAACAACCATCAACTCTATGACATAAAAGTTTGATCTAGCAAGTCTCTTGATGATTTTGGAAGCCCACTAGCCTCACAATCCTCCCACATTTCTTTACTATGCAAAGTAGAATGGATGGAGCGTAATAGTTCATGGTGCATAGAAAACACAACATGATATTTGCAACAACATGTATTTCAAAGTTTGAGTCACACACAATAAAATGGCTTCAAAGATTCAAAAGCCCTTTGTGATATATGAAGACTTGGATGACTCTCTCTTAATTGTTTGAACAACATAGTTTGACTTACCTCCAAATAGTGTTTACGATGTGGCGTGCGGTCTCTGATGCCAATTCTCAACTTTAACACATCTTTAGCATTGGGTGATACTCATGAGCTAGAGTGCCAAAATTGTGTAATTTCTTCCTTCACATCATCGGATAGCTTCTTATCAAAACGTGGAAGTCTCCCACCAAATTCCCATGTTTCATTTTGAAGAGGATCATAATTTTTCTCTCGTCGACTAAGTGCTCTTCTCAAAGTAGTACGATTTAGATTCAAATCAATACAAGTTTGTCTCATATATCTATCCTTTCTCAAATGATGACTTACCAAAGAGGTTGTAATAACCCTTCGAGCAGCTCTGTTATCCTTCTCCCTGCTATTTTTTCCAATGCTATTGAGAGAACTAAAAAGATTCTTCACAATAATGGCATTTATTTCCAACTTTTTATTGACACGAATTTTCAATTTGGAAATCATAGGTCTCATCTTTTGCATCTTTAATAAGTGCATGAAAAGCTGACATTGCTCTACCACTATTTTGTTGCTGAAAAATATCTGATATAGTCTTGAAGCCCATAACCGAATGGTTCTTTCTGATTTTTCCCTTCCAAACTAGTAATAATCATTTCATCAATTTCAATTATCCATTTTGGTGTTTTAGAACCTTCATGTCGATTATAATTAGGAGATATGTAAGGTTCTTGTGCATTGTCATGTTCGACATGGTCAATTATGCAATTTGGATTATCATTTGGTAGCATTTTGTCTTCAAAATTTTCATTCTCTAAATTTTAAATTTTGGCATTATCGTTTTCAATAGGTACATTTTCATTCCCCAATTGCACATATTCATTATCTAACTCTATGATTTCACCTTCGACTAATTCATCGCCAACTTGACTGATATTTAGCATACCTTATCTTTTTCTTCAGTGTTTCATTTTATCCCTTTCCCTGTATGCCGCAATGTCTTCATTGGATATCTTCCTTTTGCGTTTAGCCTTTCGACGACTGTTGCTCCCCATTCAGATGACACTATCAAACACCTAATGTTATATTTTTGAACATTTTTCGATTGGTTAGGCCCCAAAATGAGACTTTTTGTAAAAGTCGTGAAAAAAAAAACTGAAAAAGTGATGTTGTCGGGTCTGCAGGGACAGGGAATATGTTGAAAATTGATGCCAGTAATATCGGATATCCGATTTCAAATTGACTATCCGATATGAAATCGGATATCTGATATGCCCCCAAAGACTTTTGGAGGGAAAACCGAGTTTGGGAGTTATAGTTTATGATTTATAAATTATTTCAATTATATTACTATGTAAAGATGTATATATATATATATATTAATATAACATATAATCTATTAATATATAATAATATATTATGTTATTCTTATTATATTCTATAAATATAATTTATATTATTATTATTTTTCTTATATTTTTATTAAATATAATAACGTAATATATATATATTATATATATGTATGTATGTATGTTATTAATATATATTATTATTATAATCTATAATATATTATTATTATTATGAGCTATGTTATTAATATATAATAATATATTATCTTATTAGTATTATAATCTATAAATATAATATATATTAATATATATGTCCCTAGGGGTCCTAGGACCCCTAGGGACATATTAGAATGCTTCATATGGGTCAAAGGGGGTCATAGGTCAACCTATGACCCCCTTCGACCCATTAAAAGATGATATATGTCCCTAGGGATCCTAGGACCCCTAGGGACATAATAGAATCATTCTTATGGGTCAAAGGGGGTCATACCCCTAGGGACATATGTCATCATGTAATGGGTCGAAAGGACATATTAGAATTGTTCAAATGGGTCAAAGGGGGTCATAGGTCGACTTATGACCCCCTTTGACCTATTACATGATGACATATGTCCCTAGGGGTCCTAGGACCCCTAGGGACATATTAGAATCATTCTTATGAGTCAAAGGGGGTCATAGGGTGACCTATGACCCCCTTCGACCCATTAAATGATGACATATGTCCCTAAGGGTCCTAGGACCCCTAGGGACATATTAGAATGCTTCATATAGGTCAAAAGGGGTCATAGGTTAACCTATGACCCCCTTCGACCCATTACATGATGACATATGTCCCTAGGGGTTCTAGGACCCCTAAGGACATATTAGAATGCTTCATATGGGTCAAAGGGGGTCAAAGGGTGACCTATGATCCCTTTCGATCTATTACATGATGACATATGTCCCTAGGGGTCTTAGGACCCCTAGGGACATATTAGAATGATTCATATGGGTCAAAGGGGGTCATAGGTTGACCTATGACCCCCTTCGACCCATTACATGACGACATATGTCACCAGGGGTCATAGGACCCCTAGGGACATTAAAATTGTTCTTATGGGTCGAAGGGGGTCATACGTCAACCTATGACCCCCTTTGACCCATAAGAATGATTCTAATATGTCCATAAGGGTCCTAGGACCCCTAAGGACATATTAGAATGCTTCATATGGGTCAAAGGGGTCAAAGGGGTATTAGAGTTATTCTACATGATGACATATGTCCCTTCGACCTATAAGAACGATTCTAATATGTCCCTAGGGGCCCTAGGACCCCTAGGGACAAATGTCAACATTTAATGGGTCGAAGGGGTTCATAGGTCATCCTATGACCCCCTTCGACCCACAAGAATGATTCTAATATGTCCCTAGGACCCCTAGGGACATATGTCATCATGTAATGGGTCGACCTATGACCCCCTTTGACCCATATGAAGCATTCTAATATGTCCCTAGGGGTCCTAGGACCCCTAGGGACATATGTCTTCATGTAATAGGTTGAAGGGGGTCATAGGTCAACCTATGACCCCCTTCGACCCATAAGAACGATTCTAATATGTCCCTAGGAGTCTTAGGACCCCTAGGGACATATGTCATCATATAATGGGTCAAAGGGTGTCATAGGTCAACCTATGACCCCCTTTTGACCCATATGAAGCATTCTAATATGTCCCTAGGGGTCTTAGGACCCCTAGGGACAAATGTCGTCATGTAATGGGTTGAAGGGGGTCATAGGTCAACCTATGACCCCCTTCAACCCATAAGAATGATTCTAATATGTCCCTAAGGGTCCTAGGACCCCTAAGGACAAATGTCATCATTTAATGGGTCGAAAGGGGTCATAGGGTGAATAAGAATGATTCTAATATGTCCATAAGGGTCCTAGGACCCCTAGGGACATATTAGAATGCCTCATATGGGTCAAAGGGGTCAAAGGGGTATTAGAATCGTTCTACATGACGACATATGTCCCTTCGACCCTTAAAAATGATTCTAATATGTCCCTAGGGGTCCTAGGACCCCTAAGAAAAAATGTCATCATTTAATGGGTCGAAGGGGGTCATAGGTCACCATATGACCCCCTTCAACCCATAAGAACGATTCTAATATGTCCCTAGGGGTCCTAGGACCCCGAGGGACATATGTCATCATGTAATGGGTCAAAGGGGTCATAGGTCAACCTATGACCCCCTTTGACTCATATGAAGCATTCTAATATGTCCCTAGGGGTCCTAGGACCCCTAGGGACATATGTCATCATGTAATGGGTCGAAGGGGGTCATAGGTCAACCTATGACCCCTTTTGACTAATAAGAAAGATTGTGATATGTCCCTAGCGATCCTAGGACCCCTAGGGACATATGTCATCATTTAATGAGTTGAAGGGGGTCATAGGTCAACTTATGACCCCCTTTGACCCATATAAAGCATTCTAATATGTCCCTAGGGGTCCTAGGACCCCTAGGGACAAATGTTGTCATGTAATAGGTCGAAGGGGGTCATAGGTCAACCTATGACCCCCTTTGACCCATAAGAAAGATTCTAATATGTCATTTAATGGGTCGAAGAGGGTCATAGGTCACCCTATGATCCCCTTCAACTCATAAGAATGATTCTAATATGTCCCTAGGGGTCCTAGGACCCCTAGGGACATGTTAGAATACTTCATATGGGTCAAAGGGGTCAAAGGGGCAGTAGAATCATTTTAGATGTCGACATATGTCCCTTCGACCCATAAGAACGATTCTAATATGTCCCTTGGGGTCCTAGGACCCCTAAAAAAAAATGTCATCATTTAATGGGTCAAAGGGGGTCACAGGTCACCCTGTGACCCCCTTCGATCCATAAGAATGATTGTAATATGTCCCTAGGAGTCCTAGGATCCCTAAAGACATATGTCGTCATGTAATGGGTCGAAGGGACCTATGACCCCCTTTGACCCATATGAAGCATTCAATTATGTCCCTAGGAGTCTTAGGACCCCTAGGGACAAATGTTGTCATGTAATGGATCGAAGGGGGTCATAGGTCAACCTATGACCCCCTTTGACCCATATGAAGCATTATAATATGTCCCTAAGTTTTCTAGGACCCCTAGGGACATATGTCATCATTTAATGGGTCGAACGGGGTCATAGGTCAACCTATGACCCCCTTTGACCCATATGAAGCATTCTAATATGTCCCTAGGGGTCTTAGGACCCCTAGGGAAAAATGTCATCATGTAATGGGTCGAAGGTCCTTTGACCCATATGAAGCATTCTAATCAAAAGGGGTCATATGTCAAGCTATGACCGCCTTCGACCCATAAGAACGATTCTAATATGTCCCTAGGGGTCCTAGGACCCTAGGGACATATGTCGTCATTTAATGAGTTGAAAGGGGTCATAGGTGTAATCACCTAAAAATGGTCATCTAGACTATTAGCCCCCTTCTCAGCATTTTGGCTAAATTAATTTAATCATTTACCTAGACCAAATTGCTAATAATCAATTTATTTGATTATAACCTATAGTTTGACTATGCTATCCTAAGTTCATTATTTGATTAAAAGAACATGTCCCCTTTTAATTAAATAAAAGACCCCATTCTTCTAACCCACTTAAAGTGCACACATAAAGTCTTTTTTCTATTTTGCAATTAAAAGAAAAGGCTTTGTGACTTTTGTCTTATATGACAAGTCAACTTATATTCTATTGGTTGATTTGTGTGTGCACATGGATCACTCCTCTTTTCAAATTCAACCGTTGATCATCCACCATCTTCATCTTGATCTCTACCATCCATACATCTTTAAAAGGGAGAGAGCTTTCCCCCTCAAAGCATCATTTTGAATATTGTTATGCTGCAAGTTTTCTAACAGGTTTCTTTGGAGCTTTGTGGAGAACTTCTATTTCTTGTCTACATTCTCTCATCCATGGCATTCTAGCTTAGCTTAGTTTTTATTTTTACATGTAGCTTAATATCACATAGCTTAATATTTGGATTGTAACACTCTCATCCATGCTTAGAATAGCTGCATTTTTCATATTCATTCTAGCTTAATCTTCATTTGCATTGCATTCTTGAGGAACTCCTTGGGACATTTGCATTCTTGCATCTTGTCTTTGGAACCTCCCATTGCATGGTTTACTAGCAAGAAGAGTATCTCTAAGGCTCATCTGAGAGCTTTCTTATTCTTAAAATATACTCTCTTGCACTCCGTGGATAGGGAGCTCTAAGCCGGCATTCAAACATTCCAACTCATGGAACCGTTTGGATAGAATGGTTTAGAGTGTGACACTTTCGAGTGTACATTTTTGGCGCCCACCGTGGGGCTTGAATCAAATTTTTAGCTCCATTTGCTTTCATTTCTTATCTCTGGTTTTTTACAGCAGCATATTGGGTCTAATCAAATGCTTTTGTAGAATTTTCACTTTGGTTTTAAGGCCAAGCCATAAGTAAATTGGTTTGAAGGCCAAAAAACTTAGTTGGTTTAAAGATTTGATCATATCTTTTAAACCGCTTAGAATTTGGTTCTGAAATTTTGTTTTCAAGTTGCGTATATGCTCAAAATGTCTCAATCCAATTTTTAGAGCATTTTGACCTGATTTTCGGAAGTTATGATATTTTCTTTATTTTTCATAAAAAGCCGTTTTTGGTCGCAAATCAGCGCATTTTTTGGAAAAACTTACATTTTCAGAAAGCTTTTTGAATTCTAATGGGGGTTCTTTCTTTGTGTTTTTAATTTTGAGATCATATTAAAGATAAAAAATTCGATTTGATAAATTTGGCCTGTTTTGACAAAATCAATCTCTAGGGAGCAAATGAAGAGATTTTTTAAAATTTCTTGCATTTTTGGAAAGCTCTCTAATTTTTAACAGGGGTCTCTTTTTTTCATTTTCATTTTTGGATACGAAATCATAGCAAAAAAGTTCAATCTTGTTGACTAGGTCAAAACCAAAGAGTAAAAATGAAAGCATTTGTGATTAACTTGCACTTTCTTTGCATGTACTTGGTTGGAGGATAAATTAGATTTTTGAAGCAACTCACCACTTTTTATTGCAGATTTTTATGTTATTTCACACTAACTTTTGTTTCTAACAAGTTGTGATTTCAGGTTGCCATCCTTGTAAAAAAAATTGAAACATTGCATAAAAAGAACGCATGTCAAAGCTTCAAATGCACAAGGGCTACTAACGATTGTTTGCAGGGCTGCCCAAAGCATAAAAACCCAAATTTCTTGCTTTTTTGTTTTCATGTGTGGCATTGAATAATTGTTCATTTTTCATAGGCACATAAAACTTGTGATTGGAGTCTTTTGGTAATAGGAGAGTATGCTCTTCACCCTTGTGGTGAATCAGAAATCTTGACTTGCCATTTGGTTTCAAAAGCAAGGGGTAACTGAATCTTCTTGGCGTGTTTGGGAGAAAATGATTGGAATAGGAGAGTATGCTCTTCACCCTTGTGGTGAACCAGAAATCTTGACTTCCAAAATTTGATCCACTTTGTGTAGTTAGAATCCTTTAGAGGGCCTGCTCTCGGACAACCTGAGAGGAACGACCCAAGTGGGAACAAGCCGATTACCTGGCTCTTCCAACCCACTATAAACTCAAGGCTATCAAGGACACAAAACTTTGGTAGACGTAGTGTTTTTCTTCTCCTAGTGTGATCGCTTATGGGATTTCGACCATAGGAAGATCACTAGGCAAGAATGCTTAAGGTACTCTTGTGATCGCGAGATCGGTTACTCATCGCAAGGTGAGGTGTCCCGTAATTGGGAGCAAGAGGAACACTATGAACGGAAGCCCAATCTAAAAACTCTAAGTTAGTAACTACCTTTTTTTTTAGCCGCTCAACTTCTTGGTGCAAGGATCGATCCTAGTGGACTACCCGGATCACCCCAAGATTTACACTCACCATATGTGTTCCCTTGGTTATGCTTATGGCATTTCCATGACAAAGCCAATATCTCTTGTGGGCAACCACTTGATGTGAGGCAAAGGAGTATCAAGCGTGGGCCAAGTTGTTGAGTAATGAACCATGACTTCTAGGTAGATATTGCTTGATGTGTTCTCGAATGTGCTATACTAGTGAAAATGTTTTGAACATACACATGATGATAGTTATACAACTTTCTTTTGAGACCTCAAATATGCTTGTATCATGCAAGGTTGCTTTGTCCCTTGCTTGATTTTTTGAAGACTACTCCATGTGTCACTATCTTGCTTGGAAAGAAATTGCTTTTGAACATCAAACTTGCTATGCTATCAACTATTGTCAAACTTTGTCAACCAAGTCAAAACATCAAATGCAAACATTTTCTTGTGTTTCTTGCTAAGGGGAGTCTCATCATTTGATTTTTATCTTCTATGTCTCTAGTTCTTGAACATGCTTAAAGTGGCTCTTTGGTCTTAGTGCTCTTGGTCTTTTTGTCTTCATGGTCTATGCATGCTTGCTAGTTATCCTTTTGCTGAAATGGTTGCCTTGATTTCTTGACTACACTCTTGGGTTGGAGAGTTGTTCACTTGTCACCTTGCTTGCTCTATCTATTTGGCTATTTGGGCATCTTGCCTAGCTATTGACTTGAGTCATTCATGTCGTAAGTTTCTTGGACATATTGTTTGACAAGTCACTTTAATCTCTCTCTACTATCTTGGCAAGTAAACACTCTACCTCCTATAGTTTCAACATCAAGTTATCTTCTAGACTATTTTATGCTTGGCTTTGCATCTAAAACTATGGGATCTAAATCTTGTGGTACCAAACTTCAACCAAATCTAGATGATCATGATATCTTCCATGTCACTAAAGAGTTTCAAGATCTATATGCACAATACAAAGAACTAGAAGAGACAAATGATCTTTCTTACCTTCATTTCTCTAAGCGCATGACAAAAATGAAGTCTAAAATTGAGAAAAGGTTAGAGGAGAAGATTGCATCATTACATGAATCTTACTTAAGGTCTTTACATGCATATGAGTCACCTTCTTTGAGGTCATCCTCTTCTTCTAGGTCTACATGCTCTACTTCAAGACATCAAATGTCTTCATCTTCTAGACCTAAAGACCTCTTTAGAGAACAAGCAAGTGATACCTCCTTTGAGCCTATGCTAAAATTTCATGATGGACCTATCTTTGACCAAGATAATGATGAAGACATGGATGTATACCATTCACTTGAGAAAAAAAAAGAAGATCCTAGACATATTTTTGAGAGGACTTTTACTCCCTTGGAACATTCTTATGATGACGTTTTGCAAACACTTCTTGGCAATAAGATCATCATGTTACCTAAGTCTAGCTCATATGGAAATCCATTCTTGGATATCTATTGTGATTATCATCAACATAATGAGCATAGTACTTCAGATTGCATTGAGCTAAAACATAAAATCCAAGATCTTATGGATAATGGAATTATTGGAACCTCTAGTGACTCATGTGCTAAGGATACTTCTCTTGAGCAAGATTACATTGATGAACCTATGTCTAGTAGTGGCTTCATTACATCTACCACTTCTTCCAACACTCGTGCATCTCCCAACACTTCAAAGCTTTCCAACATGCCTCTATCAAAAAAGGAACCTAATGCTTTCCACATTCACTATGTGTATCCTCAAGGGCTACCTCTAAAAGAAACTCAAGCTAACCTTCACTTGGTTGCAAACCTTTTCCATGCTACTAATCCTAAACATCCTCAACCTTCATGCATTACTATGTCTAATCCATGCACTACTCCATTCACCCTTCATTCTCCCTTGTCCTTAGAAGTGGCTCCATGTCAAGATGACTCTCAAAAAGAAAAATCTATAAATGTCAAGAAAGATCAAGATCAAGCACCCTTTCATCTCTTTCAAAAAATTTCCCCTCCATATTCTATATCTTGTCCACCTCCTAAGTATGATGAAGATACCACTTCCATTATCTCCCTTGAGCTTACTGAAAATTATGAGAAAAGTTCTCTTCATATGCTATCCAAAGCTACTTGTCAAGATCAAAGCATCGCCTCATGTTCTACTTCTCCATATCCACTTCAAAATTGTACTCAAGCTTCAAGTGCTCCTATTAAAAATGGTGTTCCTATCAAAGGTACTCATGAGTCTATTCATGGCTTTGATCACTTTGCTCACTCTAAAGATGTTGATATCCCTTTTCACTATCCATTTGCATCTCCTAAGTCTATCCTTGGTCCTTATCCATCAAAGCTAAAGCCTTCGAACCTTCCATCTATATTGGGACCTCATGTTCCTTCATCTCCTACACTTTCCACTCCTAGCTCTCCCATCATACCTCAAGATCAACAAAGACACTCATCCTTGATGACTTTTCACCCATCTATCCACCTAAACCAGTCATATCATCCTTATTCATCCACAAATCCCAAGTCATTTGGAAGTGAGAATAAACATAAGAATCCATTGAAAAATGAAGATCACTATGTCCCATCTAATCGACATGTGAATGCTAAGAAGGAGAATGCACAAAAGAGATTACAAAGGTCCACTGTTAAGAGAGCTAAATCAAAGCAAATGTGGGTTCCTAAATCCATCATTGAAGAAATGCAATCTCAAGCACCCAAACAACGAGGAAAATCTAAAGCTATGTGGATTCCCAAGTCTCTTTTAAAAGACTTGAATATTGAAAATATTTCAAAGTTGACATTCAAGCTTCCAAAGGCTTCCATTCCATCTTCCAAAAATCTTTCTAAAAATATTCCAAAGCCTTCCACTCCACTTTTTTCCAAATCTTTTCTACCACCTCATACATCTAAATCTCAAGCTATTTCATCCATGATTCCTCCATTGTTCCAATACCCTTCAAGGTGTGTGTCAATGTTGATCTTGTCCAATATTTCAACTACCCTCATGAAATCCTCTAAAGCTTACACCTCCTTTCTATACATGAACTCTTATCCTCCATATACTCTTCCTAATACCATTTCTCTTTCATCACCCTATCAACATCTTTGAGCATACCTTTCTATGGTCTTGG
Organism: Cupressus sempervirens; assembly: GCA_028749045.1. NCBI lineage: Eukaryota > Viridiplantae > Streptophyta > Pinopsida > Cupressales > Cupressaceae > Cupressus > Cupressus sempervirens. The sequence continues at coordinate 592,145,995 of CM053789.1, read as the reverse complement.
CTTATCATGACTTATCTTTTCTATAGGAGCATTATCTACATTCAAACAGCTTCAGCTCTTTCTTAAAAAAAAATAAAAAAAAGAAAAAAAAGAAGAAGAAAAAATAGAAAAAAATGAAAAAAAATGAAAATGTGCCTTAGTGAAAACCACTTCTTGTGGCACCTTGGTAGCAAAAGTAAAGAGAAATAAATTTATCCTATGGTGAAAACTACTTCTTATGGCACCTTGGATAAGTACCATGATGAAAACCTGGCAAACAGGCATCATGCGTAATTCTTCCATCATCCATCTATCCCCTCTTCTCTCTTTGATCTTGAGAATGTTGAGCTATCTTTGCATATTGGCTATCTTATCCACGTGATTTTCTATTGTGCTCTCTCATTCACTCATAGCCTCTATATTGAGCTTTATTTTTATTTCTCTATCCCATTGCTATCCTATCTAGTTGACCCCTTGGTCTTGATCATAATAAATAAAACATGGTTCTTATAGGTGTCTTGACATGGCTACTCTTTTGGATTGCACGCTTTCATGCTGTCTTACTCATTGGCTTCCATCGCTTATCTTATATGCTATCGCACTTGTTGGTTTCATTGCTTATCCTTCATGCTATCTTGCTCATTTCTTCCATTGCTTATCTTATATGCTATCGCACTTGTTGGTTTCATTGCTTATCCTACATGCTATCTTGCTCATTTCTTCCATTGCTTATCCAAAATATGCTTCATATGACTATTTCACCTCTTTCCCTAGCTTGGGTACTCTTGAGGAGTCAGTCCTTGAGGATTACTTTCACTTGCTTCACATCCCTTTCTTATGCATCTTTTCTTATCTATCGGCTTGTTTCTCCATCGTGTCCTATACCTTGCTAGACATTGGGAGAAAATGATGTGATCTTGCTTGAGAACTAGTGATCTCTAAAACCTTCTAAAAAATTCCAAAAAAAATCATATATGATGCTGAAAAAATTCTAAAAATCAGAAAATGTCCTGAAAAATGATCATCTTAGTGAAAACCTCACTTTGATGTATCACCAAAAAAAAAAAAAAAAAATCTGTCAAAGTGGTGAAAACCTGGAAACAGGCGCTACTTGAAACCCTTGCACCTATGTCTATCAATCTCAATCATCCACTTTGCTACACATTTCCTAGCTTGGAATTGTTTCTTGTCCTCATCTTGGGGGCATAGCTACTTAGCCTATTGAGGTATTCTTGTGCATTAGGGTTTCTTTGACAACTCACAAAATAGTGTTTCTCAACACTTCCCCCACTTTGACATCAAGTGTTTTTCAACACTTTATAGATAGTTTACCTACGGTCTCTGATGTCGCGATATCTCACTATCAGAATCAAGTCTGGAAGAAATGGCCAAGTGACTTACACACACGCACTTTAACACTTAAACGACTGAGCTATGCTAACATTTATCTACTTTGTGTGTTGTCTATGATGATTTCTTTTCCATGTGTTCCCTCCCTAATAGTCTTTCGAGGATGTCATTGACTAGAAGACTGGGGGCATGGGGCATGTCTTCTTGATTTCTGCTTGTGGGTATAATTTGTTTGTCTATAGTGTTGTAAGCATTTATGCTGGTCCTATTCAACACGTTGACTTACAAATGTATCATCCTTGACTCTTTTGTAAGATCACACTTAGGGTTTATCCTGGCGCTTATGCCTTGATACAGGTGTAATCTTGCTAAATTAAACTTAGGGAATCTAATCGTGTAGTTATCTTGACTTACATGTCTCTGATGCTTAGATTGGATTTCCACATACCTATCTAATATCGATCATATTCATATCCTCATAGTTATACTAGTGATGGTTGTATGATCTCATGATGTCCCTAATAAATGCTCAATGATGAAATGAAGAGTCTAAATGTTATGCGCTTCTTGCTGGTAAACCACTTTGCATATTAGCTTGCATTTTAGGTTCATTTTCTAGCTTAGTCTTGCATTCTTGCATATGGGGAGAGCTCTCTCTTCATCTTTTTGTGGACATATCAGCTAACTCCTTTCATATATTTCTTTACTTTCTTCTTGTTCATGTCTTTTCACCTTCTTAATCTTTCACTTCATCTCTTTTCTATCTTATCATCACATTATATAAAGTTTTGACCTCTTAAATAATTTTGACGTCCTAGATTCATTTTCGGGATCAAAATCCAAATTCGAGTTCATCTTGATGGTCAAAATTGTCTTTTAAAATTCTACTTTCTTCTAAGCAGTTAGCTGACCTTTTGAGGTCTAATCTCCGAATCATCACTGGGGCATCTTAATTTATTCATGACTTCATCATTTCCATACTTCATATCTACTTCAATTCATTGTTTCACATCTAAATCATCTTTCTACTAGATTTGACCTAATTTTATGCTATATCCTTCAAGGTCAACTCTAGTCAAACTGGGGCATTTTGTCAGTTTCTAATAGTCATTCTTGAGTTCTAATCATCTATCTGTCATATTGGACATTGCTATATTCTAATTTTCTCATTTCTAGCCAATTTTTGCATCCCCTTACCTCATTTCAATTTCGATCCCGAGGGGGCAGAAATACTCTATTGCTGATTGTTACAACTATCTATTTCTTAGGAGCATTTGTTTGACCTTATCACTTGCTCTCGATCTATTCGCTTTGCTAGATGTTAGAATTCTTTTCGGATCTTAACATCATCTTCCTAATGTTCAGTACTACTGCTATCAGGCTGTGCATTCAGGACTTGCTATCTATTTCTGCATTTCATTCTTTGGAATCAGATATCTATATCTATCATCGCCTACTTGGCTTTCTATTTTCTTTGACATAATGTGTTCCCAGATCGATCACGCATTAGTCAAAGAGGGGCAAATGTAATCACCTAAAAATGGTCATCTAGACTATTAGCCCCCTTTTCAACATTTTGGCTAAATTAATTTAATCACTTACCTAAGCCAAATTGCTAATAATCAATTTATTTGATTATAACCAATAGTTTGACTATGTTATGCTAAGTTCATTATTTGATTAAAAGAACATGTCCCCTTTTAATTAAATAAAAGACCCCATTCTTCTAACCCACTTAAAGTGCACACATAAAGTCCTTTTTCTATTTTACAATTAAAAGAAAAGGTTTTGTGACTTTTGTCTTATATGACAAGTCAACTTATATTCTATTGGTTGATTTGTGTGTGCACATGGATCACTCTTATTTTTGAATTCCACCGTTGATCATCCACCATCTTCATCTTGATCTCCACCATCCATACATCTTTAAAAGGGAGAGAGCTTTCCCCCTCAATCCATCCATCTTTTGAACATTGTTATGCTGCAGGTTTTCTAACAGGTTTTCTTTGGAGCTTTGTGGAGAACTTCTCTTCCTTGTCTACATTCTCTCATCCATGACATTTTAGCTTAGATTCATGTTGCATGTTAGTTTAGCTTCTATTTTGCAATAATCTCTCACATAGCTTAATATTTGGATTGTAACACTCTCATTCATATTCTAGCATAGCTGCATTTTGCATTATCATCTTAGCTTAGTTTTCATACTTGCATTGCATTCTTGAGGGATTCCTTGAAGATATTTGCACTCTTGCTCTTGTCTCAAAGAACCTCCCGTTGCATGGTTTACTAGCAAGAAGTACATTTCTAAGGCTTGAAATACACTCTCTTGCACTCCGTGGATAGGGAGCTCTAAGTCGGCATCCAAGCATTCCAACTCATGGAATCGTTTGGATAGAAGGGTTTAGAGTGTGACACTTTCGAGTGTACAATAGGTATGGGCTATGACCCCCTTCGACCCATAAGAACGATTCTAATACTTCCCTAGGGGTCCTAAGACCCTTAGGGACATATTAGAATGCTTCATATGGGTCAAAGGGGTCAAAGGCATATTATAATCGTTCTACATGATGACACATGTCCTTTCGACCCATAAGAATGATTCTAATATGTCCCTAGTGGTCCTAGGACCCCTAGGGACAAATGTCATCATGTAATGGGTTGAAGGGGGTCATAGGTTAGCCTATGGCCCATTTTGACACATATGAACGATTCTAATATGTCCCTAGGAGTCCTAGGTCCCCTAGGGACATATGTCATCATTTAATGGTTGAAGGGGGTCATAGGGGTCATAGGTCAACCTATGACCCCCTTTGACCCATATGAAGCATTCTAATATGTCCCTAGGGGTCCTAGGACCCCTAGGGAGAAATGTCATCATGTAATGGGTTGAAGGGGGTCATAGGTCAACCTATGACCCCCTTCGACCCATAAGAATGATTCTAATATGTCCCTAGGGGTCCTAGGACCCCTAGGGACAAATGTCATCATTTAATGGGTGACCTATGACCTCCTTCGACCCATAAGAATGATTCTGATATGTCCGTAGGGGTCTTAGGACCCCTAAGGACATATGTTGTCATGTAATGGGTCGAAGGGGGTCATAGGTCAACCTATGACCCCTTTCAAGCCATAAGAATGATTCTAAATGATTCTAATATGTCCCTAGGGTCCTAGGGACATATGTCGTCATGTAATGGGTCGAAGGGGGTCATAGGTCACCTTATGACCCCCTTGACCCATAAGAATGATTCTAATATGTCCCTAGGGGTCCTATATATATATAATATTTATAGATTATAATACTAATAAGATAATATATTATTATATATTAATAACATAGCTCATTATAATAATAATATATTATAGATTATAATAATAATATATATTAATAACATATATATATATATATAATATTACGTTATTATATTTAATAAAAATATAGGAAAAATAATAATATATATTATATTTATAGATTATAATAAGAATAATATAATATATTATTATATATTAATAGATTATATGTTATATCTTTACGTTACGTTATTATATATATATATATATATATATATATATATATATATATATTTACATAGTAATATAACTCAAATAATTGATAAGTTATAAAATATAAATCACAAACACGATTTTCCTTCTAAAATGTCTTGGGATTTGAAATTTCCCTCCAAAAGCTAATGGGGGCTCACCGAGCCATATCAGATATCTGATTAGGCCTGGTATTTACCAAGCCTGCCTGGTCAACCCAAAAAACGTGTTTGAGGAGGGTTTTAGTGACACTCAGACTTCAGATAGCCATCTGACAATGTTATTTTGATCGAAATTGAATGAAACAAAAAAGGTTTTTAAATATCGCTCTCAAGATTTCATCGATATAATTGCTGTCAAATTCTAAGTTCGATAAGTATTTATTAGTTAATTATCAATGAAGATAACTATAACTTTCAAACGGTATAACATTTTTTAAATCTAAAAGTTTCGTCACATTGTATGCTTCGCCTAGTATAAGAAAATTAAAAAAAAAAAAAAAAATTTGGTAAAATTTTCTATTAGTTAAGGTGCTCAAACACGGAATTTTTTTTTCTGAAAAAGTTTTGGTAGAAAATTCATATTTAATTATTTATTTGGAATAAAAATACCAAAAAATATGCGTCACATCTGGGCATGAGTCTACTTTTTATATCTATAATTATATTAAAAAAATAATATCATTTGATTTTGATTAAGGTGGTCTGACATACCTACTTTTTATTTTTGCCCTGAAATTTTTGTAGTATTGCATTAAAATCCAAACTTTTGACCAATCAATTTTTTTTTCTCCTGATAAGGCCTAGTAGTTTAGAAACTATATTCAATTTCCTACAAATTATTTTTTTACAACTTTTTGATATAAAGTCCATAACCACTTTAAAATTATGTGTCAAGTTGACATAACCCTGATTTGCTGATTTTTCATTGCCACTTAAGGCCATAGTTTGGTACACCATGATCCTGCACATACCCTGTCCTGCTATTACTTCAATTAAACTGTAATCATTTGCTAATAACTCTGTACATTGGAGGAGACTATAACATTATCTATTTCTAAGTCTGTCACATCAGTTCCCATCCTCGATACCGAATCAAGGATTGTCCCTATGACTAGCAAGAGGTTTCACCAATAACCTTTTTTCCTACTGGAATAAACTTGACTAAGATAGTATATCAAATCTATACATACATACCTAATTCTGGTAATATTCAAAGTGAAATTGGGGCCACATCTAGTCTCCACAATCTTCTTTAAGGGTTTTCATCCTTAAGATAACTAGTCACATTTAAGCAACCAATTGTATTTGATCAATATCATATTTTCATGGTGTGAATCCTAGCTCCATGCTTTTATAACCTTGATATGAGGGAAGACACAAACAACTAGGCAATGTGGGATAAAAAGCCAATTTCGTCTTTTAGTCACTTAAGTTACTTTTGTCATAAAGTGACTTCAAATCATAAAGTAACTTTATATTTGCACTTTATAATATTAAAGTGGCTATAAGTTACTTTATAACTTTATAATAACATTAAAATATCTAAATAAATCACTTGAACTCTAATATCTCTTGAAATACTTGTTTGATTGCCATGCCGTTTGAAATAGGAATCTCTCCTCATAATTCCCCATGTGACCAAATTCACTTTCTAAAAATAGGAAGGATCCATCTCTGTTACTTTTGACTTATTATACATAGTAAGTATGGCAAATGGAGTCCAAATGATATTGAATGAAGGCCAAATCCATAAATCCCTAAATGTTGAAGATGGATCAACCCTCAAAAGACCCTCTAACCATCCTCATTAGCCTACGAGAATCCAATATTAGGCTAATCCCTGCAATTTTGATGCTGGCAACAAATGGGGACATCACATTGAGCCACAAAAGTTTGCTTCTCGCTATACCTGGAAATCATGATAGATTTCAAACTGAAGCAACATACAAAAGTGTTTTTCATATCAGTTACACACCCAACCCAATCAGGATTAGAATAAACTTGTAAATTCAATTATACATTTGAAGCACATCTCAAGCCATATCCAATTGTGCCACGCAAGCATCTTAGGATATACTTGGCTATAAATAAATGAATGTCTCAGTTTACACATGAATTGACTAAGGATGCCCCATTGCATAACAAATATTTAGTCTAGCATTCACTCGATACATCAAAGATCCAATCGACTATCTGTACATGGTGGAATTTGCCAAATCAGAGCTAGTTGCAGCAACTCTTAACATCTTCAAATTTGTCTCAATGAGAGTAGACATGGATTTGCAATCCATATCCCAAACCTCTTCAAGATATATATGGTGTATATCCCTTTGAGTAAGAATAATTCCATTGAATCTTTTCCACACTTCTAGTCCTAGAAAGTAATGCATGAGACCAAGATCCTTCATCTCAAACTTGGAATCTTTCTTGCATTTTAATAATAAGACCATCTTCTCCAATAAGAAATGAATCATCAACATAAAGAACCAAAATAAAGACTTTGCCATTATCTTGAAGTAAAGATTTGAATCTATGCCATTCTTGGAGAATCCCAAGCTCATCAAGTATTGATCAATCTTTTCATACCATGCACAAGGTGCTCGCTAAAGGCCATATGACACCTTCTTCAGTCTGCATACATGAGACTCCTTCCCATGCATCACAAAACCATGTGGTTGTTCAATAAATACTTCAATTACACTATTAAGAAATGCAATCATTGCACCAATTTGATGCAGCTTGCAGTGTTTGGCTGATGCAATAGAAATAATAGTCTTGATAGATGTATAACAAGCTACACGAGAAAATGTCTCCTAATAATTTGTTCCTTCCTTTCGAGAGAAACCTCTTGCCAAAAATCTTGCTAGGTACTTCTCAATACTTCCACCAGTTGTATGCTTGTTATTGAAAAGCCACTTGGAAGACACAACTAATTTTTCTTTAGCTTTAGTACATCCCAAACATCATTCTTAATGATGGAATGATATTCTTCTAACATAGCATCTCTCCAAATTTTTTGATTAGATGCTTCCTCAAAGCTAAAAGGCTCAAATTTAATGATATGACTCATTAAAGCCACATATTTTAAAGATTTCTTCGTTCTCTTTCTTTCTCTAAAAGTGCCACGAGAAACTGCATAGTTTTCCACCTCCTTAAATAGTTTGTCTAGCCCATAGAGGCCTCTTGCTACCTATAGAAATTTTACTTTGACCCATCAGTTGGTTCTATAAGATCAATTGAATCAAAAGTGTCTCTTTTTGTTTAGTGGATACCCTCTGAATATCATGAGAATGATTAGGATATATGTCCATATGCTGAGGTGTTTCTTGTTCTTTGCTGTCAATCTCTAGTGAAGAACCTTTTGATCTTTTAAAGGCAACCTCTTCCTCAAAAGATACATCCCTTTTGATCTCAATTTTTTTTTTGGTTGTGGAATGTAGATCCTATAGGTCTTAGAAGACTCATTGTCACACACAAAAATATCTTTCTTGCCTGATGGTTCTAGTCTAAATTACTGATGTTGGTTCTAATGCTGATATGGGTGCAGGGTGTTGATGCACGATTTTTTTTGGGGGGATTTTGGATGCGTTTGGGTGCATCCATCTATAAATATACATTTTTAAATATATATAAATACACACACACACATATATTAAAAAATGTATATAGTGTACACTATACTTTATATGTGCAAAGAAATATACAAAAATAAACCATTCCTCTTTTAGGGCCATTTTAGGGTTTTGGGGCAAAAAGGAGCAAATATATAATTTAAAAAATCAATTAAACATATGTTTTTTAAAGTCACTTAAGTGAATGGGAATTGAAAAAGTTTGAATGCTCTCTAGATGCTCTCTGGATTCTCTCCAGATGTTCTCAAATGCATCTTGCGCACATCCACAGACATTGGACAAGCTTCCAGTGAGCACTAGTGCAACATCCAAACACATCCAAACATCCGAAAGCACCATAACCAGCATGCAGTGATTTCCTAGCCACATTAGTAACTTAGGTTCTAGTTTAGATCTTTTGTCATTAGGCACATGAATATAAACAGGATTACCAAAGCTTCTTAAGTGACTAACTTTGGGTTTGACACTTGTGAAGGCCGCTCCAGGAGTCATATTTTCTAATATTTCATGAGGACTTGGATTCTAGATATAGGCACCAAATCTAGAAGATTCCATCCAAAGAAAAGTTTGTAAATTTTGATCATAAATCATGGATTTGGCTGCCTCAAATATGGATCTGTGTTTCCTTTCAACAACTCCATTTTGTTGAGGGTTGTAAGGGACACAAAACTCCCTCTTAATCCTTGCCTCTATGCAATTTTTTTGAAAGCCTCTAGAAGTGTATTCAACTCCATTGTCAGATCTCAAAACTTTGATCTCTTTTCTAGACATGTTTTCAACTTGAGCTTTAAATCTAAAAACTACTCCTCTAGATATCTTAGATTTCATGAAATAAATTTAAGACTTTTTTAAATATTGAAATCGTTTACAAATTTTGTGCTCATTCAAGCAACAACATGAGAATTAAAAACTTATTCAAGCTCCTTTCGAGAAACCACAGTAGAAACAACATTTGAAAACCAAGAGTCACAACTTAGAATCCACCTTAATGAGACAAATACAACCAATAGAAGACCACGAGTCACAACTTAGAATTCCACAAAGATGTCCCTCTTGGGATTTGAACTAGGGTCTCCACAATGAGAATTCATTGCTTCAACCAAGCAAGCTAAACCCCTTGGACTATAAATCCAAGACTTTGGAGAATAGTCACCAATAAAAATTACATAATACCGAAATCCACTTAAAGAAACCACAAACAATGGTCCACATAAATCAGAATGAATTAGATCTAAAATACCTTTTGATCCACTTTTACTACTTAGAAAAGAAATTTTAACATTCTTACCTACTGCACATCCTTTGCAAATGACATCATGTTCCTCATCGAGCTTTGGTAAACCAATATCCATCTTCTCTATGGATAAAAGAGCTTTGACGTGTAAGTGACCAAGTCTCCTATGCTATAGCTTACTTGAATTGATGGGGTCATGCATTAATGCTTGAATTGGATAAAAAGAAAGTTTGTATAGACTCTCTTGATGAACACTAATCACATATGAGCACATTAGATGCTAGAGGTCTTTGGCCAAGAAAGAACTTTTCCTTGAGAAAATGCAACTTGATACCCTTTGTCCTCCGGTGCTGAAATTGAGATTAGATTTCCTCTGATTCCTAGACCAAACAAGACCTCACTTAAATAAAGAGGGATGCTAGAATCTAGATAAAGAAAAGTGGCTTCAACACCTTTTACTGAATAACTCTCATCATATCCAATTATCAAATGTAAATTGGTTTCTCTTTCTACCAAATTTGTAATGTCCCCATTTTAGTTTGTTCTTGTTTTGCAGCAAGATTGGCCTATAATTGACCCTTGTAGGTTAATTATTGTAGATAGAGGGACTTCTAAGGTAGAGGTGCAGTTATGGGAGGGTCTTGTCTTCTCCACAATTCAGTATGGTCTAATTTGGCTTTTGTTTGGCTTAGATTGGACTTCGTTTGGGCTTACTTTCATGTACTTAGTATTTATGGTAAGTCTAGTGATGATTGAGAGGGAACCTTTCTATTTTTTTAAAGTTCATTTGGTCACATGGGAAAATAATCGGTGAGACTCTTGTTTCAGACGATATCGTAAAAGGATAAGTATTTTGACAGTTTTTATTAATTCAGTGGCCAAATTGTATTTAAATCATTAAATAGATTATTATAAAGTTATTATTTAGATTTATAATTCCACTTGAGTGTTGAGTCATTATTGGAAAGGGCCATTTATTCAATTAATTTACGGAAGCCTCTGCCAAGGAAATAGTTAAAGTATTGGAGTAAATAATTATTATTTTACATCATTTGAAAGTCAAATATGCAACCAGAAGAAAAGTTTGCATTTGAGTGAAAAGTGTATGCAAGAAGCTACTAGTCATTGGTGTAAAGTAGAAGCGTCTCGGCTCAAATTGTTATAAAAGCAAGCCTCTAGACATGGATCGATTCATTCCAATTGCATTTGATATTTGGTGAATTGTGAGTTCATGGGATTGAAGGTTTGATAGCTGGAGAAATTGTGAATTTCTCTCAGATTTTATGCACTTAGTGGGTTGATTTGCCCATTAATTGTGTTCTGATATACTACCAAAATTGAAGATATTGAAGGAAATTTCTGAGCAATTGATCTTGTTTGAAGCTGCATATTGCTAGCCCTAGGCATCCATTTTAATGTACTGCAGATTGGTCTCAGCTGGATTTCTACACCCTATTCACAACGTTCTCTTGGCTGTGCTGGAGTCTCTAGCAGCCATGTTTTCTCCATACAGCCAATGTGAGGGTTTACAGAGAGCTGCAACATATGCATTGAAGAGTTTTTTGGCATAACACATGGGCTACATTTCATTACCAAAATGACAAGTGTTTGACAAAATAATTTTGCAATGGATTAATGTTCTATAACAAGATTTGGCACAAGGAAGGTTAGAAAATTCAGTTTAGACATTGCAGGCCAACTATTGGTGAAATGTATTTAAAATAAATCTAAAAATATAAAGCAGAAACAACAGGGTTTTTTTACAGTGGATGAAAGCTTGCATGATAAGTGGTTGACAAAATGTCAAACCACTAGAATTCAAGTTAGAACCGGTTGGGGTTCTTACAAAAGCAAAAAGATGCTCTTGATATCCTGTAATGTGACAAGAAGCACCACTATCAATCTACCAAGTGTTGTTGATTGGAACATTGCTTGAAAGAGCTGAGATGAATAGAGATCCTCCTAAGTTGTCATTGGATTCCTTTTTAGGTGACATCTCATCAACATGATGTTTAGTTCTTTTTACACAATCTTCAGCAAAGTAACCATATTTGTCACACCTGAAACATTTAATGTAAGATAAATCTTTCTTTGGAACAGGAGCTAAATCAGATATACTTTCTTTATTTCTCTTGAAAATGCCTTTTCTTCCTTCTCTTCGTTTCCCTCTATTGAGCAAAAAGAACATGATTTTCTTCATTATAAGAGCTTCTTCCATTTCCTCTTGATGCCAACTTGGATTATTCTTGAATGCAATCAGCTCTAAGACAATCAAAACTTGAGAATTTCAGCTCTTTCACAAATGTCTTGAATAAAGGACTCCCAAGATTGAGGAAGAGCATTCATTGCCAACATAACTAGGTGTCTATCTTCAGCTGCATCTCCAATGGCATATAGCTGGTCTTTTAAATCAGTAATTTTAATGAAGTAGGAAATGACCAACTCTCCTTTAGTCATTTTAATATGATGGAGTCGTCGCTGTCTTAAGGCGAAAGCTCTGTTGGTATTGTTGATCTCATAGAGGTCTTGAAGAGTCTTGAACATGACTCTAGCTGTCTTCATTATGAATATGATAGGCACAAGATGATCCTTTACATTATCTATCAAAAATTTCCTAGCCTTAATGTCATTCCTCTTCCATCGAGTTTTCTCAGCCTTATCAGATGGCTCGGGAACAGCCTTCTTCTCCACGAAGTCTAGAAGATCATTTTCTTCCAATGAGATAAGAACTCTGATTTTCCAAGAGGTGAAATTTGATGCGCTGTCAAGCCTATTTTCAACCTTTAGACTGTCAACCATCTTGATGATTAAAAAAACTTATTCAAATGAGAAGAAACCTGATTCCTGAACTTGCTTAAAACTTGCTCTAATACCATATTGATTTTATAGCAAAAACTGATATAAACAACACAAAACAAAATTAGATAATACTACAAACTCAAAAGTTATCCTGGGAAAACCATTCAACTTGAGGCTCAAAATCCAGCCACAAAAAATGTCTCTTGTATTGATGAAATAACCAGTGTTCTGAATTACAATCTATATCAAAACTAAACAACTGAAGAAATAATAAAAAGCTCTATATTGTGCATGTAATATTAATCACTGTATATGGACGATATTTAATATGAATGATTGTCCCACAAATACCAGAATAACCTTCGAGCAGTAACAACAGACCCACAGTGAATACAATACTAAAAATGAAAATAACCATCACGTAAAAATGAGCTCTTCAAGTTTTATATGCTCCGTCTTCAATGGTAGGGTAATCACTGATGTTAAGAGAGATGATTGGCTGTTTAGATGAAACAACATCATCGAATATAGATGAATGGGCAGCATCAGAACCATATCACAGAGACAACTATTGCAGATATATATGTGTGAAAGATATCTCCTGCAACTACTTTACATCAAGACCCTTTTATAATTGATTCGAGGATAAAAGAAGAGCGTACAAATTTACTCGGGACTTAAAAATTTGGTCTGTGTTTCCCCTTGTTAACACAAACCATACTTACAAATACACTTCCCTTTTTTTAACCCCTTTGGATGTCAAATTAATTACTTCAAAGATATAGATCAGCAATATAAAACTAAGTCATAATAATAAAATTTCATTAGTTGCCTCCAATTAAAGCCAATATAACTAACAATCTCCCAAACTTTGAGATCAACCACGTTAGTCATCAATGATAGTATTTCCAACAATTTCGCTCTGACATAAATGATCATATTTCCAACAATTTCCATTCCTGAATGAAGCATACTTTCACATCATGACAACGTTTCCAAAACTTTTTATGTTTCTGAATTTTCACTGAGTTGTCAAGCCCGAGTCAAAATTGGTTCTATTGGGCATTGGCAAGTTGTGAGTTTTTAAACTATGGGCAAAAGGAGGCAAAGTTGCCTAAAGCTCCTCTGGATACATTTTTGACCAAAATCTCGACATTATTCAAGTTAAACAGAATATTATGATGATTTCAAGTTGGATTCAAGTTGGATGCATTGGTGCAATTCAATTTGAAAAAAAAATTAAATCTTAAAATGCCAAGAACATTCCCTAGGCACATTGGGTTAGTTAAAAAAAACTGAAACAACTTGAGAAAAGTTTGTTTTTGTTCATGAAGTGCATCAATAGGTCATTTCTGTAAAACATACCAAAATGCTACCATTCGTCACTTCTGCAACACTTATTGTTGATCTTTTAAACCAGAATAGCATAACATGCAATATACAGAAAACCAAAAAACATACGAACAGATGACACAGTTATTTATCCTTGGAGAACCCTCCTACTCAAGGGAAAAACCCAGCTACAACAAAAAATAGATCCTTTAATTGAGAGCTCAAATTCTGAGTATTTTACAGGTGCTTTTACAATCAGAATGTTTGCTTCAAGCATCTCACAGATACTTTTACAAATGATTGACACTTCAAATGATCACACACAGGTCATTTACAAAAATGTCTGTAGCGGATATGATGATGTCTCACAGAATTAAAACTTGAATCAGCACAACACTATATACAGCAACATTGAATACTACCTCTGTCTTTCCCAAAACATAATCATTCCACAATGATCACACCTGCTAACCATACACTAGACTTGTATAGCAAAACAATCATCAGCATAACACACAGCTGATAATGATTGTACCATTTATCATTATTCAACCTCTGCTACAGATATTTCACACATAATAATACCCTCCTGAAGATTATCAACACAGGATACACATCACGGGAGTACATCAAAGGAATGCTACAAGACATCAAGAGACCATGCACATTGTTAACAAAATCAATGAATAGGAAGAATAAATAAAAGAAGTTAATTCTCCAACACTTCAAAAATTCCTCAGAGAAAACACAATCAGTTCTTCTGGACCTGATAGGACAGACTAAGCAGCTACCACGAAAGAATAAGAAACGACCCAAGATGAATCAATGCACACACCACACAAATAGATGGCAGTTACAAATGTAGTAAATGCATTGAAGAGACATGTGAAGACCGACAAGGGAGAGGAGTGAACTGTCATTGTATAAACACAAATGGCACTTGGAAAACAATAAATGCCAGCATAGGCAGCAAGGCTGCCTTGCTGTATCCACGATAACATATCATCACTAGAACCATACACCGCTGCCCAGTCACTGTTGAACAAGCAATATCACCAATAATCAGAGGAAACAAGATCTATCTTGATGCTACAAAATTCGACAAAACTAAGAGATGGTTGAGAATCGAGATATATTATGCTGTAAACATTGAATGTCATTGATTTTGATGCAGATATGTATTAATTTGGTGTGTTTATGTCCTCTTTTATGATATACTATGGTTACCAATGGACAAGCATATTAGATATGTGATGCATTAGCATATAGGTATGCTAATTGTCAATAACTCACATAGTAAATTGTATTCAGCCATGAAGGCTGAGCACATTCTTTTACATCCTTTGTGATGGATCAGGCTTCTCTTCTGGAGTAGCACATGAAAGCTAGTGCTTCAAGGAAGAGTTGATATCACCCCGATGATGCTCTATCTTTTTCTTCAAGCTACAAAGAAAGGAATCAGAGGAGGTTTTGTAATGCAACTGTTAATCTTTTAACCTTCTTGTGACCTGCTGACAAACAAAGTAGATGACTTTTGATATCCTGTAGGATCACTTTGACGGTGTTGATAATCTTCTGCAGGGTATTACTATGTGCGAAATATGTAGCAGTCGTTGAATAATGATATATGGTGCGATCATTATCAGCTGTGTGTTACGCTGATGATTGTTTTGCTATACAAGTCCAGTGTATGGTTAGCAGGTGCGATCATTGTGGAATGATTATGTTTTCGAAAAGACAGAGCTAGTATTTGATGTTGCTGTATATAGTGTTGTGTGGATTCAAGTGTAATTTTGTGAGACATCTTCGTATCTGCTACAGACATTTTTGTGAATGACCTGTGTGTGATCATTTGAAGTGTCAATCATTTGTAAAAGTATCTGTGAGATACTTGCAGAAAACATTCTGATTGTAGAAGTATCAATAAAAGGATCTATTTTTCAATGTGGCTGGGTTTTTTCCTCAAGTGGGAGGGTTTTCCCAGGATAAATAATCATGTCAACTGTTTGTGTTTTCTATTTATTGCATGTTATGCTATTCTGGTTTAGAAAATCAACACTTATGTTGTAGAATTTAAAAGAAGTTAAACAAGAAGAGCCTTTTGCAACACTTGTGTTGTAGAACTCAAAAAAAGTAAAAAAAAGAAGATCCTCATTCGCTTGAGGCATGCCATGCTTGCTTTTTTGCACAAAATGCCTAAAGTGCCAAAAGATATGCTACAAGCCTTTGGGCCCATAAAAAATCAAAACAAAAACAAGCCAACTTCATTCAAGTACTCATGAGCTTGCACCATCATGCAAAGCAGGGTTAAGAATGGTTTCAAAAGCATATCTTTTTCCAGTTCCATCCTTCCAAAGCTTTGATTGTCAAAATTTTAGTGAGGCAAATTCATTTATACAAGGCAGATTTGTTGGTTCCAAATTGGTATATTTCACAAGATGCATGCCCAAGGCTCTTTGTACAAGGTAAAGTTTTAGGAGATTAATTCGTCTTTTTCACACATTTGCATTTGAAGTTAAACTTGATATTTTTGTAGCCATTTTCACCTAAGACTTTGTAAATTTTGGATTATTGAATTTCAAACCACTAGTTTGTTAAGAGAGGGCTTCACTTTTTACTCTGAAAATAATCTTGGCAATGGATATTCCCATAGATGATTGAATAAATAATATTCCCTTAAGCTGCTGAAATGAAATATCTACAATTATAGAATTGTGTGTCCCCTTATTTGTCTTCAAAGTGGTTTGATGAATGAATATCTAAGACAAGAGAGATCTATAAAAAAGAAGTCATATTTGATAGATAACTTGGCAAACATGTGGGTTTTGCTACAGCAAAAACTTAGATTTTAGGCAAACACAATAATTTTTGTTCAAAATAGTTATGGATGCTTTAATGGCACTAAACACAACCATTCTAAGGTAAATGCATCAGCTAACTATAGGAAAAAGTTCCTGTTGTCCATGCATAGGCAAACTGCATAGTATGATGCATTTTAAATTTCTACTTGCAAGCTATATGCCTAGATTGCCTCACTTATGTTTATGTTTACTGCATATTTACAAAGAGATTCATACCCCGACCCTCATAAAAACAGGTCCCCATCTTAAAAACCTATATGGGGATGTCTATAGACATTAGGAGACTTCAGTTTCTGTATCTCTATAAGTCTCCTAGAAGCACCCTGAAAATTTGTAAATTTCTGATAGAGATTTATCAGGTTTATTGAGATCAACTGATACGCACCCTGAAAAATTGTAAATTTCTGATAGAGATTTATCAGGTTTATTGAGGTCAACTGATACTAAAACAATATGGCTATACATCCCTAAACTGCTTCTGCATACTTCTCAGAAGAAGGTGATTCTTCTTCAAACCTGTTGTGAAACACATTGAGAGATAATCACTTATAGAAGTTTCAAATTCTGCAGTGCCAACAGATTTACTGCTTTCTCCTGCCTTGTTCTTGAAAGCCAAAATATCCCAAAATAGAAGACTAAGATATTTGATATGATGTAAGTAAACACTGCAAGTCTATTCCTCATGGTTATTTGGCACAAGTTAAGAAAAAAATGTAGTGACTATTAAGGACAACTTATCAGCAATGTGTCCAATTTTGTGATTGCAACAGATTCTTTAAAGATTCAATTAATTTCCATCAGTAATTTTTCCTGCCGACTCTAATAATCATTAAAAAAGATAAACCTATATTGATTTCTTTTTGAAGGCTCTAATTAAAACGTCAAGTGTGTAACAATGGGACCAGACACAACCTTTTTGAGTTAATTTTTCTACCAAAGGTAGCAAAATGTTCCCAACTGCCATGTATGGCAAAACTCCAGGTTAGAATGCATTGTGAAATTCTAATTGCAAGCGATATGCTTGGAATGTCACAAGTTTCAACATAAGTACTGCCCTCTGTTCAGTTTTTGGTAATGTTTATTTTAACTAAAATCAAACTGAACAATCATACATTGGTGCCTGTCTGTTGAAATGAATAACTTATTATATAGTTGTAAAGTGCTCTCTATTTTTCCAAGTTAGATATAATAACACTTTTATGGACACCACTGTATTAATTTTTAGTTCCTGATATTCATGCTCATCAAGTTCTTAATTCAACATCACACCCTTCAATATCATCTTTCCAACCTACATCCTGGAAAGGAGAGAAACCCTTGAAAGCTACAAAATGATAAAGTCCTAACAAAATTATAGGCTCAACTTTCTCATACCTTTAGCACCCCAAGAAATTGCACATCATAGTTCCAAAAGTCAGGACTTGACAAAATTCTATAGCCCTAATTATGTCTTGCACTTGATGAGTAATCAAAAACAAAGAAAATTTTGGGAAATGAAAAAAACACTCACCAAGGCTAGCCAAAAATCTAGTGTGACTAATAAGTCTCCCTACAAGATACATTGTCTTTAAAACCTTGCACCAAAAATATTAAACTTCCATAACTTCAAGAACCTGAAACATAATTAAACTTCCATATTAAACTGAAATTGCATTTCATAAACTTTACTTCCGAAGTGCACTTTGACAACCACCACATCAAGGAGAAAGCAAAATGGATTTCTGATAGCAGGTGTTTTCAATCTACAATGTGCATAGATGCTCATACGCTTTTGTATTGAATTTTATAGCGGCAATTCCAATTCATAAGCTATCTGAATTACATGCTTTGTCCCTCAGTAACATTGTGAAGAAAAAAATTCTTTGCAAAATTAGTTTAACTTTCCATCATGTGCAGATGATGCAAGTAATGTTAAATACTCTGCAATGGCTCTACCCTCTTCTTCAACTTGAATGTCATAATCTGCTAGAGGGTCTCCAGTCAAGCTCTCTGCAATCTCTTCCTCCATCTCTTTATCTCGCTCTTCTAGGGGTTTACTATTGATCTGATGCCCCATCTCATCTTGCATCTGGCCTTGAAACCCAGAAGCGTTCTCTGGTTGGCTATCTTCTGTAGCAGCTGAACTTCCCTCGGATGAAATTTCACTAGAGGACCCTCCAGCTTGATTTGGGAACCCTGTAAGAAGGAACTCTATTGCACGTTCTTTTGTACCAGAGTTTGATAAAGCTTCGACCACTGACCCAAAATCATAAATACATTTCAAAATAATTGTTATGTAATGGCAGTCTGAATGATTGAAAATAGTAGTTTCATAGTGATTTATCAAGTACCTCTACTTCTTTCAAAACCCATGGAGACTATTTCTGCAATATCTTCTTCTTTGTAAGATTTTCTCCTCTTCCGTTTCCTGGAGTCCACAGCATGCTGCAGAATATCATGATATCACATTTTCCAATCAGCTACAAGAAAGATAAACATAAAACTAGAAACTTTCTTCAAAAGTGTAAGGGCATTTTCATATTTATAAAACTCTACCTGCAGAACAGAGTTTGAAGCAGGATCTGTTAAATCATCCAAGGCTTTTTGAATGTCATTTTCATTCTTTCGAAGTGCTTCTGATGCTAGGGCTTTCTCAAACCTAAAGCACACCAAGAAATTGTCAGATCTATTTTTGTATTCATCAAATCTATTGACCACCCTATACATAATTGCTTTGTAAGAAAATATAGTATATACTTTAGAATCATATATGTGCTCATTGGCAACTGTCCAGTAATAACACTGAATATGAAACCAGTTGCTTTCACTTACCCAAGTGAAGCAAGTCTGGAAACAATTGTCATATCTACTGCCTTTCCCGTTGGTGTCTTGCCATAAGATTTTTGCTCTCTGCCAGCCAGAAATCATTTAATTATCTCATCATGTAATCAAGCACATTTCAGAAATGCAAACATCCTTTTTCCAAGTTCTTGTGTGCATTTTGAATCCCTAATGCCATGACACTATGTTCCGACATAACATTTTGTTTAGATGAAAAGTTTAATATCCACCTGATCTCTTCGTTTCTCAGTCTGTCTTCTTGTATTCTCTTATTAATTCTTTCTTTTTCCTCAATGGCAAACTCTACCGCACGCTGAACATTTTGACCAGACATTCTTAAAGCCCGTTTGGACTGTTGCTCTGTATAACCCATGCTAACCAGCTGTGCCAAAGCTTCATCTGGGACCTGAAGCTGTTCATAGGATTAGACAATTACATGATCAACCTTAGTTAACATAAAAATAAGTGTAATTTATTTACATTTAAATCGAAAACAAAATTTACAGGGGAAATTAAAATCAAAGGAGCATGGTATGCTTCAAGTGCTCTATGGCCCACAAGTAAAATGCATTTATAGATCAAACTGAGTATCATTCACATGCCTTGTTATACTTCTCTTGAGCCGCTTTCAGTGCCCTGTGTGATTCTTCAAATAATTCAGTATGGTATGCAACAATCCCTTCCAGAAGCTCCAGTCGTGTAAATCTGTCGAATAGCCATCACTCTGTAAGGGCCTAAAAAGTAGAGATTTCTTGATATAATAAAAAAATGAAACAGAACAAACCCAAATCTTCAATAACAATTCTCAGTCTTCACTTCCTGGCATGTATGGCATGCTCAGAAGTATTTTATAACTATGATAGAATACCATAAAGATGAAAAACATAGCTTAGCACACTTTCAAATAGATTTCTAGTAAGGTCTATCATCAATCTGTACTCAGAAGTTTGAACTAATTTATCGTACATAGCAAGTTCTGGACAAAACCCTCCTTGCAAAACCCTAGCTCTCTCCATATTGGCACCATAGCAGCGTTCAAGCCCTTTGCGAGCTTCTTTTAAGCGTCTCCCAGCCATAGACAAACAGGATATGTCGCGCAACATGAAATAACACCAAACTGTGTCTATTTGCAATAGAGGAACATTGTCCACCATCTGAATACAGGGAACCAAGGAAATATTCACGGGTAAATGACTGAAAGTCCGAAACTTACAATTACAACACATTTTGCTCAGAAAGGACAGCATGATCACAAATACTCACCTCAAGTACTTTTTGATTACAAAGGGTAAAGGCCTCCTGTAGTGAAATGCAACAGTAATATAAGAAAAACAAATATTCACTATTTCCATGTCTAGTGACAGGGGCAATGGAAAGGCAAATTAAAACATGCAGCTAGCATGCACTGCTGATTAGAATATATGTACTTCTCGTTATTAATGTCCATTACTTATTTCAGGCCATTTACTTTTAGGCCAAAATAACAAACAGAATCAGAACAAAGAAACCTATCCTGGCTGCGAGGACTGGCAAATAATATGACTGTTTGTGAAATTGAAGAGTTAATAGTTAAAAATGCACTAGATACCTCTCCCATGGAAAGTATTTCAAGAGCCTCTTTATATTGTGACTTTTCAATTAAATGTCGACCTTTTGCATGAAGCATTAGTCCCATCATAACAGCCCTGTTCAAGGAAAAGCATCCTTTAATTCAATATGGTTCACAAGAAAAGACTTATACAAGTTTATACAATTAGGATGAAAAACATTAGTAAGGGACATTGATTGCGAGCACAACAAATATATTGTTCACAGAAATGACAGTGAAACTGACATTTGTATTCGTGCCAAGTACAATTAATTATGTTATGTATCACCTCATTGGTATCATATGCAAAAGAAACATTAAAAGCCATCATAAAATACTACCTTTGATCAGTCTCTGAAACAGATGACATCTTTTCCCCATGCTGATTCTCGAGTTCGATACTGAACTGATCAACTGGGAATGAATCATTAGTGTGTCTCTTGGTCATTGCATCTACTGCAGCTCTGTACAACACATAAGAATATATGTTTTTCAAGCAAACCAATGACAAAACTTGAATCCTAAATAAACTTGTACAAGCTAGCACTTACAAATCTATGACAAACAATATTTGAATCCCACATGTAGGAGACATATTGATTTGAAATTTACAAACTTTATCTTCCCACATAGTATTCAGTTGGTCCTAAATGTAGCAGATAAGCTATGCAAGTTTTTCCACTTGGGAAAGTATTGTTATGCATTTGATATTAAGGGAAATACAGCATAGCATGATGGTTATCAATATAATCGTTTCTTCCAAGGGTCCCTTACAGAAAAATCTTCTTTTATTGGATGAACACTTTTAGTCAAAATATCACTAAATCACCCTAATTGGGGTTGGTATGCACCAATCTAATATAGTAATTGCTCTCTTTTGTTCAGGGCAGAGTTCATAGAATGATCACAAATATTGTGCTGATTTTAAAGACACACACACATTTGCAATATCACTTTTCTCATTTGATGGACTGGCTACTTCGTGATGGCTCCACTCACAGAAGAGATACAAGTTCCGAGGATGAAAAATTATGGAGATTGTTAAGAAAAATAGTACATAAATGGGAAAAAGCAGGGGAATTTGATAATGGAAGTTGGAATTTCTCCAGCATTGAGGATTATGGTTGGAGATGTGTGTTGGTGTTCCACGATATAACAAATAAGGATATAAAACTGTCCAGGTTGTTACAAAGAGTTTGAAGACCCCATGTGATTTTGCAAGATGCAGAGGCAAATCTTTTCGATACAAATATAGCATTAAGCATGAACATAAATTGCATGTGGCAAATTAGCAACCAACGTGAAATCACCATCAAAGCTTTTTAAGCTTTTGAAGATAAATTTTGAGCCTTGGTCTGGATACTATTTAAAAGCTCTCCAAGTGGTTGACAGTAAAATCTCTTGAGCTACCCCTATTTTCCCAATTCCTCTTGAAACTTGCCGCTTGATGTTTTCCTCTTAACAGTGATATTGTTGGGAACATTACAGCCACTTCCAAACAAAGGAAATACAATAAATTAATAATTTCTGAGCCATGTGTCACAGAAAGAATTCGCATGTATAAAAAAGATAATGTTGGAGGATGGGAACCGAGTCAACAGGCATCTCAATAAAGATATCTTCTCTTCGGAGTAAATTCACTGCCCAGGCCTCTGTCAAATCTTTTTAAGTTGGATAACTTCAACGGCAACCATTACCATTTCCGTACAGTTACAGATACAATGGATGTTATGGAAAATAATTAGTATTCTAATAGTGGCAAAAGCAAAATATCTTTATTCCACCGTCCATGTTGCTACTTGCCATTAAAGTTTTCTGTAATTGTTTGCTGTTTATATTTCTGGGGAACAAATTTAAGGTTTTGGGCTTTGGTCCGTGATTTCCCTGGAATCACCGTGATTTTATCTTCTACCAGCTACTACTTTTATGTTATCCGGTCAGAAAAAGGACTTGCAATAAAATTTAAAAATTATTGATCTATTTCAACTAAAACATATGATGCATTATCAAAGGTGCAAATGATCTATGCTGCCAATTTGTTTAATAGCATAACGGTTTCAATCAAGCGCTTAGATGAAGAGTTGCACAAAAAGACATCCAAAACCTACCCTCGACTTATAGCTTCCTCAAATGAGAAATGCAAACTACAGTTGGTAAATGATATATTCGGCGAGGCTTCTTACACGGGTGTGAATTCAGTTTGCCTCAATGTTCCGTCATTGACATTAAAAGTTATCATTGAGAGAGGCTTCTTAAACAGGTGTGTGAATTTAGTTTGCCCCGATGTCCCATCATTAACATGAGTCATCACGATGAGGAAAAAAGGATTTTGTTATTCAGGTAAAGGCAATTCCAGAAATTGGATCAAACAACCACAAAGAATGCTTCCAAAACAAAAGGACTTAATTTTATAGCGAACAATCAATTATGGTTTGGTTTGGGAGAAAGAGATAACATACTTGATGCGAGCAAGGCGGGTTTGAGTGGTCAGTTCATCACTGATTGCTTTTCCCTGATCGGCTGCAACTTTGCCGATTAATATTTTGGAATTGAACTTAAAACCAACGTTGCGGAGGATTGTATCCGCCAATTCGTGCTTAAGAACTCTACCAGCACAAATTACATTGAGAGTGTCGGGGGAACAATTTGTTTTCTTGCCCAATTCAGTTCTAAGCATAGATACAGTCCACTTGTCCAAATCCACTTGGATTGTTCCTGACCATAATCCGCCCACCTTCACCGTTGCGCCCTCTCCTTCCATCGTCAATTCAATTCCCTTCACTCAAAACTGAATTGCAATCCAAAAACCTAGCAACAAGAGCAAGCGATCACTTGGGATTGAGCGGTCAAAGCACAAAGTCTGTATCCCGCAGTTGTAATGGATAATTCCGAGCCAACTGCTGTCTTAGGTTTTCCAACCGCTTTCATACAGAAATTTGCACGTCGTTCTTTACTGGGAGAATTGTTTCTTTTAGTTTTCCCGATCAGACGATCTCGTTCATCGTCATTAAGATGACGTAGATATCGTGTGCAAATGAATGAACAAGTTTACTGTAATCGAATTTCGTTTTGGGGGAGCCCTGGAGACGTGAGAATCAAGAAAAGTACGAATATTGTTATTAGAAACTAGCAGCAACACCCATGAAATCTTAATACAGACAACGGGTGGGTCTTCGTTCTTTTAATGTTTAACTTCATTTTATAATATTATAACATGATGATGATGATCATTATTAATTCATTTTCTGTCATTGTTCTTTGACCCAAAAATAGGATATATTATATAGATGAAAAAAGAGTGGTAATAAATTTAGAATTAAAATTATAAGTAGAGTTGAGGATTGGTTAGGATTAAGTTCAGGTTTAGGTAAAGATTAAACTTAATGTTTAGTTAAGATTGAATAATAATAAGCATAAAGTATGCGAATAGAATTGAGGATTGGGGCACTTCGACATTTTATATCGTTTGCCTATTATGTTTTGATGGATGTTTATACTCTTTTTCAAACTTTTTATTTTAGCATAAGTAGGAAGGATGTTACCAAAAGTTGTGAAATATATGGTTACACCTAATAATTACATTTTTTTGAAAGTTTATAAAGTCTTTTCATCTAATTAATTTTGTGTTCCATGACAACATTCACCTTTTCTTTATGCTTTGATAAATACACATGCCATGTTCCAAAGCTCTCCCATTTTGACGCAACAGGGATGCATTTGCAACTACAACATCTATCTAAAATCCTCCATCCTTTATATTTTGATGGATTCTCAATTCCTAGTCTAAAGCCCCATTTTAATACCGGTAGGGAGAACTGAAAAAGGTTATGGTTTCTACCTATAAACCATATGATGATATTTGGTTGAAATTTTATTAAACCTTTTACAAAAAATCCATTTTGTGCATTTCCTCCAATAACTGTGTTCCATGTGAACACAATTCACTGAGATATTTTGTCAAATAATGCAAATGATTTATCTACATTGTAACATGATAAGGATATATTTTTCCACAACAAGTCAAATGTGATATTGCTATCAAGATTCAATTGTGTACTTTTTGAGTCAATCTCATTGACCCATGTTTTATGAGCATTGGTTCACACAAACCCATCTCTCATGAGAATAAATGGAACATTTAGCTCTCATTAGATCTAGGTGATGCTCATAGAAGTAAAGAACTAGGACTTGACCCATCCCGATACTATTTATTAACACATGGAACACAAGTGAACAAGTTTGACTCAAAAACTACACATTTGAATCTTGATAACAAGTTATACTTTCAACTTTTTTGCACACATGTCTATTAGGATAGTTCCAACTACTATGCATAATAATCCTAATATAACACAGTTTAAATATTGAAAAGATATACAAATAATAATAAGAAAAAAATAGATTTAATAATAATTGTACATTATTAATTATTTATTAAAGATTAATATAAAATAGTTGTATTAAAAAAGAGTAAATACTATCTACTTTTCAAAACTTAAAATAGTTGTACATTGTTCACTATTTGTTTTAAACAAAATATGGTAACATTTTTATAGTAATTTATAAACATAATCAATATTTTTTAATAATTAATTTAAATATTAAATAACACTAATTTAACCTGCATGACCTCTACTATCTACACTTTATTTAAGAATAAAATCAATAATTGTAATTCTAACACTAATATTAGGCTAACTACTTAATTAATATTTAATATATTTAGTTATAATATAAATTTTTTAATTTAATTTTGTAATGAAAATATTTAAGCATAATCTTTTGTTATGTTCTATACAATTTCTTTGATATAATTTTCAATGTTTAAATTTGTCATGTGTTTTATTAATTTGAGTTGCACTTTTTTCAACATATAAATTAAAATAACAATTCAACATGAAATAATCCCTAATAAAAAATAAAAAAGTAAAAAGTAGTTACAATCAATTAAACATTATTTAAATGTTCTTATTGAAATATTTTGATACAAAAATATACAATTATATTAATTATTAAAATAAACAAACTTATCTTACAAGTGACATAATCTTCCCCAAGATACAATCAAGTCATTTACTTGCTAAGTTCCCCTCAAATGGGGGCCATGAAAAATTTCCTTTCCGAATATAGTAACTTCAATACGTTCCAAAAGTATGTTATACTAAATGGAGGTTTTTCACAAGATGATAATTTCAATATTAGATTTGTAAAAGCTTTGTGCCTTGGCTAGGGTAAAGAAGATCCTTGAGTTGGGTGAATCAATCATGTATAAATGCAAGTAATTACAAACTTTTTAAACTGATCACCGACAAACAAGATAGCAATGAGCAATAACAAAAAAGCCAACACCATAACACATTGGAGATTGTTCTTGAGAAAAAACCTTGATCAAAGGGAAAAGCTCAATGGGGATGACACTTGCTAGATATTACATACTAAGGATGTGACCATGTCAAGAGTCAATTACAATGCATTTAGTAAATTTGTCCTTGTTAAAGGACTAATCCCTATTAAAGGACCTTGAACCCTTGTTAGAACATTCACAACTTTATTAGGAATTGATGAGAACACAAGGCTCATTGCTCGAGCACATTGTCCAAAGTCCACCATGAATGATAAATTCCACTCATACCTCTTCTCAAAGCATTTGACAATCTTTTAGCTTTGCTTTGATAAACCAATATCAAGGCTTGCATATAAAAGCTCATTTCATATATTATAAATGAAGGAAATAACTTTCTTTTATATCAATTAGTTGGTATGTTAGGCCTTCCCCAATATACAATTAAATACATAGGACCACACTACAACATGCATGCCTCCTTAAACAATTATATAACCATTACATAAAGTAATCCACAAGCTAGAATGCATAATTAACTCTTGCCAATAAGGATTAACACACTACACTATCTAGGTGTCTACTAGTATAACATATTGAAGGTTACACATTAACGACTATTCCAACATAAACCAAATGGTCTACAATTTTGAACACACATGTTGTTGATCTCAGATTGGTTTTGATAATTGAGTGTCAACACACTTAAGACATTCACTAAGTTCATGTTGAACAAAGTAGTACATGTTGAGTATGATATGTAAAAATAGACCATGTCGAGTTGCAATGAGTGCCGAGTCACTCATGTGCCGAGTCACTTAAGTGCCGAGCAAACAATACATGCCAAGTAATTCAAATGCCAAGCAAATAGTAGATGTCGAGCAGTTCAGGTGCTGAGTCAAAGATAGAATTTCAGTATGTGTCGAACATCAGTAACCTTAAGTGTCGAGTAATACAGATTTGACATAGATGTTTGAGATTGCATAAACAACTATGTAAACCATTTTTCAGCCGACCTAAGAACAAAATACGATCTATTGAAGATAAGGACGGATCTGTATGTGGATTTCTTATGTAATTACATGCAACCAATCAGAAAAAGGGAAGGATTAAGTGGAAAAATGGATGAATCTCAGCCGTAGATTCATACCTAACCCTAAGTCTTCTAGTCTTCTTAAGGAGGAAAAAACCCTAAACTTCATTAAGAGTGAGTGCATAAGGAATTGAAAGAAGAGAACAATGAAGTTTGCATGGAGACTTAGAAGGTGCAAGAGAGTGAATTGCAGAATCAGTTTGAGAAGAACAAAGGATAGAGGATACAACATTGACATATTAGATTAGAAAGGATCAAGAAGGACACAATACAGATTTGATCTTTAATCAGGCTACCAGAGCTAATCACAAGATCTATGCCGAAACATCCTAATAGGTGATTTTGGTTAAATCTCCTAAACAGAGTAGTCCTAACAGACTGTTGTAAATCCTTTAACAGGGTGATATTCCAAGTGGATGTTTTGAAATCCTTTAGCTAGGCACACTTCTAACAGGGTGTTAAAATCCTTTAACAAAGTGGGACTTAACAGTCCTTGTAAGCGTTTAACATGGCAAGCCTTTCACAGGGTAGATTATGTCTAATGGTCAACTTATTGTAACCTTAATTGTGACATTTTATTGTTACAGTAGTGAAGAATTGTGGGTGTCATCCCCACCCTACTTTTACCTTATCATTTGGAGGGTTTTTGGGTAATCATATCAAGTGTCAAATGTGTGATTGCTTATGTGTTTACATATTTTAGATGTTTATGCTTTGCATGTCATTTCAAGTTTATCTATTGAAAACATGAGATGGATGAGTGGTGAAAAGTTTTATGGGTTCATGTTTTAACTTCTGATTCAGCATCCCCCCTCCCCCTCAGTAGTTCACCTTTCCTACTTGTAATTCCATCAATTGGTATCAGAGCTAAGTTCTCAGAAGAAGAAGCTTTGCATCTTAGAGGAAAGATCTTGAAATGGAAGTCTACAAGTTGGGAAAGACCATTGAAAACTAGGAGATTGAGATACATCTCATACTACATCAACTGAATGAAGCCAGAGATGCTTTGAAGAGTTCCCTGAAGAGAAGGAAAGAAATTGCTATAGCCGAAAATGACACACAATATAAAGAGATTGACACCACAAAGCAATTTGCAGATGGTAATTTGAGTGAATTTGATGCAACAATTGTAGATCTAATGGAAAAGAATAGAGCACAAGCTAAAGAGATTAGAAATCTCAAGTTGGAGCAAGAATCACAAGCTATATTATTATGTGAGGTGACTGAACAAAAGAAGAAAGCTATAGAAGACAAGGCCATGATTGAAGAAGACAAAAGAATTTTAGCAAATAGATTGGAAGAGAAGTCAATAGAGCTATCTAGGATCTCAAACATGCAATTAGATACCTTAAGCCAAATGATGAATGCTCATCATGAGTTGAATGTCAAGGACATTGAAGTAACCACTTTGAAGTTGTAGAATGAACAACTGCATAATGACTTGAAAAGAGAAAAAGAATTTGCTAAAAGTTTCAACAAGCCAAATGAAGCCATCAAGTATTTTGAGCAACTATTGAAATCCCCTATATTCAGTAGAGATACATTAGGATTGGGCTACACAAGCACTGAAGAAGGAGAATCATTCAAAGCTGCTAATGAAAGGAATAATAAAGGAAAGAACTCTAAACCTACTTGTCATCATTGTGGTAAGAAAGGACACACAACTAATGTTTGCAAGAGCAAGAATGCAAATAAGAATGCTAAGCCTAAGAACATGACTCATTGTCACAAGTGCAACAAACAAGGTCATTAGCATGAATGTAGAACCATAACCATGCATGCACCAAAATTTGAAGGAAACTGCTACAATTGTCAGAAATATGGACATAGAGCCTTTGAATGCAGATCCAAGTCTACATGGTCATCAAGCAAGCTAACAAAGGTAAGAAGCTATGAAAACTCCTATAACTAGGATTACAATACAAGATATAACTATCACTACTATTAGGAATATGGACATACCCTTGAGAATTGTATTTAGTGGTAACTACAAGAGATGGTTAAGTCAAACCACATGTTTCAATTGTCACAAGACTGGTCACATCAGCAAGCATTGTCCAATTAGGTCCAAGGCACCAAATTGTGAATTTGATAAAGGTAAAGGCATGGCAGATGTTGAACACATCAGGAATGAAATGAACAAGACATAGAGGAAGAAAGATGCTGACAGTACATCAAATGGAGAAGGGATCACTTCACCCAATGGGTCAAGTGGTCACACTTCATCAAACTAAGCAAATAAGAGGTATGTGGGACTCATACTTGGAGTGTTGTATTACACTTAGTTCCAAAAGAGATTAGCACTAAAATGATTACATCAGCATGAATTAAGATGCAAATAATTGTTGGAATATCAAGGTTAAATTTTCATGATGTTATCAAACATGAAAAGTTCTCAATAGATGCCAAGTAAATATTAGTGTGTGCCGAGCTGCTTGTCAAAGTCAGTTGGATCCTAGTTTATAGTAGCCGCCGAGTGAATGGAAGTCTTTATATATGCCAAATGGAGTAGTAATTATGTTGATGTCGAGTTTTATAGTTGTACACAACCAAGCATTAATTGCAAAGTTCTGAAGGGTATAAAGTCAAGTTTCTCCTTTTTTTTGTCATTATGAATTCACAGCAAGAATGAGCAGAGCGAAGAAGCAATTCACAAACCAGTTCAAAGTATTTGCAAGGATTCCAAAAATGATTATGCAATATTTCATCGAATCTTAAAGGTATTCTTCATAAGCTGATTTGTGCAATTTTAAATTTGATAAATCCTAGTTTGTCAGAATGGCTTCTAGTTCTAAAACCGTGAAAGAGAAAGAGGTGTTTGGTGTTCAATTAGTTAGCAATGAAGTTAAACAACTAGATTTCAAAGCTATTCTAGAAGTTTCCTATAAGCAAGACCTAGCAAGAGCATTATCCATGATCCCGCCTAAAGTAATAATGGTTCAAGATGTGAGGAAATGCTACAACTGCAAAGTAGGAGCCATAGGTGACATAGAAATAAGATAGGCATATGACAAATTGTGTGAAAAAAAAGTCATGAAGGAAGAATTCAAGATTGTGGAGAGAAAGGGTTTGACTTGTGCCCTAGATTTTCCCACGATTTTAAAAATTGAATGGATCAAAATAGTTCTGAGAAAAATTCATGATGGATGCCTATGGTTAGAGGGTGGATCGATCAAGATTTCTAAAAGGATTATTCATAGGGTGACTAGTTATCCAACCCTAGATCAGCCAAAGACCCTACGTAGCGACTCCAAAGAGGCAATTGAGAAGAGCACATGTGCTAAATTGAACAAGCATGGTATGACCATTGATACCATTACACATCCTTTACTTGATTTTGTTGTTAGAGTTAGTTCCCAAAAGTTCTATCAATCAAGTAGGTTAAATAGTGTGCCCTATATAGAAGTGGATGTCAGCTAAAAAATTGTTAAGAAAGATCACACCTATGATCTTGTAGAACTTCAATTGCAATAGATAAATGAAAACCTAGGTGCCATCAGAAAGACAAAAAGTGCACAATGTAGGTTTGGATCAATTCTTGTGTGCATTTTCTTTTATGTGCAAAAAAAATTCCCATCTTTTGGCAAAATTGGATGGAAGACAAACAGATCTGTGGCTGTCCAAATCAATGAGTATATTGAGCAAATGGGAGAGAACTTTGAGTCAATTATGATAATCTATTTTGAAGGCTTTAAGAAGTCTATGAAGTAGAGATTGAGGATACCAATTTCCTTAGTAAAACAACACTACAATGATATATGTTTCCTTTTTGATATTGATTACACTTATATTTAGGTTGCAGTACCTAGGGTTAGATGGCTAAGACCTCTAGGCTAAGAAATCAATGTTGATGAAGCCTTAGTTGCCATTACTATACTCCTAGCAGAGGAGATTGATAAAGGTGCTAAAATATTTGGTAATTACGATGTAATGAAGTCTAAGGTTGAAATGGAGCTAAAGAAAAATTCTACATTAAAGAAGAAGGACAAACTGGTAAGGAAACTCAAGGCTCAATTTGGTCATGAGGAAGAAGAAGATGATGAAGAGAATAAAGAAGAAGAAGAGGTACAAGCTCAAGAAAATCTAGCTTTGACCCAAGACATGGTTGAGGACCAAGAAGAAGAAAGTGTCAAGGAGGAAGAGGAAATTAAAGAAGCACCAACTCAATTTGTACCAAAGAAGAGAAAGGCCAAGGCTCAACTTGTGACTAAACCAAAGGCAAAGAAAGTTGTCAAGCCTAGCCCAACAATGCCTACAACTCCTACCACCAAAGCCAACACAAAAGAAACTGCACAAAAGGCTATTGAGAAAATCAAGCATACACAATAAGGAGGCCAAGAGAAAAAGAAATAGAGAAGGAAATATATTGCGCAACCTAATTCAGATGAAGAAAAGAAAGAATCAGATGACATTAGTCAATTCAAAGTGGTAAGTCACACACCACTTTCTGATCTTGAAAACTTGTGTGATAATGTCAAGAATAATGCAAATTTATCTAGATTGAAAAACTTAGATTTTGATAAATTGACTAGAGATGAAAAGAATCTAGTGGAAGAGGCATTTTATGTTATGATGTCCAAATTTAAGAACACTCCACTTGAGTTTTCCAAAAATATACCCAAAAGTCTATATGATATTGTTGAGGAAAAGTTGCATTACTATTTAAATCTTGAGAAACAAATAAGAGAGTCAACATTAGCTCGAGTGATGCCAGAGAGTCAACATTAGCTCGAGTGATGCCAGAGCTAACAAAAGGATAGATTGCTAAGGAAGTGTAGAGATATGTAGCTAGGTTTACACCTAAATATAGAGCCTTTAGCATTTTACAAAGAAATATTGATGATGTGGTTAAGAAATCAACCCAAATATGGAAGTTAATCTTTGGGTTAACCACTATGAAGAAAGGAGAGGTTGATCCCTCTAAAGAAAAATAGGATGATAAGAGTGAGGATAAGCAAGATAGCAAGGATGATGAGAAAGATGATGATGGTATGTAGGAAGATGAGAGGACAAATAATACTATTGGAGAAGAACCTAAAAGACAAGATGATGACATGGCAACAACTGATGATCAACAAAAGGAACAGAGTGTGCAGGACACACAAGTGCCAAGTGTCAACCCCCCACATGACACAGTCAAGTCAATAGAGACAATTATTGTTACGGATGTTTTTGATACTTTACCTCAGAACATCAATCCTTTAACTGCAGATGACTTCAAGAGGATATTGGATCAGTCTACACTCCATGCAAAGTTATGTGAGCATCCAATATTGGTGAGTGTAGATGAGCTCCAAGATGCAGTAACTGATATCATAAGGGATAAAGTGAATACACAAGAACCACCTTCTGCCATCCCTTCAGTTAGCCATGTGCAACCTTTGATGCAAACACCAGTAGATACATCTACTAAGGTTGACACACTTGTAAAAGTTGACACTATTGAGAAGAAGTAGATTGAAATAGAAGAGAAAGATAAAACAGGACAGATAGATGCATCTGTACCTAAAGCACAAGATCAAGGTGCAAATCAAATCATTATAATTGATCAAGGCAAACCTAAAGAAAGAAAGGACACACCAAAGGAGAAGGAGCAAGAAGCCATACAAGCATTGGTCACATTATCAACATCTGGCTCTCCTACAAAAGTCCTTCAGGAGCTGAGCACTAAAGCTGTACCACTGCATATTTTAGCACCAAGCTCCAATTTTTCCAAGCTTGAAAAGGTAATTCACTATGGAGATGTAACTCTAGATGAAGAAATAGTGATACCTAAATATGACTATGCAACCATTACCCTGGAACAAATAGGCTTAATGCAGAAAGCCTTAGAAAAGAAGAAAAATCAAGAAATACTTAGAAAGGAGTATAAGAAAAGGCAAGCATTGCAAGAAATAAAAGATATCTTTCTAGATACTTTCAGTTTTCCTACACCTGAAGAGTCAAAGCCTCTACTAGAATAGCTATCATATATTGTGGAACAATTGAGTAGTGAAGACCAAGGTACAAATGCTAAACTTATGGAATGGCCTAAAAGGAAATTTCAAGGAAAAGTCAATGAGAAGATATCTGGTGATATAACATTGGCACAAGTTGAATTGACTACAAAAATTGAGAAAGTGAAGAAGGTACTTGAGAACATATTCTCATTGTACACAAAACTATGTGATACAACACTGTTCACAAAAGAAATCAATCATAGAATTATGAGTCTGGAGAGAAATCTCAAAGTTTTAGGTATGCAACTACCTCAAAACCCTGCTCAGAGTGAGAAGAATTTTCACTCATTACTTCACTCACAAAGTCAACTAGTTGTGCTAATAGTAGAAGAGGCTAATATAAGAGCCAAGTTGACTAAAATTCAAGCCTCCCTAACCCCTCATATGGAAATACTCCATAAAGAACTAGCATTTGTAGAAAATTTGTTGAAGAAAGATCTTAATCTTTCTACATCTGATGGACTAGTTCACTTTGCAATAGAGATAGCTATCCAAATCAAGTCACTTGATGTTGCATGTGATAATTAGGATGCTACTTTGAAAATAATAATAGAGGTTCATAAGTCTTTTTTGGACAAATACACCATTAGTGTATAAAACCTTTGACATAAGTGTCAAAAAGGGGGAGATAAATAAGCAAGGGGAATAAATAAGCAAGGGGGAGATGAGATAAATGTGCAAAGAGTGAGATAGAAAGAAAGGGGAAGATAAACGTGAACCATAGGGGGAGAAACCACAAACAAAGCAAATAGAAGAGCATAAACAAAGTATATCAGATAAAGAGTATCAACATATTTGAAGACAAAAAGTATCAACAAGAGACATAATTACTTAGAATGGAGAACATATATTTGGACATAATACAAACACATTAACTCAGGGGGAGTTATAAATTTTGAGGTATATAGTCTATTACATAATTTTGAAAACTTTGAAGTTTTCTATATAAGTCAAGTTGTGAATATATTATACTTGATAAGGTTAGATTGATTATGTAAAGTTAAGTGTTTTTGACACTCATGTCAAAGGGGGAGATTAATCTCAAATTGGTTTTGACAATTGAGTGTCAACACACTTAAAACATTCACTAAGTTTATATTGAACCAAGTAGTACATGTCGAGTATGATATGTAAAAACAGACGATGCTAAGTTGCAATGAGTGCCTAGTCACTCATGTGCCGAGTCACTTAAGTGCCGAGCAGACAATACATGCCAAGTAATTCAAGTGCCAAGTGAACACTAGATGCCAAGTAGTTCAAGTGCTGAGTCAAAGATAGAATTTTAGTATGTTCTAAGCATTAGTAACCTTAAGTGATGAGTAACACAGATTTGACATAGATTTTTGAGATTGCACAAATAACTATGTAAACTATTTTTTAGCTGACCTAAGAACACAATACGATCTATTGAAGATAAGGATGAATCTGTATGCAGATTTCCTATGTAATTACATGCAACCAATTAGAAAAAGGGCAGGATTAAGTTACAAAATGGATGAATCTCAGCCATAGATTCATACCCAACTCTAAGTCTTCTAGTCTTCTTAAGGAGGAAAAACCCTAAACTTCATTAAGAGTGAGTGCATAAGGAATTGAAAGAAGAGAACAACGAAGTTTGCATGGAGACTTAGAAGGTGTAAGAGAGTGAATTACAGAATCAGTTTGAAAAGAATAAAGGATAGAGGATACAACATTAACATATCAGATCAGAGAGGATCAAGAAGGACACAATATGGATTTGATCTTTAATCAGGCTACCAGAGCTAATCACAAGATCTATGCTAAAACATCCTAACAAGTGATTTTGGTTAAATCTCCTAAATGGAGTAGTCCTAATAGACTGCTTTAAATCCTTTAACAAGGTGACATTCCAAGTGGATGTTCTAAAGTCCTTTAGCCAGACACACTTCTAACAGGGTGTTAAAATTCTTTAACAAGGTAGGACTTAATAGTCCTTGTAAGCCTTTAACAAGGTAGGCCTTTCATAGGACAGATCATGTTTCATGGTCAACTTATTGTAACCTTAATTGGTGACACTTTATTGCTGTAGTAGTGAGGAATTGTGGGTGTCATCCCCACCCCAATTTCACCTTCTCATTTGGAGGTTTTTTGGGTAATCATATCAGGTGTCAAATGTGTGATTGCTTATGTGTTTACATATTTTAGATGTTTATGCTTTGCATGTCATTTCAAGTTTATCTATTGAATGCATGAGATGGATGAGTGGTGAAAATTTTTATGGGTTCATGTTTTAATTGCTAATTCACCCCCCTCTCAGTAGTTCACCTTTCCTACTTGTAATTCCATCACATGCACCCATGAGTCTTCTACCATCTTCTATGCTTGCAATCATTAATTCCAGCTCACCATCAAGTCATAACCAAATATTACAACTATCTCTGGCATAATCCCCTACTCACTGGTTTGCTACCAATCTTCACTAAAACATTTGTAACTTAACCAAAACATCACATAAGATACTGCGACCATAGACATAATGTACACACTCATTATTTCAAGTTTATCTATTGAATGCATGAGATGGATGAGTGGTGAAAAGTCTTATGGGGTAATGTTTTAACTACTAATTCACCCCCCTCTCAGTAGTTCACCTTTCCTACTTGTAATTCCATCACATGCACCCATGAGTCTTCTACCATCTTCTATGCTTGCAATCGTTAATTCTAGCTCACCATCAAGTGATAACCAAATATTGCAACTATCTTTGGCATAATCCCCTACTCACTGGTTTGCTACCAGTCTTCACTAAAACATTTGTAACTCAACCAAAACATCACATAAGATACTACGACCATAGACATAATGTCCACACTCATTATTCAACACAAAATTATGCTTGTATACTCAGGATTACCAATAACTAGTTGTACTAGATGTTGATCAATACCTTGAAACATACAAAATGTGAGTCTGTCTTCAACCATATAACATATGTTGACATTAATGAAAAAATTTATCATCAATACAACATGTATTCCATCTCAATAATCTCCCTAGGTAGTAATAATCTCCCACATTCTTAACAATCTCCAACTTTGACATTGATGGCAACATATTGGTGAAAAATGACCAATCCAAAAGTATCATCTAAGAACAACTTTATGAATATCCTCAACATATACAATCTTCCAACTTCCCATACACATACCTTCCTTATTGGAAGTTTTTCACATGAGTGTCCCCCTTTAATGTCAATGGCAAAGGCTAAATATAAATGTCAACTATATGAAATAATAATCTTTCCTCCTTTGATGATAATCTCTCCCTTATCAAACTAAAGGTTTTCTTTAAGAAATATATATAATAACTTTGATCACAACAATTGCTTGAATCAAGCCAATATTCAACCAAGAAAGAAAATCAAGTATCAACAAACAAAAACTTATCAAATGAGCTCTCAAACTTAGTCCTTCTCAATGTGACCACTGCCTCTTAGGAGTAGTACTGAGTATCATCTCCAAATGTATGAATGTGTTTTGATTTGTATTGGGCTAATGTATACCTGAATCAATTAATATTCACAAGGCAGGGTCATCACCTCAAGTATACCTCTGAGATACTCAAAGATATTATTAGGAAAATACTTAGTGGAAATGTCTATAACTTGTTCCCTTGTACTTACATATTCCAATCTTACTTTCGTCTTTGCAACTTTTTCTCTCAAAAAAAAATATTTAATAGATATGTGCTTAGTTTTTGAATGTAAATCATGATTCTTTGACATGTTTATAGGGCCTACATTATCACTATGCATAATCACAAGCTCATTAAAGGATTTATCAATGTTCTTCAACATCAGTTTCATCTAAATCAACTAGGAACAATTATTTGCAATAACAACATACTCTTCTTTAACAATAGACTAAAATTTACATTCTTACTTCTTTCTTATAAAAAAAACCAATGTCCCATCTAGGAAGAATGCTTCCCCACTTGTGCTTTTCTTGTCATCAATGTTTGTTGCCCAATCTGATCAAAATAAGCATTTAAGGTAAAATCATTAGATCTATCACACCATAGACTATATTCCAATTTACTTTTCAAGTATAAAAAAGTCATCTTTACAATTGCTAGATTAGATTCCTTAGGTTCTTCTTGATTTCTAGCAACAATTTCAACTACATGTGTTAGATATTGTAATCCTCCAACCTTAGATCTGTACCTTGTCTAAAATGTACCAGGTAAATCAATAGTAGAAGTAAAATTACATCCAATCACCATGGCTATTCTTATTGGTTTACAATTTTCCATACCAAATTTTACCAATAATCCCTTAAGATACTTACTTTGAGATATAAATATACCATCTTCATTCTTAATTATTTGCAAACTAAGAAAATATTTCATTTCTCCCATCATAGACATTTCAAATTCTCCTTTCATTTCATCAGAAAATTTATTACCCATTTCATCATGTACACCAAAAATAATACATCATCAACAAATACTTCAATAATAAAAAAACCTTCAAGATTATTTCTCCAATATAAGTTACTATTTATACTACCTTTCTTGAAACCCAAATGCAACAAATACTTATTGAACCTCACATACCAAGCTCTTGGAGCTTTCTTTGATCCATGAAGTCCTTTCTTCAATTGATGTACCATATCTTCTTGTTGAGAATAACCTTTACACACCACTCTTGCCTTGTTTCTCACAATTTCACCTTGTTTATGCATCTTGTTCCTGAATACCATTTTAATTCCTATAACATTCTTATTTTTAGGCCTAGGAGTCAATTCCCTTTTAGTATTCTTTACAATCTATTTTAACTCTTCTTTCATCACATCAACCCATTATTCATCTTTGCATGCTTCATTTGTACTTTTAGGTCCACTTTGTAAAATCAAGCATAATTCATTTCTCATTCTTGCTCTAGTTGTTACACTAATTGCATTTCCAATAATTTGATCCCCTGAATGATTCAAAGCTACATACCTTGGTCTTCTTTATTCTTCCATTGGTTCTTCAATTTGAACATGTATCCCATTGTCAATCTCAAAGAATTGTTCTTGCTTTGTATTCTGATTTTGACTGGTACTTGTCTAATTTTTGTCTTCATCTAATTCATAAGAAAATGTTCTTTCTTGCATATAAGATCTTTCATCAATATTTACATTTTCACTCTCAAAAATCTTCTTTAGTCTTAGATTTTAACACCTTTAGCTTTTCTCTTAGCAAGATAACCAAGAGATATTCCTTTACCACATCTAGGATCAAACTTTACTATCTCAACAACACTTTTAAATGTAACATTTCTTTCCAAAAATTTTAAAGCACTTAATTGTAGGCACATGATCAAACCAAAGCTCATAAGAAGCTTTATCCATTCCATGTCTTATCTAAACTCTATTGGAGGCTCTCCAATGAACACATAACACTTTTCCTTCGAGCATCATGATTCTTATTGTATCAATAATTGTTCTATTTCTTTCTCTAATTTTTTTGTGGTGTTCTAGAGGTTGAAGTTTGTCTAAAAATACCATTCTCCTTACAATATGCATTAATTAATTAGATGTAAACTCTCTTCTATCAGATCTTAAGAATTTTTATAATCAATCCAAAATCATTCTCTACCTTAGCTTTATAAATCTTGAATTTATCGAAGGCTTTAGATTTTTCTCTTAAAAAACCAACCCATATCATTCTAGAATAAACATCAACAAAAATAATAAAGTATCTCGCACCAGTATCTTCTTGTCTTAGTAGGACCACATAAGTATGTATGCACCAACTCCAACTTCCCTTTAGCAAAAATGTCTTGTTCTAAAAATCATTCCTTGTTTGTTTTCCCATCACACACTCTTTGCACATCATGTTAGTAGGGTTCATAATCTTAGGAAAATCTCTTACTGCATTAGAATTACTTACTCTCACCATGTTATCCATGTTTACATGACAAAAACTTCTATACCATAACCAATTGTCATCTATCTTAGCAATAAAATAACTTACCTTAGAAGGATTCAATTGGAAGACATTACCCCTAGTCTTAGTACTAGATGCAATCACATTTTCTGGATTGGTCTCTTACATCATCCATCTTTGAATTGTAAGGGATAACCCTTATCCACAAGTTGTCCAACACACAATAGGTTATACTTCAAGCCATCAACAAATACAATATTAGTAGTATTAGTTTTACCATGAAATAGTTATTAAACACTTTCCCTTAATCAAGTAAGGATTATTCAACTCATCCATGACACCATCCCATGAGAACAACACAACCATCATGCTTTTCAACTCAACAAACTTTTCTTTGTCACCTGTTAGGTGAAGTGGACATCCCCTATCTATTATCCATTCTTATTTCTTCTCAACATGTGAAACTAAAACTTTGTCTTCTTTAACACAAATTTCAAGTTTGGTAGCAAAAAGTCCCATTTCATCTTCATCAAGAGTATCTTTAAAGTTAAAATCAAGTTCATCTTTACTAGCATAGTAATATTCCTTAGGATATTTTTACTTGTAAGGACTAGGCTGAATCTTAGATACTCTTGTAGTACATATAGGTGCAAATGACCAACCTTCTAACATGAATAACAAATTATAGGTAATTTCCCTTCAAAAATTTCCTTACCTCTGTGTTCTCTCTTTGCAATCAAACCTTCATGCTCATCCATCTTTCTTTCTTCTTCCTCTATTTTTGTCCAATTCTTAGCACATTGTTACCAAAATTTTACACATGTTGAAAATTTTACTTCAAGTAACATCACAAAAGAATTGCAGAAGAAAAACATTCATTTTTATTCATTTTAATTTCATCATTTTGCAATCATATGAGAAATCATGAGCAAAAAGGAAGAACAATGTTTATTGTATAAATCAACTGATATGTACAATTTTCATTTTTAAAAAGTATGAAATGAATGAAAATGCTAAAGATGAAAAAAATATCACACAAGCCGTGAGTCTGACTACTACTTTTATATATATTGAAAACAAGAAAAACATAGCACAAGGAAGTAGAGTCAGAGGAAACTAGTCATTTCCTTTCAACCTTTGACTGGTTATGTGATCTTTGTTGCTACTCCTGGTTCAACTCTCAATTTGACAGCTCCATGGCGTTCATTCTCTTGCATGGAAAAAATGGGGTTAGATCTTAAAAGATCTAAACAATGACTAGTTATCTATGACTATGTACTCATATGTGCAATATCTTGCCTATTCTGAAAACATATAAAAACAACAGAATGAATTCTAAGTGCTTTAATACCAAAAGTGAAAAAATTAATGTTAAAGGGATATATTAACTCTGGTATGAAAGCTTTCATTATAATCAAGAATAGGTACAATCATAGGAGAGTAGTTTTATGAGTGTCACGAGCCCGTGCTCGAACCTTATGAAATAGTCATCATTATCACTGCTGTAACTCACAATACATTCAAAAGAAAAAAATAAGAGAACCATCTTTGATATTGGCCATGAAGAGAATTAGTTGTCTGTGAGAGAGGTTTAGATTTAGTTAAGCAATATTATGCTGAAAAAGACAAGCATTCAATCAAGTCTCTTTAAAGAAGACAATCATCTCTAGTAGTGAGATATATTTTTTTTAAAAGGAGGAGAAATTGTGTTTAGAGGTGTTGATTCAAAAGCACTATAAGGGTGAACACACTTATGTCTCCATTATACATTAGTACTATTAGCAATTCAATATGGGAGATGTATTTATTGGTGGGAAATCAACTGGATTTTGTATTGCTGATTCTGGAATATCTTTGTTGACTGGACCATTTGAATCAACCATGTCATTTGAGCATAAGGCATTGCCAGCAAAGAATGCAAAATCATGGCATCATGGTATGGAGATTTTATACTAAAGCTTTTGACATCATAGGTTATTTCTACTTGGACAGGACAAATTTGGGAAAGGTAATTGACAAAGTATTTCTAGGAATTTTTTAATATCCAGAACTCTTACTCAGGTGACTAGTCATGCTTAGAAATATTATTATTCATGATACTACTAGTTTTCAATTAATAAGGACATGAGGAAGTCTAGTATTCATGATATTATTAGTGTGAACAAGGAAATAATTTAAACACCACAAGGACCTATCACAAGTCAAGCTAATGGATCTGCAGAAGCCATAGGAAAATCTGCCAAGAGTTTTGCTCAACCAGCCTAGCCAAATGTTGGTGTATATGGACCTCCCATGGGATAGCCTATTTCTAGATTTGGATATCATGTACCATATGTAGCAAGTGGTTCCTAGTAATCCAATAAATTTTGTGCCTATTTCTTATCCTATTTCACAGCCAACCATTTATGACTCAATAGCTATATGATATGTTTCAGTTGCTAATGGATACAAACTTGGATGCTACACAGAAGGACTATGCTCAAATGGCACAATCAAGTGGAAAAGCTTTAATAACATTAATAAATGAGTTTTGGACTAGTCCAAGATTGAATCTAGATGCCTTGAACTTGAGACAGTGGCTTTCTAGCTCTAGAAAATACCTTAAAGATCTTGTATTGCATTATGAAGATACCTGATAGATTAGAACAACAAAACTTTATGTAACGTAGAGACTTTCTCAGTAGCCATGATGGACTCATTTAAAAGATTTTTATTGCATCAACAAGCAATTCGAGCTTTCATATAAAAATTCAAGCTTTGACTAGTAAATTTAGCCCTAAATTTTGACCAAAATTGGTTGAATAGATGACTAAACCTGTCATTGATCTTTTTTAGTTAGTTTTTCATCACATTAACTATGCGTCAAAATTTTGACTCAAAAAAGGTCAACTTACCGACGTGAGTTTTGTCAATTTCCTTAGTCCAACCTGAACTCTTATTTCCTTATTTGCATCCATCATTGGTCAAAATTTTGATGTACACCCCTTGACTTTTTTTATGGTAAAGCCAAACATTTGATGACAAAAAAGACCAACCATCATCAAAATTATGACCAAGATCCCTTTTAATTTGCGTCAAAATTGCAACCAAGACCCCTTAATTTTCTACAATGTTACCATACATGCGACGACAAAGGGTAGACATGTTTGTCGAAATTGAGACCAACGTTTGGTAGAAATTTAGACGAGCTGTGCCAATTATTGGAAAAGCTTTGCTCTCACAGGAGCCTTCTAATCTGCACAAAATTGGATTCTAAAGCATAATTTCTCGGTGTGAGACTTAGGGTATTGTGCACATTTCTACCTCCACACCATTGTTTCGTTCATATCACATGATTTATTTCATACAAAACAATGGGAAGGAGGAAGAAATGTGCACAATATCCTAAGTCTCTACCAAGCAATTATGCTTTAGAATCAAATTTTGTGCAGTTTAAAAGGCTCCTGTGAGAGCAAAACTTTTGCAATAATTGGCACAGCCCATCTAAATTTTGGTTCTTGAGACACCGTTGCTTGTGAAGACTATAGGGAAAAATAAAATTAGGAAATCAGGAATGAAAGCCAATAACACTAACTAATCTCTCTTTTTTAAATAGATAAACATGACAAAAAAAACTTACAGCCCCAATCACATTATCATAAGAGCACATATATAACTATAACCCCTTATTTGGCTACTTGTTGATCAATTCCTTGGCAAGAGCATCTAGGACATAATATTAAAACACAATCAATCACTGAGCCTATTTCTAGCAATTGAATTGTACTATAGAAACAAAAATTGCCTTAAAATTGACATCTCACCAGTTGTAGTTCATTTGCATCCATAATGGCTTCACAAAAGTTGAAAGCTTACCATTTGTCAAGAACAAAAAAGGCACTCATAGTTCAACTACATCAATAAAATTAAAGTTATTTGAATGTTCAAAAAATGTGAAAC
Source organism: Cupressus sempervirens (assembly GCA_028749045.1). Classification (NCBI taxonomy): domain Eukaryota; kingdom Viridiplantae; phylum Streptophyta; class Pinopsida; order Cupressales; family Cupressaceae; genus Cupressus; species Cupressus sempervirens. The sequence continues at coordinate 592,102,591 of CM053789.1, read as the reverse complement.
TTCCACTTAATAGCTAGAAAAGCCATAATTCCTTAGTATACATCATCTTTGATGGAATGTTCATAAGTGAATGATTTTCTCTAAAAGCTCAAACTTATGCACAAAGAAACACCATGCTCTTGAAGATATATATACAAGTTGCAAGACTGATATATCAAAAGGAGAATGATGAGGGCAAGAGACTATCATCAATATCGATTGTGGTTTGCAGATAGGTAAGTGATAAACATAAAAAGGTAGTACAAGGCACTATTTTCCATGTTCTAATATGATGAACTACCTTGGAGCTAGTTCTAAACCTTGATTGCTTAATGTTGGATTTGATCCAATGGTACCATTATCTAAAGGAGGTCCCACACCCCACTTTCCTGTTGATTTTGAAGGCTCAATGACATAAACTCCTCTGTCAATCATTCCAAGAGCGAACTAATTTGAGTTAGATGGATGTGATGCAATTACTAGAGGATAGACATTGCATGAATAATCAAAGGATACATTTTGAGTTAAATCATAAAATATGAGAACGCTATCGCATGAATATACTGCACTTGAAATGGAAGCAAATAGAGAATCATGAGGTGTCCACTGTAGTACAAAAAAATGTGATATCAATTTACACTCATATAGAGAAGGTAGCTTATACCATTATCACTTACTAAATTTGAATTCTAAATTGTTGACAAAGACTTACATAATGCAAATGGTCAAACTTAGAAGCATCATAAATAGCAAGCTGGCTCTCGTGAACAACCAGCAAGTGAACTTGATCATTATGGAACTGTACTCTTGTATCCCCAATCGATGGTGATGATCTTCCTGTCTGCACTTGTAAATTTTTTGATCTTCGCTTCTCCCATTTATTAATTCTCCAGAAATAGAGCTGCCAGAACATTGGCCAAACATTTAGTAATTTGAATCTATAAACATGTCAATGTATAAAATGAGATGGAAATGGATATACAAAATGAAGACAAACCTGGGCATTGGCCTCAGAAGATACCAATACATTCAAAGTGTGTGAAAATGCCAAGCCTATAATTTTCTTTTGGTGGCCTTTAAGCTTCATTTTTACCTGGTTAGTTTAAACAAGTTTTGAAAAGACACAAGTTAGAATGTCATCATATTGAACAATGTCATCATATTTAACGACCCCAAATACTCTTCCTATAAAATAAACACAAAAACAAAATGAATAGAATGAGGACAGTTCACTTTGACTGTGTATAACATTTTTGCATCGACTTTACAATTCATATTTTAGAATCTATAATCTAGATAGTGAATTAGTGAAAAAGAGAACTGCCACGATGTATCATTTAGTATAGTGAGCTTGAAAAGAAACAAAAAGTCATGCTATATCATAAATATAATTTTGGAGATATCTGCAATCAAGTGTACAAGCTTTCCAATTTAAGATACAAATTAAGACTTTTTCATATGAGTGTGGTCAGGTTTATAATGGACCAGACAAGATAATGAGCTAGAAAAGAGAAAAGTTATGATGATGGATAAAGCTATGATTTCTAATTATGAGTTTACAAAAATACACAATCAACTCAAAAAATGAAAATTCAGAGCAAATAAAGATTCTGTTTATAAGTAGTTTACCTAGTGTACACTATTTTTTCTAAGAATTTAATGAATTTCAAAGATTTTGATATGACTTCATAAATCTATTTTTCATCAATATTTATGAGTTATTAACAAGACATTATGGCAATGGAACATATCCATTACCTATCATGATCAAGATAGGAAGTTAGAGAACACGAAAGTTGTGATGGTAGATCATAGAACATGATCTAAAATATTGATAGGAAAAAATGATAAAAATAACTGAATCAGAAAACAAATTAGGCAGTCTTACTTTCTTGGTCTATAATAAAGATTTTCAAAGAGTTCAAACACCCATCAATATAATGAATTAAAATAATAATAATAATCCTAACGATGGATTGTAAGAACATGGATCATACTCTATAATGCATTATTGAAACAATGTTCTAGAAAAGACATGGTGATAATCGATCATAGAAAATGTTGACATGCAAGGAAGGAGGAGTGGGATATCATGTATATCTCCTGAAGAAGTGACTGCGACTGTCTCCCCTCATCCAAAAGTCATGCCAAATAAAATAAGCATACATATATGTACATAAGCATAATCTTTTAGTTGGGTTGGCTTAACACAAAATCATACTTATTCATAAGCAATGTGTTCAAGTGTGATATTGAATTAGAACTCTAAGCAACATATAAAGCATGATCCAAGGTATTGAAAACATGATATTGAATAAATATGAATCAAGGTACACTTTTAACGATGCATTTAAACAATATACTATGATCAATGTATGATGCAAAATAAGTTCTAAGCATCATAAGAAATCCCAACTAGTGCATTACGGATAGAGATACTTCTAACTATTAATAATTCAGTTGATGGATTAATTAAATCAAGACCCTATAGAACCTTTTAGGAACTTGTCAAGTAGATAGATGTCATATAGATTGAAATTCTTAAAGCTAAATATATAATTAAATACACCCTTACAACTCCTTCATTGATTTAGTCTCATGTGTTATTTGTTAAGATAAATCTTATATTCCAAAATGTCCCAAATTACTTATACTAATACAACAGTATTACAGGTCATTCTACATTTCCTCACATTCTAGTTGACATTGGCATCTCCAATCCTCTCCTTTGGGAACAAGTTCTCATGGCAGGGGATAGGTCATGGGCTCAACTGCTAGATTATGAGGACCTCCCCTCACTACTACATTTAACATCATTTTTTGACCAAAAATTTCAACCATCAACTAAATAAATTTAGGGTGGTCGAAATGTAAAGGCAAACATTTCATTTTTTTACATATAAGACCCGTGTTGGTCAAAATTTCGACCAACACGGGGCTTATACATCTGCAAAGTTCAAAAAACATTTGCCCAATTACATTTTTCATGCCCGATTTCATTTGACATTTTTGGAGCATTTTCATGTGGTTATCTCTGCATTTTCACATGGTTTTCTCTGAGCCCAGTTTCGTTTTAGGTTTTCTCCACTCACTTGATTAATGATGCCTGCTAGCCCTGGGAATAATATGAAAGGGGGCCCTGCATTTGCATCAATATAGGGGGGGCAGAATAGTAGTTCGAAACTCTCGATATTGTCTTTCTTTCATTCTTCTTGATGTGCTCGACTTCAAAAGCTGTTCCATTCACGACCTCCAATCACACTTGCATCTCTGGTGGTCGAGGAGAGGGATTTCTCTTCGAGCATATTTCCATAGGTACATGTGTATTTTTTTTGTAGGTTTTTATGATAATATTGAAGATGGAAGTGAATACTATTACTATCATTATTATTTTTTATGCCAAAGTTTAGCCATTGTGTAATATAAATGGGAGAGTCTCCGCTCAAGTGTTTTTTCTCAGTGATGTTTTGATGATAAGTGTTAAAAAGAGTCTAGTTGCAAAAAGAATGTAATGTACTTGTTGTTTCATTTTATTGAAAGTGTGTAGATGCAGATTTATCATTTGGAATGTTCGTCTATTGTAACAACTATTATACTTTTGTTATAGTAATGAAAGAAAAGAAAGGAAATGTATATGCAGAAGCTATAGTTGTAAAAGCTTAGAAGAAATAATAATGACAAATTTTTTGTTTTATAAATATAGTTTTGTTGGTATCATATTTTTCTTGTATTTTTGTTTTAATAATACATAGTTATATTGTATCATTTAGACAACAGTTTCATATTCAAAAAAAGAACAAAAAGAAAATAAAATTGAGTGTGTTTCTCTCTTCAACTCTAGAACATTCAACTTAAACATCAACACATAAAGATAATAATTTGAAATCTAGTGTGTTTAGTGCTTGGAGTTGTACCCTCAATACCTAGGCCATGTGGGCTATAAAACATGATATTCATGTGATTCTATGTTAGATGATGATAATGATAATGAATAATCACCATCTACTACTAGCTCATGTAGTAATAAAAGGTCTTCAATGCACCTCTAACTACAAGTATGCCATGGAAAAATTGTGATGGAGATGACTCCTCAAACTAATAGACTATAATGGAAATTTTTTGATGAAGATGACACCTACAAATACTGGAATATCTTCAAAAACTTATGATGAAGATGGCACCTAAATTTACTAGACTATAATTGAATTGATGTACTTTGGATCCTTCACCGAAAGTCTCTATCATTTTGTTAGAAGATGATTTATCTTCTAGTTCAACCAAAAGAATCTCTCTCCTATATTTCAACATTACATTTAATTGTTGCATTGCAATTAGGTCTTCCTACAAGGGTTTCCATTTGGATGAATAAAAAACTTGTTGGTGTTTTAAAAATACTAAGCAACAAAATGCTTAATACCAAGATGACAATACTCACACAGTCTAAAGACTAGCCAATTCTTATTATCAATTGTATGTGCACACCATTTGGGCCAAACTTCTACAAAACCAAGGGTGGTTTTCTACTCTTTTGGCTATGCAAAACTAGGGTGGGTATAACCAGGGATGATACAAGACTGGGAAAATTGTATGAGAATTATCTTAGTTTCATTCTAATTCTCATCTCAAATTCTCCAATACATGTACAATTCTTGATACTTTAATAAACACATCCCATATAGCATATATGGCCAAAAATCTTCTATAGGTCTGCAGATGTTCTCAAGAATAATGGTTAACTAAAGCTAAAACATTCCATGCAAACAAGTAGAGGCCAACTTTGAAGATCTATAGGAAATAAAAGTAAAGTTGATTATAATTCTGCATTTTGACAATCATGTGTGACACATTTCTCTTTTAGCTGGATTAAATTTGATCAATGCCTAATTCATTGGGGTTCAGAGTCTACTACAAATCTCTAGATCTAATTTGTTGCCTTACAACAAATTTTATCAGCAATTCTTATTAGAAATCGTCATTCAAAATCCTTTCCACTATTGCAGCAACCTTATCAAATTCATCAAAGCTTTTACTTAATCCATTGAATTAACAACCATGATAAACAGATATACAACCTAATTGAACTGCATTCAATTGCACAAGCCTTTATTTATACAACATCAAGATAACCAAGTAATCAAAAGGAGATAAAGTTCAGAAAGAATTGATATGGGGACAGTTTATAATTTGTATTCATTTTCCTTGAAAATTGTATACAATTTACAATAGACTCAAAATGACCTTCAGAAAGAAACACAGATCATTCTATATTCATGTATTCTCAAGATCTGATAGAGAAAATACATCACGAATTTTTGCTCAAAAATGATGGACCAAAAAAAGACTAAGTGTATCACTTAGTAAATAGAATTCAGACCTTTTCTATTGCCCTAGAATTTCACTTATATAGTGTGAAATGCAACAAGCTTTAGGCTAAGAGAAATTGACAGGTGTCTTTTACAAGGAATATCTACATACACCTATCACAAAATGACAAAACTATGGGTAATAGAAGATATCGAAATCAAATCATTCCTTTCGGTGGGTCAACTTATGTTACATGTTCTGATGTTGCTAAGTTGGCTATTGATCTGATTCATCTTCATATGTAACTTCTAAATTAGCCAACAATGAAGCTTGTTCTGACGAGGGCACATTAACCTCCACCTGAAGGCTTCCACCACCTTCATTCTGCATGGTAAGGACAACTTCTACCTTTTCCTTTTCTTTAGTTGTATTGGCATCTTGTGGTCCCAGTTCTACAATTGAAAGTGACAGGTTTTTCTTGTCTTCTTCTTCTGATTGGGTTTGAGTAGTGATGGTATCAATGATTTGGACTTCCTCACCCTGCACCTCATCACTGTCAGTTTCATCTACATCAAACTATTCACTAGAAGGCATTTCTGCCATCCACCTGTCAAATAATGTGTCATCTGGCCAATTGAATTGCAAAATATCCTTCTATTTCTTTATTATATAATCAGCCTCATTATCAATATCAACAAATTCCTATTTTAAAGAATCAAAGAATATTTTGGCTTTCACCATTTCTTCTATTGTGGTGGCCCACCATGCATGCCCTGTTTCATTTATGATTTGATTCATTCTTAAACAGAATAAATCATCAAGTTCCTTCACCCATTCCTTTTTTCTTTTCAAACTATTTTTCTTATCTAGGGCATGAGGAAATAAATTGAATTTTTGGCTCTTATATTTGTCTAAGTAGCCTATTATTATCTTCTGTAAATGTATCCTTTTGCTATCAAAATCAGCAAGATCAGAAACAATGTCAAAGGTTTTATCAATCTGATCACCAAAATTATTTATAATAGATAGACACAATAAGGTTATTGCTTTCTCCCTTCTCACCCATTTGTTCACAATAGGCTTTAGAGCCTCATCATTTGCTTTTAAATCCTCCCAGATGTTAATCACCTTGGCCAATTGATCATGGATTAGTGGCCATTCAACCTTGTCTCCTAGATATGTAAGAGTTGTTCTTAGTTTATCTTCATATTTAGATTCCAACTCTACATGTAAGGCCCATAGTTTACTCTTTTCTTCTTCAAAATCCTCAGCAGTGTAATACTGTGGCCCTTGGGGTGTGTTTGTTATTTCAATGAGGGGGGTAGATTTGAAAGGTTCAACAGGGGGGCGAGGGTATGTTATTTTAGGCTTGGTGGATTTTCCCAGTAGCTTGTTCTCAAGCTCAACTCTCCTTTTTACCTCTTTATTGTAGGCATCCACAACTGCCTCATATTTACTTTGTAATTTAAACATTTCCTTTTCCTCCCTTTTAGTAGTAGCCAAGGCAAACTAAGAATAATCCACATTCATGTGGGCTACCTGTACATGTGAGGTATCAACAACTCTCCTCACAATAATATTCCTTATCAGTCCTGAACCATCAGGCTGTGTTGATACAATCCTGGATCATCTTCTTAATGACCACATAACAAGAGAAGCTTGATCATCACTAAAAGCAATCCTTGTAAATTCCTTTTTATTTGGGTCTTGTAACTCCAGTCTATTAGAAACAGAGTTGAAAATCAACGCATCTACAATATCCCAATTAGGCAATAATAGTATGTTAGAATTTTTTATCATTTGCCTTCCCTCCTCAAGGGTAATGTTCTAGAATTCTTGCATCATTTTCTCCTTTATTTGGTTTTGGATGGAGGCTTCATCCATTTCTGGATGCTCTGTTTTCATGTTCTTACATCTTTCCTCAAAATTGTGGATGTTTTCCCTCCAAGCAAATTGATGGAAAGACCTAGACCTTATAAAACTGTCATTTAACAAAAATTGTTGGCTAGCTTGTTCCAAAATAGGGTCCAATTCCCTTCCCTTAAAATAAGCTAGAGTCAGCTCGAGGCTTGGCACAGGAGGTTCCTGGGGGTTCCCTTCATCGATCTCTGCTTGAGTGACAAAAACTCCCCCTTGTGATCCAATTTGTTCAATTTTCTCAATAGTGAGCTGCTCCTCCCCAGTTCTCAAAGGGGTCTGTGAAGGTGAATACTCCTCAACATGAGAATCCTCCTCTCTTATTATTTTCCTCCTCTTAGGGGAGGGCTCAGCAGGCCTCTCTTCTAAAGCCCTACTAGTGGACTCAATTATTTGTTTGCCTTTGTCCACTGTATTCTTTTTATTTTAAGCAATAGTATATCCTAGCCTTTTTTGGACAATTAATTGACCTGCCCTTATATTGGGAGTAAAACCCAATCTTCCCATTACTTCCCTGGCCTTATCCAGGTAGAACCTAATAAAGAATTGCTTCTTTTCATTCATTGCCTCTATTATTTTAGGAAAATTATTCATAAGTTTTCTCATCTTATCTACATTTGTAATTGCATCATCCAAAGGACTATAATCTGGATCAAAACAATGAATGAAATCCAAAATTTTAGAAAAGACTTTCCACTTTTCTTTCCTAGTCTCTTGCTCCTACAAGGAGTACTTATTCCTTATTAAGTCTTCAGGAAAATAAAATTCATGCTCAATTTTACCAAGCTTAATTCTCTGCCTCAGAGCCAAATGATAAAATCCTTCAGAATCACAAAAATGAGGATGGGAAGTGGCCATCTTATAAGGATTCAAAATCTTGTGCAGAGAAAGCCAACCTCCTTTTGTGATTACAAAATGATGAGCCATTGTGCAAGTAGGAAAAATTGACCCCTTTTGTCTTTTCAATAGAAGGGCTTCCTCCACTCCTCCCAACTGCCACAATATCTCAACAACTCCTACCTTCAAAGGCACTTGGTAGGGTAGTACGTGAGGGCTTCCTTTAAAACCATATATTCTAAATACAGTAAAAACAAAATATGGAATGACATCTCCCCAATTATGTGAAACTTTCAAACCACTTGGGTTGTCCATAGGCCTAATGAGATTCATTAATGCTTTGGGGATTCTGGGATTGTCCCTTAATAGGAGGCATCTCAGCTTTGAAGCGAAATACCTATCAAACCTGACAAAACTAGCATTCTCTGCATCCCAAGTCATATCTGCACTCCACAATTGAACTGGTAATGCTTCCCCACTCTCTTCTCTGTCTAATTCCATTTCTTTACTAAAATATGTTACTCCCTTGAATAAGAACATGTGCATTAACAGAGAATAATGGCCAAAAGTTTTTTCCACCTTACGTTTAGCAATTCTAATCAGTCCAATGTGAATCTCCTTAGCTAAGTAAGAAGCAAAATAAAAAATTATATCCACACCAAAGGAGGAAATCTGAGTAATCATATACATAAAATCCACAGGCATGAACTCTTCTTCATCTCTCCCTAAAAATTTACACAAGGACCTATATATTTCTATAGCCCTAGAATTGAAGTATGCCCTTTTGAAAGGCTCCCTGGAGGATGCTATTATTGCTGGCAGTGTTCCAATTCTACCTATGTGTGCACTCAGTGCTCCTTTCCTAACTGCATCTCTCTTAGACATATACTCATTTTCTAACCCTTTCAAATCAATGGGCACATGATAATCAGTGACAGGCCCTAAACTGAAAACTTCCCTAATCTCCTCTATGCTGATTGTAATCAAGATTTCACCATCAGTTCTCCTCACTACCCTAAGGGGTTGGTCATAATTCTTAGCTATAGCTTCCAAAAGATCATAATCCATGAAAACACTGGGAACCGCCATTTTCCCTAGACCAAAATTCCAGATGTTGGCATGTGGGGCAAAAAGGTTCCTCTCTGAAAACCAATTTTTGAATAAAACAAGACCAGTCTGTGAAGTTATTGCATCCCTAACCCAGTTTCCTTTGTCATATAGCCCATCTGCTATTTTTAGCCTAGGGTTTAATGAAGTTAGCCTCTTAACTTCTACAGTTTCAATAGTGGAAGAAGGGAGCAGTTCAAGCAAATCATCGTGGACATTCCTATCCAAATAGTTCTCTTGACCAGAAAACGCTTTTTGTTTTGGAGCCATTTTAATTAACTCTCAAAGGAATTGAAACAGTAGGAGGATTATAATGCAAGTACTTACTTTGAATTTCGCTCTAGTTCTTCTCAGTGTTACTGCAATCTTTCTGCGAACAAACTGCTTCACAATCTTACCGAATCTAGCACAGTCTTCTCAACAACTGTTTCTACTTAGAAATGCTCTGAATCTTTGTTTGAGTACAGTGGAATTAAGAAAATCTTCTGTGTTATACTCTATTTTTCTTCACACGTGAAGCTTTCATCTCTCATAAATGCATAGGGTGGCATCACCTTCTATATTCAAATTTACACCGTGGATTTACGAAAAATCCTACGATCCAAGGATGCAAGCAAAGACAACTCATGTTCCTCTTGACAAGCTGGCAGTCAACCCAATGAAAATTTTCCATGTGTACCTTTCTTTCATTATTTTTGCCTTTGAACTGGACCCACAGAACTCTGAGGAGACGTGTCACTTATGCGCTATCTCGCTATACATAAAGAGTGAGCACCTTGCCATAGTGAGATAGCGCCTGTCATTGAACCTGATTTGATCATGTGGATGACATTTGATGCATTGCTCAAAAGAAATATGGTGGGCCCCTTGTCTCCATGTCACTATTTGTAACCTTCATGCAACTCGCCATAGTGAGATAGCGACGATCATGGATCTGAGATAGATCTGACGATCAGTCTTTCATATATTTTGTGAACAGGGCGTGGGTCCAATCATTGATGACGTGATGAAATCCTGGCTATATTACCTACTGCTTGGGGCCCATATTTGTTTATTTCTCGACTGGGCGCTATGTCGCTAACGGTGAGAAGAACAAGTTCCCGATAGTGACATAGCAAATCTTGGTGTCTTTTCTTTTCCCAACGTATACGTGTAGCCCATTAGATGCCAGCGTGTTCTAAAGATTTATAATTGATATCTGATGGAGTACTTACTGGGACCCACTTACTCTGAAAAGTTTCTATAGTACTACTTTTTGTTTGGGTGCTATGTCGCTAACGGTAAGAGACACCAATTCTCAAATAGCAACATAGCAATTTTTGGTGACTCATCAAAATTCAGGGTCAGAAAGATAAAGGCGAGTGAAGTCATAACTGCCCTCGTTAATGCATCTGACACATAATAAAATAGCACATGCACCACGCAGCTTGAAAAAACATACGATCATCAAAAAATTTAAAAGTGACTGCCAGCCATTATTTTTGGTGAAGGCGTCATGTCGCTAACGGCGAAGTGCCCAATTTCTTTGAAAGCGACAAAGCGACTAATTGGAAAAGCTAAGATTTCTGTTGACACCTCTTGTACCTTAATGTTGTAATTCCTTTTCAAGTTCTGACATGTTTTTTGTAAACGTGATGAAATATCTCTGAAACAATACAATCTCCAGTCACCATATTTCCACTTGATGGTACCGCTTTTCAACTTAGCAGTGGTCGCTATGTCGCTAAGGGTAAAATACTTGTATCTTTTCATAGCGAGATAGCAATTGCCATAGATCTTTTAGGGATCGAGCGGTCAGAAACACAAAAGAAAAAATGTGACTTAGGGCGCAGAAAGTTTGAAAAGGATGGGAATCTTCGCATATTTTTAGTTTCGTGCCCAAAAAATTTAAAAGAAAACAAGACCTAGGGTTTCGAAAAATTTTTTCTTCAAAGACCTACAAAATATGACTTGGCTAGAAACCCTATTCACCATAGGTGGATCCCTATCTGAATTCTTCTATACCTTGGACAAAGGAATTTGATTATGCAAAAATTCAGACCAACAAAACTATCATGGAAAAATTGTGACGAAGATGCCACCTGCAACTATTAGACTATCATAGAAATATTGTGATGAAGATGACATTAAAAACTATTGGACTATCATGTGTACAAGTCACAAAATGATTCCAACATATGAAATTAAGTGTACTACATAGGATAGTGATGACTAAATTTCCATGCACTCCAAATTTGGTGGTTGTAACATTTATACCAATTTCATTTGTGAGATACACACTCTTTAAATACTCCAGGCAATTCTTGAGTGCGGATGTTTCAATTCCTTAGTGTCAAAACTTGAATATATTTCATGCTTATCATTTCCTCTAGAAATTCTTACGTAAAAAATCATTAAAGTAATTGTTCCCTTTGACAGCGTCAAAGAGTGTATATATACAATATTTTTGAAGTTGTTTTGTGCTAAATGAACCTTTTGTGATCAAGTCTTGTAAATATCTTGGTTGGTACAACTGCAGATTTCTTACTGGCTTTGTACTAGTACCCAAGATTAACATTAATGACATTAGTAGAATTTCAAGTTTTGCTCTTGTATTCCTATTAATTGTACTTGATTGTCGAATATGTTAAAGAAGAAACAAATGCCAGTTAATTTACAAACTGTAACTAATCTGAATTGCTTGATGTATTTTTTAAATGTTGAGATGCATATACTAAGAATTTTTTGTTGCTGCAGGCCAAGCCACAACTGACAGACAGGTCAAAGCTTCCAACTATTGTGGATCCTGTGATTAAAGAGTTGCTGAACTTGAAATATCTTTAGCAAGTAAGTTGCATGCAAAATATTTCTTTTGAAGGCAATTGACATTATTTTTAAAAATACATTCAGTTTATACAATTTTACTAATGTTTTGGTGGATAAAAACTTAACGTTCTTCCAAATTTCTTGCCCATTTTATTGCATATCTAAAATAAGACATAATCTTGCTATTTTCCAATAGCTAAATGTCTTTAATTGTGATTGGAATTTGGCATAAAATGTATTTTTTAGGTTAGATTGTCAACTAGTTTTGGTTGATCACCATTTGAAAATTAGAGGTGCTAATCCTTTCATTGAAGATAAAATTTATAGTGCACTACATACCATCACACTTACCCAAAAAAGTTGAGCCAAACATTTGATTATCTAGATTGAAAGTCATTGTCCACTTCATAATCTTAGCAAGAAGAACACCATAAGTGCTTTTGAACCAAGTATTTATGATGAAGCAAGAAGGAAAGAAAAATGAAAAAATGTGTTGATTCGAGAGATAGACATTGGAAAGAAAGCCATTGATTATAAAAAGTATTAAGATCAAGTTTAAAAATAATGTTTTAAAATACAAGCACAAAGCAAGATTAGTAGCTAAAGAGCAAAAAATTTTCCCTGTACATCCGTGCACTATCTCCATGATTCCATGTTTGGTCCTTAGCCTCTTTGCAATAACCACATGATTGATGATTGCCAAATAGTGCCAACATACTATGTGGAAAGGCCCTTTCTAGATCATATTTCAATGCAACAATTTATCAAATGATGGCGCTTTGAGGGGACAATGATCATCTTCAACCGTGTGACTTTGGCTCATTGCTTCAAATTTGTTAGAGGATATAGAAACTTACTGACTATAAACAATAGGTATGTTCTTAAAAAAAAAAACCCATACTCATTGTAAACAATAGGTATGGACTTAATGCATATTTCATGAGTTGTGGTTCATAAAAACCCATACTCATCAGCTTGAATTGTTTTTTTAATACCCAATGCATTGAGGTGATGCTTACAATTTGAATTCATAACAACCGTTTCTCATCAACTTAAATTGTTTGTTTAGTACCCATTGCATTGACGTGACACTTACAAGGTTGAAGTATTGCAACTTCCTAGAAGGTTTGCCTACTCAATTCCATGATGATCCAACTTTCCTTGATCATTGGGAGAATGATGTAGGAGCATCAAGGTCAAGGTTGAAGGCATGAGAAGATATTAAGGTCTCAAGATAACCAACATGACCATGTTAGAATAGTTGATGTAATAAGACCCTGTGAAGGTCTTTTTTGATATGTTTGTAATCATTTTAGTTACATTTGAAAATATTAATTAACAAAAACCATATGTGCAGATATAAACATTAATCACAACATGTCCAATTTATTTGTAGGTATATTTTCCTGTGAAGAAAGACCACACCTGACAATATGAATCTAGAAGAAAATAATGAGACAATGGCTGCATTGTGGGCTCAATTCCAAAGAAAACCTGATAAATTTTATTGTCCTTGCAAAAAGTGTAAGGGTTTAAAGAATCAAAGAATTCTAATCACAACAGCCTAGAGTCATTGTAGGCAATATGGTCATGTTGAAGGGAGCCACGATTTTTGTCCATTGCTGAATGTGGATTTCCTACTGGAGGAACATGGAGGTGTGAATATCCAAGTTGAGGATAACGCTCCCATGGAAGAAGATGATAATGTGCCAGAGGACATGATTAAAGAAGATGGTATTGGGGCAAGTGATGAAGAGGCTCACAATGATGGTACTAGAGAATTTGATAATAATGATGAAGATGGTCTTGATATACCTTTACTTGAGAAGGCACACGAGCCCTTATACCCAGGCTCCCAAACAACTCTACTGTTGGCTATAGTGTTGTTGGTGAACTTAAAGGTTATGAATAGCATATCCAATGTAGCAATGTCACGTATGCTAAGGTATCTCATTTTTTTCATCTTCAAGGTTAGCATACAATTACTATTCATTATATTAACAATGCATATTTGTTGTTGTAGGTTGATTAGTGAGTTTTTTTTACCACCATCAAACATTTTGCCTCATTCGTACTGAGAATTATCTAACATTATGGATCAGATTGGAATGAAGTATTAGACAATACATGCATGTCCCAACGATCACATTCTATATCATAAACAACATGAATTTGCAACAGAATGTCCTGATTGTCATGTTAGTAGATATCAGTCAGATCAAATAACAAAAAAAGTGCCTCACAAGGTTCTTTGGTACATTCCCATTATTCCACTTCTGGAATGGTTATTCAAGTGCACTAGCTTGGCATAATTTATGGATTACCATGCACACAATAGAAGTTAGGATGACATTATGCAAATGCCTGCTGATGGTTCTTCATTTAAAGAGATAGAAGAAACATGGTCACACTTTAAAGAAGAACCTTGTAATCTGAAACTTTCATTGGCGGCAGATGGTGTCAATCCATATGGAGATATGAGATCTGTTTACTCAGTATGGCCTATTTTTGTTATTAACAATAACATTCCTCCTTGGATGTCCATAAAGAGGGAGCACATAATGTTGTCAATGATTGTGCCAGGTATTTTTTTTTATAGTTATCTAAATTAATTTATAAATAGTGCATGAAAATGGTTATAATAATTACGTAATGTTTATGTTCATTCAATTGCTAGGTAAATACAAAGTTAAAGATATGAACGTGTATATTGAGCCCCTAATTGATGAGTTGTTGAAGTTACGGAATGGCATCACTATGTACGACATCTCTAGACCGATAGGACATCGACAATTTCAATTCCATGCAATGCTTGTATGGACAATACATGATGCCCCTGGGCTAACTCATTTTTGCAGTATGTTATATTGTTAAGATCACATATTTTTGGTCTATTATAGTGCTTACACATTACTATCAAATGCTTAAGTTGCGCATGATAATTGTACATGATCCAATTATACATGATCTTTTAGGTCTTCAGACAAAGGGAAAATTTGCATGTCCAGTTTGTGGTCCGAAGATGAAATGTCGTCATTCGAGAAGTTTAGGAAGTCAGGTGTTTGATGAGTTTAGAAACTTTCTCCACAATAATCATAGGTGTCAAATTGTCGAAAAACATCTTTTAAATGGGAAAGAAGAGACATCATAAAGGCCACGAAGAATGACACCTCATTTATGGAAGTTGGAATACGATCGACTAAATTGTCGAGGTAATGCCCAATTTGTCGTCCAAAGTTTACAATTTGTATTTTGATATTGTCTTATATTTACTAATGCTGTAACTGATGCTCGTGAAGGTCATCAAGGCATCAATGACCAACTTCCTAGAGGAATGAAAAGTTATCCTACTCAATTTAGTAGGTTACCATACTACAAGGATCTCCCAATCACACATTTGTTTGATGCTATGCATATTGGAAAGAATGTAACAGAGACACTATGGAAAATGTTGGATGGAAGGCATGATAGAGAACAAATTGCTAAAATTTGTACTGACATTTATGAATCTAATCATGCACTAAAAGTTTTCATTGAATCAAATAGGAATGGAGATCGCATAAATACAAGTGCCCTTCCTTGGTTATTAATGGAGCAACAAAGTGATGCATTAAAAGAAGTCATAAAAAAAACAAAATTTCCAACAGGATTTGCTGCAAATATAAGCACTCTTCTATCAAAGAAAGGTGATTTTGGGCCAGGGTTGAAGACACATGATTGGCATACCTTCCTCAAGGTAAGTCATGTTTTCTATTTACTGTATATTTGTAAGATTGAATGTAGTACCAGTTCCATTATTTAATAATATATTGAAATGATCATTTTTTAATGATTGCAGTTCATCCTACCTCTATCCCTTCCACAACAGTTTGACAATAGTATTAAACAAGTTATATATGATCTTGGAAAATACATGAGGTTAGAAGAGTGTTTTCTCTTAGATTTGTAGCTTTTTATCTGAAATCTATTGTATAATTTTATTTGAAATCTCCTCTATGTGTTTTTGCATGTTGAATCTCATTTAGGTGGTTATCATCTAAAGAAATTGATAAAAAAGATATAAAATATTGGAAGAGAAAAATTCGACAGCTTATGTGTGAAATGCAAAAGTGTTTACCTCTAACATTTTTCAATGCTCAAGAACACTACCTCATACATCAAGTTGAGGAGATTGAATTGTGTGGACCTATACAAGCTAGATCAATGTGGATGGTTGAGAGACATTTGAAATTTATGAAGGGCTTGGTTCGAAAAAGAGCACGTCCTGAGGGTTCTATGATAGAGGGGTATATGATATACCAGACCATGGTGTATATCAGTGAATATCTTCCAAAGTTTGCAGCAGGTATCCATCTAGATCGCATTTGGGATCCCAACTGTAATGACAAATTCAAAGGGGAGTACCTGACGGGGAAAGGTAGATTGAGGAGGGTGAGAGGAAATTATATGTTTTTTTTTTGTAATTTAACAATTCTTATCAATCATCAATATATATAAGTTGTTTCTAATTGGTGTAATTGTCTTCTTTATAGTTGGTCATGAGTGGGATGCACTACACTTGTATATTGCAAACAATCTTGAATCGATGACAGTGTGGATTGAACAGTCTCAAGAAAATGGTTGCTCATTAACATGGGATGGTGTTGCATCGTTGGTTAAAGAAGCTCATTGTAATGGAGATCCCAATGTTACGACAATGGTAGTTGATCTAATATATGGCTTAAGAGATACAAAGGTATGCATAAGATTACTAATCATGAGACATAAGTTTAATATCAACTCACAGATCAATGAGAAGATTCTTGACATGTTTGAATAATTGCAGGTCAAACAACACAAAGCTATGTACTACCATGGCTATAAATTCCACACAAAAAAGTTAGATGAAACGAAGAAAACATGTGATTCCAAGATAAGTGCTGTCTTCGCGGTCACCAATATTTTATCTAGAACTGACATACATCCTCAACAATCTGAAAATCGATACTATGGCATTTTGGATGATATACTTGAGTGCGACTTTAATTCATTCAAAATAGTTCTATTTGTTGTCAAATGGTTTAGGTTACAACTGAATCAAAATGATCCTGATAAGACTATTATTGAACACGATAGTGGATTTACTATGATTAATACAAGGTCATTTGAGTCAGTCAGAGATGAGCCCTATGTTCTTCCAAGTCAATGTGAGCAAGTGTTTTAGTTTGGTGTTCCAAAAAAACCAAGATGGTCATTTTTTGTTAGACATGACCCAAGAGGAAAGCCGGTAAAGTATAATGTGATCAAAGAAGAAGATATTAAAGAAGCACGAGAGGAAGTAAATGATTATTAGGAACAATAGTTACCCAGTGATGAAGAAGAAGAAGATGGTGATGATTTTGGTCATGCTAACGATAATGGTGATAATGATGATGATGATGCTAATGATAATCATGATCATGGTGACGAAGATGGTGATGATCATGGCGATGATGGTCATGATGATGATAGTGATCAAGAGGATGATGATGGTGATGAAGATGGTGGTAGTGATGACGACGATCAAAGTGACGAGTATGATGATGGTGATGATGATGATGATGATGATGACATGGATGACGATCATGATGATCAATGAAATCTTTAGGTACGATCAATGTCAACTATGATGGGGTCTTGTATGACCAAATATTTCTTTCCAAACCATATGTGCACATATAAACAAATGATTTACATATACAATCTACTTTATTATTAATATTTTTTTTGGTAAGTCTATTACTTTAATTTTGCTGCTGATTTCTAAGACTTACTAATTTTTTTCACAGGGCGATATAGATGCACCATGTCAGACACCTTCAGTAGAGGTAAACATTAATTATTGTAAATTTTAATGTTAATATAGAAACAAATGTCCTATTATTATGTTCTTTTCTTTATGGATTTGGAGTTATTTTTATGAAAGTATACGGATATTTAATGTCACAACTGATAGGAAGAAGCTACAATGATCACTGATCAAGTGCAATCTAAAATACGGGCATCATATCTACATGACATTGGCCTTAGTACTAACATTGTATTCATCACCCAACAAATTACACAAAGATACACTGATGAGCTTGTTCAAATTATCATCAAGGGTGATAGAAGTGAGGAGAAAGAGGCACTGAGAATAGAATTGGACCATAGAATCCAATCTTTGAAAGTAAGCAGTAATTCGACTAAAGTAGTAATAGAAGTTCAATAGATATTAATATTTTATAGTATCTTATGGATCATGATCTCTGATTTTATGTGTTCTTGTATAGACATATGTGCCAGTTGCGACATCACATGCTGAACATGGTTAGGGTTGTTTCACAGTACCTTCGTGTAAGTAACACTTTGTTTGTTTTGATCAACATTATAACACTTACCTTTTTTTTTGTCGACAGTTCTCACTAGTATCCCATTTGATCTTTATCCATTGCAAATGTCTTTGCTAACAATATTCTATTCTTCAGCTCATGATGAAGTGTAGACTCCTCCTTCGGTTGGCGGTCCACTATTGTCTGCTACATTGTCGGCAACAAGGACCATGCAAACATTATCATCTATGCCTAGTAGACCTGGTAAAACCTTGTTTTGCTATATTTTGTAATGTGCTATATTTGGTAATGTCTTTCTACAAGTTGATGAACAATGAAGTAGCACATTAGTGCTTAAATGATGTCTAGAGAAGCTTGCATACACGCAAACACATGCATACACACACCACGCATACATACATACATACATACATACATACATACATATAGCCACACATAGAGAGACATGGACATAGGCAGGGAGGTAGACCAACAGAGAGCAATACTAAAATTTTCATTTAATTGTTATGATGTTTTTGTTGATAGAGCAACAGAGAGCAATACTACTGAAGTTGATCCATTTCCTGGAGCAGTTCGTGTGATTAGTACTGGTCTGTATGAAGGGACATTGTTGTTGAATAAGAAAACTATGTTTCCATTAAGAGAACAAAAGCTTCCAGGTGCTTTAAAATTGATATTTTTTAAAGTGTAAATTTAGTTTACTTTTACATTACTCATTTTGGACTGATAAATCCTTTATGTTTTTGTGGGTAATAATGCTTTCTTTGAATATCTTTTTCATATGACATTGAGATTGTTTGGACCTACCATATGTAAAAGGTAAGTAGTTTCATATCACTACTACATAATTTTTATTTTCCTCTATTTATTGTAATATATTAAAGTTATTGATCTAACAATCTATTTGTTTTTAAAAAGGTGGAATTTACAAGTTGGGGAATTAAAAAATCAGCTGATTGCATCCATTGAGGAGAAATTTGGGAAAAACATTTTTGACACTGGCCTACTTCTAAAAAGAGCAGCAATGCATATAAAGACTGTGAGGGATCAATATAGAAGGGGTCTTAAGGATAACCCAAACTACGATCGTCCTCCTATGATTCCACCAATGGAGTGGAATGAAATAATAGAAGATGCAAAGGAGAAAAGGCTATGTGAAGATAGAGATAATGAAGTAGCATAGGGCAAAAAGAGTTATGTCATTATAGTATTAAGTACATTGTAATCATGCACTAATTATTGATATTTGTAAATATATAATCTAAGATGTTTGAAATTGTTCATAGATTGCAGGACACATCCGTGGCTACAAAAGTGAGAACAGAAAAGGTTGGCCAACACAAACTTGGCTCTGGTGGCTATATGAATCTGCAGTCTCTACTTGTAAGTAGAGCAATGATTTTTTTTTTTAATATAACGTTGCAAACAGTTTTGTTAAATGAAACCATACATGGAAAATTGACGTTATCAAGCAAAAACCACAGGGCACATATTTCAATGTGGAGGTCATAGATGAAGATAGAAAAATTGCCTTGAAGGAAGGCTATAAAGTTGTGGTTGCACGCCTACATGAAGAATCTGTAAGCCTTGCGCAAGAATCTAGTGCACCAAATGATATCTCACAGGTAAATTGGTCAAATGAAAAGTAAATGAAATTAAATAGTTGAGAAGATTCTTTTTTGGTATTAGTTTTAAACGTAAATTGACTACATAACAATGTGCATAACATTTTAATGCAACCTTCATATCCTACCATAGAACCTGCTCCTAAAAAAGGCCATGATGTGCATTATAGTGGTGGAGGTATTAATTTGCTATTGGAAATTAATTATGCAATTATAAATATAATTTAACATCTTCAATTGGAATTTGACGTGTATCCTTTTTTTGAATATTTCAGAGCATGTTGAACATCATGCTGAAGGACTGGACCTGTACACTCAAAAGTGTCCCACTCTAAACCCTTCTATCCAAATGATTCCATGAGTTTGGAATGTTTGAATGCCGGCTTAGAGCTCCCTATCCACGGAGTGCAATAGAGTGTATTTCAAGTTCAAGGGCTCTCAGATGAGCCTTAGAGATACTCTTCTTGCTAGTAAACCATGCAATGGGAGGTTCCAAAGACAAGATGCAAGAATGCAAATGTCCCAAGGAGTTCCTCAAGAATGCAATGCAACTAAAGATTAAACTATAATAAATATGAAAGTGTAGCTATGCTAAGCATGTATGAGAGTGTTGCAATCCAACTATTAGACTATATGATTTAAGCTATATGTAAAAATGAAAGCTAAGCTAAGCTAGAATGCCATGATGCCATGGATGAGAGAATGTAGACAAGAAATAGAAGTTCTCCACAAAGCTCCAAAGAAACCTGTTAGAAAACCTGCAGCATAACAATGTTCAAAAGATGGATGGATTGAGGGGGAAAGCTCTCTCCCTTTTAAAGATGTATGGACGGTAGAGATCAAGATGAAGATGGTGGATGATCAACGGTGGAATTCAAAAAGAGGAGTGATCCATGTGCACACACAAGTCAACCAATAGAATATATGTTAACTTGTCATATAAGACAAAAGTCACAAAGCCTTTTCTTTTAATTGCAAAATAGAAAAAGGACTTTATGTGTGCACTTTAAGTGGGTTAGAAGAATGGGGTCTTTTATTTAATTAAAAGGGGACATGTTCTTTTAATCAAATAATGAACTTAGGATAGCATAGTCAAACTATAGGTTATAATCAAACAAATTGATTATTAGCAATTTGGCTTAGGTAAGTGATTAAATTAATTTAGCCAAAATGTTGAAAAGGGGGCTAATAGTCTAGATGACCATTTTTAGGTGATTACAGGACCATGTTCCAAGCGTTCAACATGTTGATGTGGTGGCATATCAAAATGTTAATGTACATGATGTGGCATTGTCAAGTAAGAAAAATGCATTTTATGTTGTACTCGTATTTAATTACAAACTTGTAACAGTTAGAAAAAGAAAAAGAGTATGCCAATTTATCACATTCACTTGTTCTTGTAACAGAGCCCCCTTTAGTGCAGAAACCTCCTGCTCTTCCAAAGAGAAGGAGCCAATTTAATTTGACATTACATGTGCCAGAACAGGAGGAGAATGAAGCAAATATGGATGTCCCTATGAGCACTTTTCTTAAGAGAGCTCAGAAAAACAAAAAAAGGAAATGATGTTTTAAAAATCTTCTTTGATAAACCTTGTTGGATAATGAAAGAACTTTGTCTTAAGTAATTATGTATAAATGATGTGTATTAATACAGATTTTTATTTTATGTTAATGAATATTGTTATGTGTTAATGAAGTTTTGATTAGTATTGTGTATTAATGATTTTTATATCATATTAATGAATGTTATGTGATTGTATTGATTGAATGTTATAGTTCATAAATGGATGAATGAATGAATGAAGTATGTAATTAGATGATAATGGGTACTTTAGATTGATGTTAGGGGGAGGGGGGTGAGGCTAGATGAGCTTTCACCTTCACGTGGTTGGCCTTGTTAAGTAGAGAATATTATAGTATTCTTGAAACCAAGTGAAGCTCAAATTTGTTAAGTCTTCAAACAAACATCCCAATTCTCTTTAACGAGACTGAAGTTTTTTTGCTTGTAATAGTCTCATTGTAGTCATCTTTTGGTTCCTTGAACATATAGTTCTTGCTTAGTTTAAATCCCAATTATTAGATATTTTTCCACATTGGAGTTAGTTTGGCATAGAAACCTACATACTTTATTATATATATTTAGTCAACTGAAAGCAATGTAGAAAGCATTCACATAGTTGATGTCTAACAAAAGAAGACAAGATGCATATACTATTTAGCATGGAAATCCTTGTATGTGAATTGTGTGTGTATGTACACACACACACACACATATGTATGTATGTATATAACTTCAAACAAATGTGTAGACTCAATTAGCAAGAGACACCAACCTCAAATCCTGCACTGTAGAAGGAACTGACCTTTGAAATGCAAAGTGTTTATAATGTAGGTAGATTTGCCTTAGATCTCCTTCGAGGTCTTTAAAAAATCTGCCTTGTACTTGTGAATAATCCACCAAGATTTGAAATATTGTTTTTCAATAAATGCTCTAAACTTGGAATATACCTTCATAAAAATTCTGCCTTAGATCTGCTCATCAAATTCAAAATAAGCCTTCACATGTCTGTTCACTTAGGTCTGATTTAGGTCTTCCACAAATTTGGCTTATAAGTATGCTCTTGAATCTCTTAAAATCTTCTTTGTATTCAAATGATATTTAATGAATTGATTGATACAAATTTCTTCATACTTGAATCCAAATATCATTGTCATTGTCAAACATAACACAGACATAAAATCAGTTTGGTTATTCACTTGTTATACAAGTTAGTCTTATCTTTTTGGTTTTCACAAGTCATGCACTTATGCATCTTTGGGATATCCACAAGCTATTAGAGATGTTTGGATGGTTCATGTCCGTATTTTTGTGTGTGTTGTTTGTAGGGTTTTTGCCATGAAGTCTAAGGACATACATTTTGGATGTTTGTGATAGACATGTCCACCTATAAGAAAAGTATCAAATGTAGAAAAAATGCAAAGAAAAGCTTGTAAGGATTTTAGGTGTCTTTAGGCCTAGTACAGCTCGTAAGGGTTTTAGGTGTCTTTGGAAGGGTTAGTGAAGTTATAAAACCTTTGAAAAGGTTAGTGAAATATATTAAAGGCATATATGATTGTAAGTTGTCAAAGTTGACACTTTGTGTCAACTAGACAACAAATTTCAGTTTATAATTAAATAGTAATAGTCAGATAGTTAGATAGCAGTGGTTGTTTACTATTGTTTGGTTATTTAGAAGGGATTTGTCAAGTGTTTGGGGGAGAAGTAGAGTTGGGGTGGTGAGACAAGGAATTGTGAAAAAATTATAATCAATAAAATAATCCTATTCTGTGCAATTCAGTCTCTATCCCATGGAACAGTGAGTTCCTATGATGTATCAAATGCATTTTGACTAATATTTAATGTAAGAACATTTTATTATTATTTTTTATCTTGTCCACACATTCTTTTAATTTTCATTATGGGTTGAGTAAGGAATAATAGACTAGTGCATTCAAACCAGTGACTGGTTAGGCATAGTCAACTGTACTTATTCTGAAGTTTCCAATGCAGATTCTCTCCTACCACCTGTAGTCACTGCTATTGGTGGGAGACAATGAGGTTGTGATAATTTATTTGTACTATATTAACCAAATGCAGGAGAGTGGGAAAACTTGGTGCAAGTGCAGTGTTGGATGGTAATTGCTGATGGAGGTTTAGCCTGGATTAGACACCAGTCTAATAGATAGTGGATCATTTCATGTTTGAAGATGTTTGGGGGGTGAATCATTCATGTTTGGGGGGTGTCTCTGTTACCAAAAATGAGATAGTAGAGCACTGCTAGTGTTATGGTGGGAAAAATATGTCTTTCATTGTGATAGACTATTTCTAAGTCATCTGTGTTGTTTCTTGCTATTGTCAAGCAGTCTTTGTTTTCCTTGAGACCATGAACAAAATTATCTACCATTTTTGCTAATGATAAAATTTTGACTTGAACAATGATAAAGTTTATTAGTAATCATTATAGTGGAACAAATTTTGACTTGTTCAAAAATTTTAGTCGAAGGTGTTGGAATTTATAGTGAACCCCAAGCTCCTAGAAATCACTTGCATCCAAAATGCATGTTACATCTGTGTCTGAGGGAGAATATGATCCAAAAAACATGCCTACTTTGGTGATTTGGCTATTATTGCAGCACTACAAAGTGTCTTATAGTGTTTCTCATTTTCTTAAATAATAGGCAATTAGTTCATGATTTCATCATATCTTATAGTGGAACAACTCCAAGAATCTTGGGTAAATTGCTTGCTATAAGACTTTCTTGTATAGGACACTCAATAATGTGGGCTAAGTGGTGGGCACAAAGAGGAACAAGAAAGGATCTGTACAAGTGCACGGTGCAGTAGAATTCAAAAATGAAATTATCTTAGTTTCATTCCGTTTCTCCTCTGTTACCCTCACATACATACACAGCTCACTTCAATTCTTCAATGCTCTTAAACTTATACACATCCCTTATCAGTAGATCTAGTCATAATTCTCCTAAAATTTACAAATATTCCTAGAAATAGCAGCTACCTAAGACTCAAGAATTAGATATAAATGAGTTGAGACCAGCATTTATAATTCTTGAACAGGATTGAAAATAATTTTGATTTTGTAAGATGATTTGATATGCAGCAACATAATTCATCCTTGTTTACTTCTGATTTATAGGACCAGTGCCTTATCCATTGGGCAAGAAATTGACTATTGGCAGGAGATCTAATTCAAATAACTTGTATAAGAATTAATCGACTGCAATCGCCCATCTCCATTCTTATGAAATATCCCTTTTATGAACTCATAAACCCTACTAATTTACTGAAGCATTTATATAATTGCTTGAATTAAAAGCAACAATAAAACAAGCATACAACCCATCCAGACTGCATTCAACCAAATAAACCTTATTTAAATGACTTCAAAGTAAACAAACCCATAAATTGGAGATAGAAATTGATGATCCACAGATATAGTGTAAATACCCCTTTGTATTATCCTTTTCATATGACTAATACAATAACCAATAGAAAACCAATTGAATGCCCATAATAGATTGCCATTTCTATCATTTCAATTTGCTTATCAGAAAGTACAATGGAAGCAAACTCAAAACCTCTACATACTATTGGACCGACTGAATATGTACTCTTCTTGAAAGAAAGAAAAAATTGCACAAGTCTTGCACCATCACAAATTCCTTGAAAACTCATTTATATAACATGAGTTGCAACAAGCAAGTGTCCAAGGAACAAATCATCATACAAAAGACAAAAACAATCACAACAGAATGCCAGGCATATCAAATATTCCTTCAGGTAGGTCCGTTCCAGTTTCTATTGTGAATCATCAACTTTTGATTTGTCTCTCATTATTTCGGC
This sequence comes from Cupressus sempervirens, assembly GCA_028749045.1. Lineage (NCBI taxonomy): Eukaryota > Viridiplantae > Streptophyta > Pinopsida > Cupressales > Cupressaceae > Cupressus > Cupressus sempervirens. The sequence goes on along the minus strand of CM053789.1, from coordinate 592,077,266 downwards.
TCCTCATAATACGTGGCTACCAAGCTGACCAAAGAAGGATGATCTTGTGATACCTCCAAATTGGTTTTCTCCTATGAGTTCTCACTGCTTTCACCCTGAGCAGGCATTATTACCTTTTCCCCTTCTTCTTTTTTCAGTTCTGGTGCAGAGGTGTCAATAACCTGCACCTCGCCTTCTAGTTTCTCATCATTATTTAAACTATCCTCCTCTAACTGCTTGTCCAATAGAAGATCTGCCATCCAAGTGTCAAATTTTATATCATCCGACCAGCTGAACTGTAGGATACCATTTTTCTTTTTAAAAATATAACAGCCTCCTTTTCAAAACCAACAAATTCTTGCTTCAAAGAATAAAAAAAAATTGGACTTTAACCAATTCCTCTATCCTGGTGGCCCACCAGGCATGCCCCTTTTCATTAATAACTTTATTTATCCTTGTGTAGAAAAGGTCATCCAATTCTTTACTCCACTCTTTCTTATTTTTCAATTTCTTCTTTCTATCCAAGGCACAAGGAAATAGATCAAATTTTTGATTCTTGTACTTATCCAAATAAGAAACAATTTTCAGCTGTAGAGCAACTCTCCTGTTATCAAAATCTGACATGTCATTAGCAATATCATACAATTTTTCAACATGGTCATGGGAAGACTTTATAACTGAATAACATAGAAGGGTGATTTCCTTTTCCCTTCTTCCCCATTTATTAACAATATGCTTTAGGGTATCATCATGAGTTTTCAATTCCTCCCATATATCTATTACTTTTACCAGCTGATCAAAGAATAAGGGCCACTCAATTTTGTCGACTAAATACATTAGAGCCTTTCTAAGCTTATCCTCATATTGCATATTTAAATCTACACGTAAGGCCCATAGTTTGCTCTTCTCTTCTTCAGATTCCTTAGCTGTATAATATTCAAGCCTTTGAGGTGTGTCTGGTATCTCTACAAGGGGGGTGGATTTAAAAGGTTCCACTGGAGGATGAGGGTATGTTATTCTTGGCCTTGTGGATTTCCCCATTGCCTTGTTTTCAAGTTTAATTCTCCTTTTTACCTCCCTATTATAGGCCTCAAGAAGTGTTTCATATTTATTCTGTAACTCAGACATAACCTGTTCCTCTCTTAGCAGTGGCCAAAACAAACTTAGAAGAATCCACATTCCAATATGCTGCCTGTACATATGAAGTGTCAGCAACCCTTCTTACAAGTATATTTCCCATCAACCCAAACTCATCTGATTGTGATGGTGTGGCTCTAGATCCCTTTCTCAACGACCAACAAACCAATGTAGCTTGATCTTCAATGAATGAAGTGCCTTGGAAGTCTCTTCTATTTGGGTCTTGCAACTCCAATATACTTGAAACAGAATTGAAAATTAATGCATCTGCAATATCCCAATTGGGCAATAATAAAATGTTAGATGCCTTTATCATTTTCCTCCCCTCCTCAGGGCTTATATTCTACAATTCCTTCATCATGTCTTCTTTAATTTGGTTTTGCATGGAAGTTTCATCCATTTTTGGATGCTCTGTTTTCATCTTTTTACATTTCTCCTCGAAAACATTCATGTTTGTCCTCCATGCAAACTGTTGAAAAGCCCTTGATTTCACAAAACTGTCATCAGTCAAAAATTGATGACTTGCCTGCTCTAATACAGGGTCCAACTCCCTGCCTCTATAATCAGCTATTGTTAGATCCAAACTTGGGAGAGGAAGTTCTGGAGGGTTACGCTCATCTAATTCTTCTTGAGTAATAAAAATATCTCCCTGTGATCCCATTTGTTCAACCTGTTCACCAATAAGCTGTTCTTCTCCAATCCTCAAAGGGGACTGGGTGGGTGAATATTCCTCATCTTGAGGCCTTTCTTTTGTCATTACCTTTTGCCTCTTAGGACTAGGCTCTTTAGGTCTCTCCTCTTGGGCTATACTGGTAGATCCTATTATTTGTTTGCCCTTGTCTATAAGAACCCTTTTATTCTAAATTATAGTATATCCAGGCCTCTTTTGTACAATTATTTTATCAGTTCTCACATTTGGAGTGAAAGCCAACCTCCTCATGACCTCTCTGGCTTTATTAGGATATGAATCAATAAAAAATTGTTTCTTTTCATTCATGACCTCCATTATTTCAGGGAAGGTATTCATGAGCTTACTTATCTTGTCAGCCTCTGTAATAGCATTATCCAAAGGATCATATTTATTATCAAAACAATGAATGAATTCTAAGACTCGGGAATAAACTCTCCATTTTTCCTTTTTAGTTTCCTACTCCTGCAATGAGTATTCATTGCTTATAATATCCTCTAGATAATAAGAATCATGCTTGACCAATCCCAACTTGATTCTATGCGTCAACATCTGATTGAAAAATCCCTCAGAATCAAAAAAATAGGGATGAGAGATAGCCATCATATACTGCTCCAAAATTTTATGCAAAAAGATCCATCCCCCTTTAGTAATCACAAACTGATGGACCACTGTGCAGGTAGGGAAAATTGACCCTAATTGCCTTTTCAACAAAAACATTTCTTCCACTCCCCCTAACTGCCATAAAACTTCAGTCATTCCCACCTTCAAAGGAACTTGGTAGGGCAAAACATGAGGGTTCCCCTTAAAGCCATAGATTCTAAAAATAGTAGAAACAAGGTAGGGGATGATATCTCCCCAATTATGTGAAACTTTCAAGTCATGGGGGTTATCCATAGGCCTGATGAGACTCATTAGTACCCTAGGGATTCTGGGATTTATCACTCAATATGAGGCATCTCAATTTAGCAGCAAAATATCTATCAAATCTGACAAAACTAGCATTACTTGCATCCCAGGTCATATTTGCACTCCACAACTGGACTGGCAGTATTTCCCCATTCTCCTCTCTGTTTAGTTCCATCTCATTACCAAAATATATCACTCCTTTGAACAAAAACATATGCATTAATAGAGAGTAGTGACCAAAAGTTTTTTCCACCTTGCCTTTCACAATCCCAACTAAACCAATGTGAATTTCTTCAGCCAAAAAGGAAGCAAAATAAAAAATAACATCTACACCGAAGGAAGTAATCTGAACCATCATGTACATGAAACCAATGGGCATAAATTCTTGCTCATCTTCACCAAAAACTTGGCATAAGGTCCTGTATATCTCTACAGCCCGGGAAGTGAAAAGACTCTTCTTAAAAGGCTCTCCAAAGGCTTCAATAATTACTAGAAAAGTTCCTATTGTACCAATATGTACCCTTAGTGCACCTCCTCTAATTACATCCTTCTTTGCTTTATATTCATTCTCTAATTCTAGCAGATTGATTTGCACATGGTAGTCTGATAATGGTTCCAGGTGAAAAACCTCTCTAATTTCTTCAAGAGTAATCGAGACCAGAGGCACACCATCCTTTCTTGTTACAATCCTAATGGCTTGGTCATAATTCTTAGCAATGGCTTCAAGAAAATCATAATCCATGAAAACACTTGGGACTACTAACTTTCCCAAATCAAAATTCCAAACATTACCATGTGGGGCAAACAACTTTCTTTCTGAAAACCACTTTTTAAACAAAATAAGACCAGTTTGAGTAGTTGTTGCATCCCTAACCCAATTCCCCTTGTCATATAGGCCATCACCAATTTTAAGCCTAGGGTTTAAGGAAATTAACTTTTTAACTTGTGCAAGCTGTACAGTAGATTCTAGGAGTAATTCTAATAAATCATCGTGGACATTCCTATCCATATAATTAATTTTCCCAGAGAATGGTTTCTTAGGAGGCATTTTGATAGTATATAGAGAATTAGAATGCCACAGAGGTTATAATATGAGTACTTACTTGACTTGCTGAACTTGTTCTTCTCTAAACTTCTAAAATTTCTCTCGAACGATAGAAGAATAGTTTCATGTCTTTACCAGGCTTAACACGACGCAATCAATCGGGCTCTTGTGCTAAAAAAATTTGCAATCTCTGTTTGTGTGGGACTGGAATTAATGAAAATCTCTATGTTATTCTCTGTTTCTCCCACATGCAAAGCTTTCACTTATCATAAATGCGTCGAACAAAAAAATAGAGTGGCATCGCACTTTCTTTTTTAAACTTCTGCCGTTGATCCTTGAAAAATCCTACAATCTGGGAATTACAACTAAGATGACTCAGCTTTCTTCTTAACACATTGGCAATCAAGCCAATAAAAAACCTCCACCTCTACCTTTCCTTCAAGGCTGGCACTTCAAACCAAGCCCATGCATGATTGCGTACACGTTTCATCAACTCGCTAAATCGTTATACATAATTCTCGAGCACCTTTCCACAGTGAGCTAGCGATGATCACTAATCTTACTTTAATGACGTGGTAGAAAATTGAAACAACCTTTAAGAACACGATGGTGGGTCCATTTCTCGTTAACTCGATATACCTAATTTTTGCACATCTCTTTATAGCGAGTCAACGAGCGTCGTCGATCCAGACTTGATCTTGTGGACAGCAATTTTACTTCAACAGTAGTGGGCCACACTCACTAACTCGCTATACTTAACTTTCGAGCACTTCTTCATAGCGAGTCAACACCACCCTTTGATCCTAGTTCAATCTCACGATCAAAAATCTTCATATCTAGTACATGGGAAGTGGGTCCATGATATCGCTGTCCATGATATGGGCCCTACAAATTTCTACCAAGCATTGGTCCTAAGTTTGACCAATGAATGGCAGAAAATGCACTAACAATGCCAACATTTTTTGACCACCGTATTCGTTGAAGTTTCGACTAACCTACTGGATGGTCAAATTTTTGACCAAAAAGTTTTCAACTAGTGCCATCTAGTTTTCCACCATGCATTGGTTAAAATTTCAACCAATGCTCTCTAGATTTCTACCAAGCATTGGTCGAAAGTTCGACCAATGAATGGCAAAAAATGGCTCAACAACCTAGACATTTTTATGTTCATCAAATTTTTGACCGAAAAATTATCAACCAATTCATTGGTCGAATTTGGTCGAAGATTGGTCAAAAAATGGATCAAAATTTTGACCAATAAAGGTCAAAAAATGAGCCCAAATGTACTAGTGCCTTTTGGAGTCATCAATGCTTCTCCATAGGATATTTGGCTATAGATTATCTTTTTGCATGTCAAAGAGGCATTCTCACTTTTTGGAGGGACACAAATGATAATTATTTGACTATTTTTGCATCTAACTCTTCCTCTAATGACTCTCCATAGGGTAATGATGACTCCTCCCAATATTATGGTTCTATTGAACTAGCCTTTTGTGGCCTAATGGATCTGATCCCACCTCTTGTTGTTGATTTGGTCCACTCTAGCCACGTGCAACCTTCTCTAAATGTTGTTGCTCCTAATTCACATCAAGGCTTGACTATTGAGATAAAACATTGTCAATATCTAGAAATTATTGTTGTTGATTCTCTCTCAAAATGGGCTCTTCCACATTCCTCTTGTAGTTGGGACCCTACTGAACTTAAGGCTTGAAATTTTCCAAAGGTGGAAAAAATCAGTATGGAGACTCTCACTCACCTCCCCAGATGGTGAGTGAGTTGTCTACCTATTATTGATGTGGACTAGAAGTTGTGTACTAGTTTGTTTCTAATGATCTTTCTTGGCTTTGTTGTGCATGTTGGAATATTTAGGAAATGAAAGATGTTGAGGAAGAGGGTAAATTTGTATCCAATCAGAATGTGGAGAGCCAATCATATAGGTGGGGTTGTTCATGAATTCCCCACCAACAAACCACTTAGCACAATCATCATTTTCATCAATGCTTTCATTAGAAGTGCCCATTTTAATGAAGTCATATGCCTTCACATGTATCCATTTTTTAACAGACCACTTCTCTCCTTCTATAAAAGGACAAATTCTATGCAGACTATTTTCATCAGCTATCCCATTTGGCAGAAGATTGAAGAACATAATAGCATCACCTTTTCTTGGCTTCATTGTATTAAAAAAAAACATGAATTTCATTTTTCACTTGTACTAAAATCATGTCACAGATCATTTTAGTTTTGACTGTGAATTAGAAAATAAATTATATTGATAAAAATAAAGAATATAAGCTTCACTTCATCTTTCACCCTTAAGATTATTAAATGTAAACATGAATGCTTAGTTAGTGTTAATTTGGAGAACAAAAAAAATTCCAAAGTGTTTATACTTGAATATCCACCTTTGGCACATTCTGACCAAGAACTGTCTTTTAATTAGTCATCACTTTCCTGACTACCCAACAAAGATAATTGAATAATATTTGTAAGAGCTCACTTACATTTTATGATATGGATTAACCACATAAAGTGGGTGTTTGATGCAAAAACTAACCTTTGAATAGGGAAAAATAGTCTCACCCCCCTTGATCACATCTGATAAATACATGAGCACTTTGGCAGTTCTATGACCACCCACCTCTTTGTTAAACTTGTCATGGAAAAATCAACATGAGGTTCATATTTCTAGCCATTTTCATAATGTAAAATCTATATTGCCTCGCCATTCTCTAAAAACACCCATAAAAGAAATATTAATGAAAGAAACTTACAAACACGATTTTTTTATAGTATTGGAAAAATTAGGGTTTACATTTTAATGAGATCATTTCGTGATTGAAATCTTGGTTAAATAAAGTGGGAAGGGCCTAGCCTGAACTAGTAAAATTACATTCAATGAAACTAGTTAATGAATTTCTTTTTTCATAAGAAGTTGTACATGAATTTACAATGTTATAAAAATGGAACAAAATTTTGTAATCATCATGAGAATGATACAAGTTCTTTAAAAGAATCTTTACCAATACATCATGAATTAGACTTAGGTTACTACCATTTTTCAACATGTTATTACCTTTTGGAAGAAAGGTCTAGGCTGCTATTCTATCTTCAATCCTTGCAACAATGTCATCCCAATAAAAATGTACAAGCAATGCAAATAAATAGCCTTTGTAGAGGAGTAAATGTAAGCTAGGAAAGATCTACTTATCACATGATCTTAATCAATATAATCTATAATATGGATGTTTGGTAAAGTCCAAGTGCTTGCATAAAATTTCATCCAACTAATTTATAATGAATAGTCTCATATTTTTCTACATTTTTAAATTAGGCTTTGATTGATGGATGAGTCCAACATACTTGAGATTTATTTAAGAACATTCTTGAGCTTGTTCAAATCTCACTCATAATACTCTTCCCTAATTCATTATCTGCCACCATTGATTTCTCTAACTTGTCTCTTGCCTGAAGTTAACATTCCTGACTGTAAGGAAATATTTAATAGTGCAAAGGTCAGCCCTTAGCCCCCTTACTAGACTACTTAACTAATGAAAAGTATAAAATTAACCAAAACAAACCAATGTTACAATAAACAAAAAAAACAAAAAAAACAATTAACCAACTCACATATTCTGATTCATACTAAACAAGAGGTTGGTTCTAACTCTTTGGAATTTGGTGGGGTCTCCAGTAAGCTAGGGATTGATTCTTTGTTAATGTAGTAGTGCTTAATACTAGATTTTGTTAGTATATTTATTTTATTTAATCACACTTACAAATTTAGTTCTAATTAGTCCTCCATACATGTATGACACTTGTTCATTCAAGTAGTCACCATTTAGGATTTTTTTAAGTAGATTTTTTCATTTCATTTTGATAGCTCATCTTAGGATCATGGGAGTGGACTCACAACCACTCATTGAGTATTGGGTTTGACTTTTGATTAGATCCAATTACTCTTGTCATATGCACTCTCCTCCTTTAATTCATGGATGTCTTTTAGGCTTATTTCATTTTGTGCTTCTTATTATCTCTTTACATCTTGTAGGTTTTTATAGATTTTGTGTTCTTTATGATCATGGTTTAGGTCTAATTTTTTTTCCATACTTTGTAAAAGATGGGATCTTTACTTTAGTTTCTTATGTTTCTTTTGTTTCAATAATAGATATGAAATATAATCAAAATAAATAAACTTCATACAATTAAATTCACTAAAAAATTAATCAGAGTGGGTTTAACCATGGACAAAATTATGTAGTTAAGTGAGTTCTAAGTTGAAGTAGTACTGAGATGAGTGCCCTTAGCCAAAGTCCTAGTGCTTTACTAGATAGATTAGTGCCAATCACTACTTGTGAAACATAGATCAATGAATTTGACTCAAAAACTACACAATTAAATCATAATAGCAATATCACAAAAAATTATCCTCTAAATAAAGACCCCCTCTCAATTTCAAACCCCTATAGAAATAAGACGATCTTATAGATTTATACTATCCTGCTCTACAAGGGTTTTAACAAAACAACCATAAATTAATTTATAAAAATAATTAAGTTGAACTAAACCCTTATTCAAAACTCTAAAATTTTCTTTTAAATGTATTGACACAACAATGGCATTCCCTTTATAGTCTTAGATGATTTAACAAGAGAAATGGCTACTTTCTTTTGCATGAGCATTAGGTAAATGAAATTAAATCCCATTAAATTGAGTTAGTGGACATAAAGTGTTATAATGACAGGAAAGTGTAATTACGAGTATGTAGAATGACAATCCAACAATAAGGCAACTGATACTCATTCCTCCTACATCAATCTGAAGAAATTTTTCTTTATTATTGTTCAAATTAATACATAGTAAATGTCCTTATAATAGTATATATTCAAGACCTAACTCATACCATTAGAAGTGGTCTCCTGCCAGATTTGTCCATCAAAAATGCACCTATTGCTATCTTTGGCACCTGTCAAGCACCACTTTCTAATTAATAAGTAAGGCAAATGTGTTTGATCATTGAGAGGAACTAAATATGATATTCTTATATGGAATTGACCATTGTTGGCACTTGAATTATAGCAATTTTAATTGATGTTGTTTGACTTGAATAATAGCCTACAAAAAAGTCTAAATTAATTATATTACATTAAAGTCCAAAAGTCTTTTGACCTCTTATGAATTCCTTCTTCCTGTAGTTTTGACTTGATATTACTTTTTATGATCTTGTTGTTTCTTTATTGTACGGGTTTGAACCCTATCCCACTTTATCTAATTAGAACAATTATATTACATCTAAAATAGAAAAGAACACATTTATATCAATAGAAGTGAAAGAGAAACATCTAATACCCTAACGTAACTTCTCACCAACAACCTCAAAGATTGCACTAGCGTAATCAAATATAACACCATTGATTCCACCAATTTGTTGGCATACCACTAGGCCAACACCAACCTGATATAGAAAATATAATTGTTAAGTTGTAAAGGATGATTGGATAAATAATTAAGATTCAACAAACAAAATTTCATCAAGTACAGTACATATTATGAAGTTGTAAATGATGAATGGATTATTGGAAGGAACTATGGATGAGTAGATAAATTATGGAGAACCAAAAAATCAATGAGTACATTGCTTATAATGAAAGCAGGAGCACAATTTATGTGAAACAAATCAAGTATTTTGGTCTTGGACAGATTTTCCAATTCCTCTATATATTCTTGTATAATATATTCAATAGATTGATAACCTAATATCAACATCAATCAACTATTTTTTTTAATGTTTTCATTGGAACTGATTAGCTCCAAATTTTTACTCAAATTTTAGCTTAAATTGAAATTGGAAGTTGAACTCGTTGATACAGGTGAATGAAAAATTTATATATTTCTAGAACAGACAAAGATATGCACCAGGATTTCAGTTGCTTCATATGACACATCACATTGGCTTCCCCTAAGAGCTTGTAATGCTTCTTTAAAATCTTTATCACAACCAGCCTTTGCTTGGAATGCATTGACAACAAATGTATTAGAAAGAGCACCATATTTCAAACATGTAGGGTTTTTTAAATCAGATATTGTATAGTTCTTTGATGGTCATTTTAAAACATCTCACATTAATATTAAAATTGAGCATGGAAAATAAGACAATTTTGACTATTTAGTACTTTTAGTTTAGAGAACAAGTCATAAATTATGTTCTTATAGTAAAAAAATACTTTGACTTAAGAAAAAAACTACACAATATTAAAACATGACATCATGCCTTAAAAACTAAAAAGGTACCTATAACGAAGAACTTCATTTGGACTTGCTAATTGGTTGTCACTATTAACTATAAGCTTATCTTTAAAGTTTGAGCTTCACTTGGTTTCGAGAATATTTTAATATTCTCTACTAAACAAGGCCAACCACGTGAAGGTGGAAGCTCATTTGGCCCCTCCCACCCTCGAACATCACTCTAAATTCCCCATTAACATTTAATAACATTAATTCATTCATCCATTTTTGAAATATAACATTCAATCATTGTAATCACATGATAACATTCATTAACACAAAATTCATTAACACGCAACATTCAAGAGTAAGTCATTCATGAATAATTCATTAACACCCAACATTCATGAATAAGTCATTAACACAAAACAATAATTTCTTTTTGGCTTTCTTGCTTTTTTTTTTCATGAAATTTCTAAGAGGAATATCAATGTCCTTGTCATCCCCCTCCTCTACTAGTTCTAATGCATGTCTCCTCCTCATCCGTTGAGGAACATCATGAGGCCACTGCACCAAAGGGGGGTCTACAGCAATAACAAGTACTTCATGAGTTAAATTCACACCATTTTATATTAGTGAATTACAAGTTTTTATTTAAGTAAAAGAACTATAAATCAAAAAATTAATTAAAAAGAACAAAACATAGATTTTCTTTACCTGAATGTGTGACATGAGCTACCTGCTGATTAGTTTGAACATCCTCTAGCACTCGTTCATCAACATGACATGATTGATCCACATCCTCTAAAATATACACAAAAAGGTTACACCAAGTTCAATTAAATATGTTACATTGTATTAATAATTACATAATTAGTTTTAAATAGCAAATGAACACCTCCATGGACAGTATGAGGCACATCAGGGGCTTCATGATGTGGCGTATGATCCGTGTCACAATTAAGAAGCTGCATTGCAATGTCATGCACATTATTATCAAATAGATTGTTGCTCAAGTATTCCATTTCTAATATATTTTTTGGCATATTTACCTGTGCACATGATGCAGGAGACTGTTTGATTGGGGCAATGGAAGCTTGCCATAGGCATTCAGCCATGACTGCATAGCCTTACTTGAAGGAAATTCTTTTGTGTTCTTCCATGGCCTCTAGATTAAAATTAGCACCTTGCATTTTTTTATTAATTAACAAATTTATTTGCATTTTATAAATAATTTTTCTTTGCAATTCATTTACTACTACTTACAAGTCGTGCTTTGATTTTAGAATATAACCCAGAGCCATGTTTGTGCTTCCCAACCTTTTCCAGCTTTGCCTTTGTTGCCTTTGATGTGTCCTAGAACCTATGAAAAGTTTGAAATATGCTAGATGATATAGATATAAAGATCAGTACTAATTAGTACATTATTACATTAATGTACTAGTAGTTAATACTATTGCATACCTTCTCGCACTTGTTGGTGTAGTTTATCTTCAATCATCCACCCCTTTCTCCTTTGCATCCAAAATGAACTCATTCCATTCCCTCACTGTAATAAAGGGAGGATGCTTGTACTTTGGGTTTAGGATGAGACTCTTTCTATATGAGTCCCTCACAACCTTAAGATGTTTGCAAGCTTTTTGTAACATTTTCTTATGATAAAAAATATTATTACCAAACTCATGCTCTGAATCTTTGATAGCGGATCTTTTAATTTTTTATCTTGAAAATTCCACATTTTAAGAAAAAACACAAAATTGTTAGATATAGCTAGTAAAAGAAAAGACCCGAATGAAAGGAAAAATGTTGCACCAATTAATGATATGAAAAAAAAATAGTGGGATAAAATTAGTTCACTTATGGTCTTCCACCTTGTACGTATGGTGGGCCTGAATATTTGCAGTGTGAGGTCATAAAGCTTCTTATAAAATGTATCGTTTCCTACAAAAATTGTCATGGGATAATCAATCCAAAGCTTCTTATGAATAGGTAAATGCATATTATAGTATAAAAAATAATTATTTAAAGTACCTAGAATCTTAGGACATTTTAAAGGCATCAATTCATGATTGTCAATTAATAACAATGTTTGCATAGCTCCCATGTTAGAAACATGGGTAGCCCTAGGAAATGATGGTGAATTATCACCAATACTTGCACTATGATCTGTCTCTAGCATAGAAAATGGTGCATCTCCTACCAGAAAAAAAATAGTCCACTATGTGATGCACCCAAGATAAAAGTACAAATTATCAAGTCATAATTAACACAAAACCAAATATAGGAAAACAAGGATTTACTAACTGGACATCCCCTTGTTACCGACATTACATTTGACAATCTCGTATGGATGTCTGTCAACCTCCTAGGAGTCTCTTGCACTTGATCACCTGAACAATACATTGTTAGCAAAGAAATTCTAAAATAATAAAAGTAAGAGTTAAAAAGCTTTTGAATGTTCAAAATTAAAAATTCCTTGTAACTTGTCAACCAAAAGATTATTTTACCAGTGGTAGTTGGAGCTTTGCTAGTATCGGCCTCACCGTGTTGTCCTTGACCAGCTTCTGGATCAGTTGCCAAAAAATCTTGTAACAAGAACACATATTACATATTTTACTTCACAACATAAAAGCTTATAAAATATAAATCTTTATTGAACTTTTTTTATATCTAAAGATTCATTACTGCTTACTTCATAACGACGAGCTTGTACTCTCAAATCAGATAGTCTCTTCATCATCTGCTCAGATGGAATATTTGCTTCATCCAAAGTTCTCATTATTTCTAAATTAAATTTTTAAATTTTTTTCTTCAATATTATTGTTACATTGGGAGTTTTTGCAATATCATCATCAGGATGGGTAGCTAGTGGCTCTGTACCTATTGCACGTGCTTTTCCGTTATCTTGAACATCAGATTGTGAGAGGAATATTAGTAAAACTATCATAAAAACTCAAAAATTGTAAATAAAATATCATAATAATATAAAAATTTTCAACTATCTAATTTGTACAATTTGAATAAGGTTTACCCTTGCTAAAGAATGGGTGGGAGCAACATCCTCATGGCCTCTATCATCTTTCAGATCCATATCATCTTGTCACAAAGATTAAACATAAAAACTTTTGCTAACTGAAAGCAATAGACAACAAAAAAAAACTTATGAACAAAATGGTATATAGTACTTACAACCATCATGATAGTAACTTTGTTTGTATCTATGCAATTTAAATGGTAATCTATTAGCAGTTCTTCCCCTATACTTATTGATTTTATTGCACAAACAAAAACTTCATTCTCCTCATGCGCCTCAAATATGCAATTGGGTTGCTTACTAGTTGAGGAAGGTTGTACACTATTTATAAAACTTGCAATATTACCCATTTCTTTTGGTCTCCCATCAATGTACATAGCAAATCTTTTACTTTGATCATTTTCTTTCCATTGTATATAATTACTTGATAGTGCATACCTACGCATACTTTTTTTATATTGAACAATCTGCATCCAATCACTGTAATTGTAACATGGACCAACATACTTGAACAATTCAACAAATTTTTTGTAACATATCTTTATCCCATCCATGGAAAATAGGCCCAAACCATGTAATGAGGATGGAGCAATGCGATATATCCTCTCATTAACACAAAAATCTGTGTTAATTGGAGGTAGCTCATTGGGTACCCATTCTTTCTCAATGTGTGTGTACTAAAAGGGCATCTTGATGTCACCTTTGGTCTCATTATCATAAGAACATGACCCCCCATTAGCAAGGAAAAATTACATGTGTTTATCAATTTAAAAAAAAATCTTTTGACCTCTAGTTCTCCCTCTTTTAGCCGTACTACATGTAGAGATTTCATCTACCATTTCCTCATTTCCCTCATTCAATGTAGATAGATCTGACAAGTACCTATTTGGTGGCACCTGCAATCCATCAAATGGAAATTTGATAATATTTAAATAATATATATAGAATAATCAAGTTGTGACTCATACGTGTAGTTCTTCCTTGTCTATACGTGAGAGATATAAAATGCAGTAAGTTGAACGTGATTATACAATTATATTTCTATACAGACCTTGTTTGTCTATATATACATTATATGATTATATAATATGTTTATTTATAACATACGTGGTCAATGATAAACAAGAAGAATATAAGAAAATTATGTCTATTTATTGACTTATACCTGTTGATCCATGTCACTGTGCATGATCTAGGCCAAAGGGGTGACGATGTCTGTAGTCAATTGACTGTTTGCAAAAAGGGTGATAATCAGACATAATATAAACAATGGTAATTATAAATAACATGTGTTGTAATCATTAGAATTGAGCACAATAAATATTTAATCATATTTCTTGCATATGTTAATCATTTATCTTAAGTTAGCTAAAAATTACATGATACGCGTATGCTACAAATAACTTAGAAGACAACATGAACAAATTTACCTTATATGTGGAATGCAAGATTGTCAACAGAAGGGGTGATGATGTTAGTAGTCAATTGACTATTTGCAAAAAGGGTGATAATATGACACAATATAAACAATGTTAATTATAAATAACATATGCTGTAATCATTAGAATTGAAAAAAATAAATATGTAATCATATTTCTTACATATGTTAATCATTAATCTTAAGTTAGCTAAAAATTACATGATACGTGGATGCTACAAATAACTTAGAAGACAACATGAACAATATGCAATAAATTACATTTTATGGAATATTAGAATAACACCCAAGAGAGCCATGGGAGTAGGAGCACAAGTTCAAAATTTAAATCTGGAGACAAGCGAGAATTCACAGGGAGGCAGACCTCAATCACTAGGCACGCAGGAGGGGATCCAAGCAGGCATCGGGGAGGAGTCAGAAGATGGGGACCCACGTGAGGACATTCTAGGGAATCTCCCAAAGCATTGGACCTCACTCTTTGGAGTCAAGCCATCAGGTAAACCCTCTTTCCCTCCGGTTAAGGTTGTGTCAGGTCTGGAAAAGGGATCTTGCACGATCGCTATTCTAGATGAGATTATTGATCATAGCATTGCCTCTATGTCCTCAATGCTTGTCAGAAATTTTATTGGCCCAAGAAAAAATATTGATGTGGTCCAGGCCTACACTCTGAAAAAATGGAGCTTGAAAGGTCAGGTCAATGTCATAGCAATGGCTAAGGGTTTTCTTTCTTTTGAGTTCACCTGTCAAGAGGACATGGCTAACATTCTGTGTGAAAGTCCCTGGAGCTTTGGAAGGGCCACCCTCATGCTTCATAGATGGTCATCCCGATTGGACTTAAACTAATCATTCCTCCAACAAGCTTTGGTATGGGTCAGACTTCCAGAGCTACCATTAGAGTTCTGGAATGAGGTTGTCTTCAAGGGAGTGGCCAGCTCTTTCAGAGAGCTTCTCTCCATCAACCCAATCACTACTTCGAAGAGTAGGCTGACTTATGCAAGGATCTGCATTGGACTAAGGGAAGGGGAGGATATGCTTGAAGTGGTTTTTTTTCATTCCAAACTTGGCACCCATATCTAGCAGCTAGACTTTGAAAGTCTTCCTTTTGGGTGTTTTCACTATCTAAAAATCGGTCACAAGGCATTTCAGTGCCCAAAATCTAAGATGACTAGAAATAAGAATCCCCATTCTTCTTCTCAACTAAGGATGAAGAAAGTTTGGAAAAATAAGACCATTGCACAAGGCTAGAAGGACCTATCTACAAAGACACAGTATGTAGTAGAAGCCTTAAAGAGGACAAACCAAGAACCTCAGGGAAAGACAAGTAAAGAAGGAGAGTTACTCAAGTCAGGACCCCGTTTGTCTCTTCCTTTAATCGAACCCCAGCTATTAGGTGATGATCAGGTTAAGGAAAGGACCTCCAAGCCTAGAGAAGAGGAAGTTAAGGATGTCTCGCAAAAAGGTCTTCAGGAGGCTGGTTTGGACCTTCTCCCTAGAGAGGAACAACCGGTTCTGGGCTCTACGGAAGAGATCAAGAAAAGGGAAAATAAGGAAATTATCATCTTCCAGGACCTAGAGGAAAACTTGGTCTCTACCAGAGATGCAGTGACCAGAACAAGAAATAAGGAGGACTTGGTGAAAGATTAGGGCCAAAGGGTTGATGTTCACAACACCCCAAGTAATGCGAATAAGGCTTCTAGATCCTTGAAGTTCGAAAAGAAGGGAGAGATACTTAGGAAGAATCATATCAGAGATCTATCCAAGGCATCTTTGGTGGTGACTAGGAGTAGTTGCAAACTAGATGTGGTCTCTACAACCAAAGTAGGCATGAAATCAGAAAGGGAGTCCAGAGAAGAGGAGACTAGAAGGTGTTTGGCAAATGGGTGCCAAAGCACCCTGAAGAGCTTTTCCAAGAGTAAAAAATGAAGATCATCTCATGGAATATTAGGGGCCTAAATGGCACCCAGAAATAGGAAATCATTAGGAATTTGATTAGAGACTAGAGACTAGATATTTTGATGATCCAAGAAACAAAGATGAAAAAGGATTCTTTGAGAAACATAGAGTTCAGTAACATGATGAGCGGTGAGGCTTTAGACTCTAATGGAGCTTTTGGGGGCCTGCTAAATTTATACAAGTCAAATTTTTTCAGGGTGGAATTGGTTTCCAATATAGGTAACATTCTATTTTGTAAAGTGTACAATATTCATTCCAATGAATTTTGGTTCTTGCTCAACATTTATGCCCCCAACAACAAGAGAGAAAAAAAATCTTATTGGTCCAGAGCAGAAGGGCTGGTTCAGAATAGTAACTTGAAAAAAGACATCATTATGGGAAATTTAAATACCCCTCTTCTGGATAAGGAGAAGAAGGGTGGTTTGCCTCAGGACTGGGATAGCAAGCATGATCTTTCTAACTTCATCAATGATTTGGCTTTTCTGGATTTGGACCTTTTGGGTGGTGACTTTACTTGGTCCAATAAACACTTAGGCAAGGAGTGTATTCAGGTTAGATTGGATAGAGCCCTCATTTCTCCTCATTGGCTGCAATCCTCTTCTTGCAAATTAGCTCTTTTTCCTAGAATTGGGTCTGACCACTCCCCCATATCCCTCTTGATTGTCCCTTTTGACCCCTATAAACCTCCTCCCTTCTGTTTCAAGAAAATGTGGACCTCCCACCCTGACCTTCTAGAGAGAATTAAGGGCTGGTGGAGCATAGATGTGGAAGGCACTGCTATGTTTAGGGTAGCTAAAAAACTCAGTAATGTTAAAAGGATGATAAAAGCTTGGAATAAGTCAGATTTTGGTCATTTATTCTCTATGAAAGAGGATATTTCTTCTAATCTCTCTTCCATCCAAGCCTCCATTTAGGAAAATGGGTATGATGCCTCGAGTAGAGAAGATGAGCTGTCCATCTTGCTTGATTTACATGACATCATTAGTAAAGAGGAAAAGTTCTAGAGGCAAAGATCTAGAATCAATTGGCTCAAGGAAGGAGACTAGAACACAAAGTTCTTCCATTTATCCACTCTTAAACATAGAGCTAACAACAGGATTTTTGGCCTAAAGAAAGATCAGGGTGTCCTGACTAAGGAAGATGATATTTCACTTGAAGCTGTCTCTTTCTTCTCCTCCCTTCTTTCTTGGGATCCTTTTCTCTCTAAGGTGGACTAGGATGACATTGTCTCTTGTATCTCTCAGATCCTCCAATAGCACCATAATAATCTGATCTGGGCCATTCCTTCTGATTCTGAAGTGAGAGAAACTCTTTTTTCTCTTATGGAAAATAAATCACCTGGACTTGATGGTTTTCCTACCGTCTTTTTCCAAATGTACTAGCTTGTCATTATGAAGGATGTTGTTAAGGTAGTTCAGGAGTTCTTTGGAGCTAGAAACATTCTGAAGGAAATCAACTCCACATTCTTAGTTCTTATTCCCAAAGTGCTAGGGGCTGACACTCTAGATAAGTTCAGACCCATCAGCTTATGCAACTTGTTTTATAAGATCATCTCTAAGGTGCTCACTTTGAGGCTACTTAAGCTTCTCCCCCTAATTATCTCTCAACAATAATTTGGTTTTGTCCTGGGCAGACAGATTTTAGATTCGATTATCATGGTGCATCAAGTGATTCACTCCATGGAAGCTGGTAAGAGAGAAGGGATGTTACTCAAACTTGACATTTGTAAAGCTTACGATCAGGTGGATTGGTCCTTTTTGGAGTTGGTTTTGAAGGCTTTTGGCTTTGATGTCAAATCTTGCAAGCTAATTTCCTAGCTGGTCACCACCCCCTCACTAGCTATATTAGTGAATGGATCCCCCTCTGATTTCTTCAAACCTACTAGAGGCCTTCGTTAGGGGGATCCTCTATTACTGATTCTCTTCATCATCTTGGCAGAATGTATTGGTAGACTCATGGAGAAGAAAAAGAAAGAAGGGAGGATCAAAGGCTTTAAACCTTCTTTGAAATGCACCCCCTTCACGCATCAGCAATTTTTTGATGATACCATTATGGGAGGAGAGGCTTTGGTCAGGGAGGCCAAGGCTTTGAAAGAGACTTTGGACACTTATTCTAGAGGGTCAGGGTAGCTCATCAATTGGGACAAAAGCTCTGTTTTCTTTATCAACACTCAAGAGGGAAGACAACAGAGAATCTCCAAAATCTTGGGATGTCAAGTGGGGAAGCTTCCTTCTACCTACCTTTATCTCCCCTTGGACACGTCCCTCTCTGATTCCTTTTGGAATGACATCTTGGATAGGTTCACTAAGAAGCTGGTTGGATGGAAAGGAGCCTTTCTCAGCCAAGCTGGAAAATGTCAACTAGTTAAATCCATCCTTCAAAACCTACCAATATATGCCTTGAGCCTTTTCACCATACCCAAAAAATACACCGAGAGGATGGAGAAAATCCAAAGGGAATTTTTATGGATGAGAACTGAAAGGAATAAAAGGTACCCCCTTGTTGCTTGGGACAAAGTTTGTCTCCCTAAAAAGAATGGTGGTCTAGGAATCAGGAAGCTCACTCATATCAACAAGGCCCTCCTAGCAAAGCAAATCTGATGCATCTTTAGTAGCACGGGTGAATGGAGAGACATTGTGGTGAACAAGTATATAAAAAGGCCCTCTTTTTAGTTCACTCTTTTCAGTGAGGATATCCCCAAAGGCTCAGTTGTTTGGAATGGCTTCTTAAAAGCTAGGGATTTGGCTAACTCTAAGGTCTCCTAGAAGCTGGGAAATGAGGAGAACATTCTATTCTAGTCGGAAAGCTGGTTTTCTCAGGGCCTCCTCATTAATAACCCTAGCTATGGTGTTTGGGCCAATGATTGCATCAACCTTTTTGGGCACAAAGTCAGCAACTACAGGACTGAACAAGGATGGAAGGACCTTTCTATTATCTCAGAGGACCTTAAACCAATTAGGATCATGCTTAATTCCTTATCCCTCATCACCAACAAGGATGAACTAGTTTGGAGGGATAATGCCAATGGGCTCTATTTAGTTGCCTCTGGGTACTCTACTTTATGGAGTACAAAAGTGTCCCCCCCTTGGTTGAGGGCCTGGCTCCCAAGCCTCATGCCTAAAGTCAACATGTTTTTTTGGTTGGCACTTTAGGAAAAAAATCTCACCTAGGAAAATCTTATTAAAAGAGGTCACATCATGCCCAATAGATGTGTTTTATGCAAATATGAGTCAGAGACAAACAATCATTTGTTTGTTCTTTGCTCTTACTCCAGGACAGTCTGGGACTTCCTCACCCAGGACCTTGACCACAGCTGGTGCATTCCTTCCAACCTCTTGGACTTTTTTTGCCAATGGCAAGGTATGTTCAATAGGTCTGCCTTGAAGGAAATCATCTCCTGGCTCCTTCCCCATTTTTGTTGGAGCATATGGAAGGAGAGAAACAATCAAATTTTTAGAGATAGGGAGGAGCCAACTTTGGTTGTTGGAAGGAAGATCTTCAGTAACATAAAAGAAAAATTTTTTGTGAGGAAGGGGGGAGCTTTTAAGACAGGAGGCAGGAAAAAGGAGAAGGTAAAAGACAAAATGAGAAAAAGACAGGAAGCCAAGTGGATCCTCCTACCTGAAGGCTGGCACAAAGCCAACTTCAGCGAAGCCTCCAAGGGCAACCCTGGATCCTTGGGTAGTGGAGGTGTGGTTAGAAATGAAAATGGAGATAGTATTGTAGCTTTTTCTCTCCCATTGGGTTTCCAAACAAATCATTTTGCAGAAGCCCACGCCACGTGCAATGTTGTTAAACTGGCTTTTGAAAATGGGGTCACCAATACTTTTTGGGAAGCAGACCCGGTTGCCGATAGGTTGGCAAATATAGGGGTCGGCACAGACCAAAAAATGACTTGGCTTCTCGAAACTTCTTTGCCGATGGACATAATTATGAAGTATGAAGGATATCAAGTTGTAATTATGAATATGAAAGGGTTAAGATATATGGGTACTTTTCATAATCGAAGTTTGGGAATTTGTAAATGTAGATATCCTTCTTTGATTAATTGCCACACTTTGTGGGTTGTTTATTGCAATTGTTTCAAGGGCAACAACAGAGTTATTTTTCTCTACTCTTTGCTTAATCTCGGCGGTCCATTCCAATCTCACAGTGAAGAGCTTATGAGTAAAGTGGGTGTGCAGTGTGTAGAGATGATGGGCGAGAGATGCAGAAAGGAGCTGATGAGGGACTTTGAGAAATGGAGAAGCAGGCCAAAAGTTTGGGAAAAGCTGGATGAGGGTGGGGTAACCAAGTATCTCATGAAGCTACATGGTTTTGATCAGGAGGTGACCAACAGTATGGTGGGGTCCTAGAAAGATGGTAGGGTTAAGGTGAATGGCATCAACTTCTGGATAATGGACGAGGTGATCATGGTTGTCACTAAGATCCCTATTGAGGGTTTCAAATTCTTTAGGGATAAGAAGCTCTCAACCAATGCGGTTAGGGATTTTGTGGAGAGTGAGAAGGAATTGAAGGTGTTGAAAAAAATTGACACCTACTATGTCCCCGACTCCATGAAGAAGTGGTGGAGGTATGTTCTGAAAGCTGTTATTGAGTATATCACTTTGGACCCAAGGTTTGATAGAGCCTGAACCCACCACTTTGTTATTTTAAATCATTTTTGGAAGAAAGCTAGAATCTCTTTCCCTTTTTATCTGTTAACCTCTATGAGTAAGGGGATGGACAGCTTCAAAAAGAAGCCCATTGCAAACCTAGCTCTGCATGAGGGGCTGCTACTACTTATCCATGAGCACTTCAAATCTTAGACTATTAGCAATGCCCCCCCTCAAATAGAGATTGTGGATTCTAGAAGCTCTAGTTACTCCTTTGACTTAGATGATATTCAGAGCCTCAGTTCTGAGAAAGGCGAGATCTCCTCTTCAGGGAAAGCAGCAACTTACCATGTTAAAAAATCCCCCTCCCCCATAATCACAAGCAGAAAAAGCCCTAGGGATCTCAGGAAGAAGTAGGCTGAGGAGGGAAATAGCGATAATGAGGAGGGTTCGGAGTCTGAGGAGGTGGTGAAGGAGATGCAGGAGGAAACAAAGGAGGATAGTGGAAGGAAGAAGCACAAGAGGGAGAATCTGGAGCATGTGCACTCTCAATATGAGGAGGCATCTATGCTACCCCTTTCTCCTATCCATCTCCACCCTGAGGAGCAGAAAGAGGAGAAAGCTAGGTATGCAGAAGGGGGAGTGCAGACCAATGATAGGAGGAAAGCATGGATCAACTTCAATGTCAAGATTGCCAAAATCGGAATCTTTAGGGAGGCCATGAATCTCCAAATCCTCGTGGATAATCAAGAAGAGCAATGGCTGGAAGAATTAATTGATCTGGCATTTGTGGCTATTTCGGATAGAGCCAAGGAGACAGGGATGAACCTTTTAAATAATGCTCGCAACAACATGATTGATAATTTTAAATCAATCAAATGTCTTTTCCATGGGCTTGAGGAGGTTAAAGACCAGGTGAAACACATTGAGGAAAAAATGGAAGGAATGGATGTCAATAGGAGGATAGATTCAGCTGATAGGCTCACTCTCACGGAACAAAGGATACATAATCTAGAAAACTACAATCACAACCTTGTGAATAAGATGTTTTCCTTGTTAAGCTCCATCAACAACAACATCATCTCTCTCATGGGCTGGATCAAAGATAGAGAAATACATGATGATGAGGATGGAAATGACAGGGACAAGGCTAGAATGAAGGATGACCCTGCAAAGGACAACTCCACTCTTGCTCAGGACCAGGGGAATCAAAGGGTGCAACAGATGAAAATAGAGGAGAATCAATAGGCCTTTGAGGCTGCTCAGGTGATGCATGATCTAGAGCGAAAGAATGATGAATAACTCTTGCCTGTTCTTTTGTTTATCACTATCTTTTGGCTTTTTGTTCTTGCTTTAGGCTGTGGCTTTGATTGTTTCCTTTTCTTGATCTTTTCTCAGTACTCTTTCCTTTGGCTGGGCTTAATGCTTATTTTCAAT
Source organism: Cupressus sempervirens (assembly GCA_028749045.1). Taxonomy (NCBI): domain Eukaryota; kingdom Viridiplantae; phylum Streptophyta; class Pinopsida; order Cupressales; family Cupressaceae; genus Cupressus; species Cupressus sempervirens. The sequence continues at coordinate 592,054,826 of CM053789.1, read as the reverse complement.
CTTTGAACTTATACTTTTTTGGCTGGGCTATCACATTTATTATCAGCCTTCTTATGTACTAACTTTCGGGTTTCAAGTTCCCTATAAAATCTATTTATCTAATAAAAAATAATATGCAACATCATAAACATAAACAAATCTACCTTATATATGGAATGCAAGATTGTCAACAGAAAGGGTGATGATGTTTGTAGTCATTGATTATCTTCTTCTTCATCATCGTCATCATCATCATCATCATCACCATCATCATTGCCATCATCACCATCATCATCACTATCATCACCATCACCATCACCATCACCATCATCATCATCATCATCACCATCATCATCATCATCATCACCATGATCATCATCAGCATCATCTTGATATTCATCATCTGCTTCATCGTCTTCAATATCTTCTTCTTCCATAACATTATACTTTATCGGCCTTCCTCTTGGATCATGTCTAACAACAAATGACCAACCTTATTTATGTGGAACCTCTAAGTAAAACACTTGCTCACATTGGCTTGGAAGAACATAGGGCTCATCTCCTAGCTCAAATGACCTTGTATTAATCATTATAAATCCATTATCATGTTGAATAATTGTTCTGTTTGGATCATTTTGATTTAGTTGTTGTAGACACCTAAATTTAATTACACTGCTTTGGTAATCCTATTTAGTTATCTCTGAAGGTATCATTAATTAAATTCCTATTTAATTAATCCTTTGCCATCCCCTAACTAATTAATTTAATTAATCATCTATAGTCCTAATTGATAAATCAAATAACCTATCATTTATCAATTAAATCCTATTATTCTATCTAATTCCAAAATCTTCATTTATTAAATAAATCTATTTGATAAATAAAGCCCTCAATCTAATAACCCCTAACCTATTCCTAAACCCTTCATTTAGCCTAATCCACCCCATCCACCCATACTAACCAAGCTTAGCCACTAACTCACCCACCCTCATTAAATGCCATCCACTTGCATGTCTCTAACATCCCTAATCTAATTCTAAACCCAAGTTTAATCCCCCCCTAACCTTGTCACATTTCCTAAGCAAGCTTAAGACTTTCGTAAGCCGAGCAAAGTCAACAATCTCAACTCCCTCCAAAATATCCCAACCACTAAGCCTTCAATGCTCTTACAAAGCCATAAAGACTCTTACAAGTCCATTCATTTATCTTAAAAGCCATAATGAAGGGTCTTTATGAAGATATTATCACTTGAGCCTCCTTTGTTGACTCATCCTTGCCCTTTCCTCCATCCACTCACCTTGTGACATGTGTCACTCCCTGATTGGCTGTAAGGAAGCACAATCTATGTGCTCTCCTCTCATGCAATCTAAGCCCTCCATAAGCTTTCTCCTTTCCTTCCATATTAGCCCTCCATCTCTCAAGCCCTTAGCCTATAAATTGAATCCCCTCCCAAGCCATTTCATCACAACTTTTAAGCCAAAGTTATAATGCTAGTTTAAGAACCAAAAGCCATCAACCATACCCTTATAATGCCAAATTGAGAGCTCACAAAGCTACCAATTTACCATTTACTCATCCCCACCATTGAAGCATAAAGCAATTTTGAGCATACATACCAATCCTATCAAATAGACTCATCCCTAAATCAAGTGACCATCTTCATTGGAAGAGCCATTCTATGGCCCATATTCTCATTTGAGGGTTTCACTTTGTCTCTCATATATGTTATAATTTTTATGCTAGTTAATGCTTTGTTCTCTTAATAGATTAGTATTTTTTGCTAATATATTTCTCATATACATTTTGGCATGCCCGATGGGACCCCACTATGGGTCATTTAATCATCAATTTCTATCTATATGTTATTTTTTCTAATAATCTAATATTTTTTGTTGTTTGAGTGAGTTGTACGGTGTTTCACTTATTTTTGCAGGTTGAAGGATGCACTTTGGAAGAAGACATATCCTCTAATATCCAAAAATAATCAAAAAATTAAAAAAATTTGGAAAAAATCTGTGCATTTCAGTTCTTTTTGCACAGTGTTGTCTCCGCAGATTGGCATCTGCGCCTGCAAACTGTCGTCTCTGCCAGCTACTCTATCATCTCCACAACCAAATTGTCATCTCTGTAGTTTGGCATCTCCACCTCGTCTTTTGCTCTCGGCATTGCCACTAGACTGTCGTCTCTGCATCCTTGACTGTCGTCTCTACAGATCAACGTCTCCACCAGCTACTCTGTCGTCTCCGCAACCTAAACTATCGTCTCTGCTATTGCCAACCCAAACTGTCATCTCCACAGATCAGTGTCTCTGTAGTTTTGCGTCTCTACCTAGTTTCCTATTTTCTACGCCACCAACCTAAACTATCCTCTCCGCAGTTCAGCATCTCCACCTCTTTCTTTGTCATCTCTGCATATTAGCGTCTCTGCGATTTGGCTTCTGTGCCTGATGAACTGTCGTCTCCGCCTGTCTTTGTTGCATTTTTGTTTTAACATCTTTGTTTCTGCACTTTGTATTTTAAAAAAGAAGAAGTATAAATCAAATTTTAACTTTTGGTGGTTCCATAAAGAAGAGGTTTTTTTAAGCATTTTTACGCCTAGAAAAAAGAACCAAAAAAGTTAATTTTTTTCCCCCCATAATTAAGCTTTCATTTTGGAAGATTTTGGGTGACTAATCAATTTTCTTTTTTGTCTCATTGCCAGTTGGAGCAAAAAAATTTAATCATGTTTTTTAAGTTTTTCGTGGAATGAACTTGAATGGTTAAACACATTTTTCTTTGAATGTATGTTGTTCAAAACACACTCTTGAATGCCATGGATAAAAATCAAAAATTTCCTTGGAATGCATGACTAAAACAAAAAAACTCAATCTTGAATGCAAAAGATCAACTAACCATTGCAATATTTCACACTTCAATTTTTGGTGCATTAAAAAGAACAAACAAATCTCTCTTTTGCATGCAACTTAGGCAAAGTTAATTTTTGAACACTTAAAAAATTTGTTAAGTTAAAAACAAATCAACAAAAATCAAATTTAGTAGTTTTTTCATTGGACTCACCCTCTTTAATCACCCATCAATTTAACCATTGGTTGCAATCTCAGCGCCATCTATGGGGATGGGTCCACCTAAGAGAGTGTTAAGTGTTCCATAATCAGATTCTACTTAATTCACTTTTTGAAGATTTGTCTTAAACTTATAAGATTTCTTCAATATCCAAAAATCTAGATTAAATCGATCACACTTCAAGTTTGGATTTTAAAAACTGAACAACCAATTGACATGGAGGGCCTCTGAGCACGTGCTTGACAATCGAGTTTCACACATCTTTGTTTTGGGTTTAAAATGAACAAGCACTCAATCCTTAATGCCTTAATGAAAATTAATTGATACTTGACATGGAGGGCCTACGGGCATGCGGGTTTACTTTCTTTTTGACCCTAACTCTTCTTCTTGTTCACATTCTTGGATCAATTTTTCTTTGTTGGCTCATTTCAAAGTTGGAATTGAACATTGTCTCTTAAACATGAGTGCTTGCAAAGTCTAGATCAGAAAACTTAAACGTCAGTTGGAAAAGAATTCTGTCTTTTAGCCCAAGGTCATCTAAGTCTTCTCTCCCCTTGTTGTCTTTCAAGGCCATCTTGGGTGCATAAGATTAGGATCCAAAACCTTGTTTCTCTTTTTAGGAAGCCTACTTGGAGATTTCATCACCCCTTGAGATGACCTCAACTCCAACATTTTGGTGGAGTATAAAGATCGGGAGGTGAATCCAAAGACACCTCTCTTGGAATCAAGATTTTGTCACTCGTGCTAAGCCTCAAGGAACTTTACACCCTTGAGAAGTGAAAGAGGAGAAGTGGGTTACTGCTCCTCTCAGCTATGTGACATCTTTTTGGTTTCATCTACGAATTTGGGCCTCGCGTACCTTGGTATATCAAGGACTCCCTAGCTAAACCAACTGTTAGCCTTGTAAACAACCATCTAGGATGTTAATGTGTTTGAAGTGACTGATCGAGACATTTGTAAAACATACACACTCCTTGGCACAAGTATCACATTTTGAGAATCAAAAACTTCTATCTGGTTGTTCCTATCTATTGCTTGATTTTTTATTTGTTGAATGAATGTTTGCCAAACTTGGTCAATCCTAGCTTAGGGCATACTTAGCGTAGTCACTGCCTATTCTAGAAGTTGAACAAGTCGAAGCAAAACAACTGAGATCAAGCCAAGAAGATTCAAAAATTCATGTCAAAACAACCCAAACCCAAATAGAAGTTTCACAAAGTCAAACTCAAGCCATCTCAGGCATACCAAGAACTTTCAGCCAAGAGAAAGGAACTAACACAAAGCCCTTGAATTGTCAAACTCCACAAAGCAGAAGACAAAGCTACCGAAGAAGCCCTTCAAGATGCCTAGTTAGATCGCACTATCCAACTTAACCAAAATCCAGGAGTTAACAATCCTTATGCCTTACCAACTAAGCATGACTTATATGATTAGACCCCCTTGTTTCTCCACATCTTCTTGCATGAGCTTCAATTTAGAGTCATCTTTGTAAGAAAGCCAGCCATCTTTAGTCTTCCCCTTAAGAATTTTAGCTCATCCATCTCATTTAGAACCAAACCATCTAGCCAGAAATCCAAAAATTTTCACATCCAAGCCTTCAAAATTATTGTCACCTTTCCAAAAAGTTTGCCATTCCTAACATCTTCCAAATCCACCAATCTCACCAAGGTTATCCCTTTGATAGAGCTTTGTCTAGGGTAATTTTGCTTTGTCACTTGTCATCTCTCATCACCTTGAGCTAAAGGTTGGAATCCACAAGTGGTCAATCTCGTGTTCTTCCTAAAGGATCATCAGTCTATCCTTAAGTTGACACAATCACCACCAAGCTTGCACATAGGAAAGCAAACCTTTTGCGCTTTGGCAACATATCTTTGAAGTTAGAATACCCAACCCAATCCTCCTTAGGTTTTGTCATATAGCTTTGCCTCAACCTAGGAAATCATTTGCATAGAAAAGCCTCCCCCCTTTTGCATCCATCAGCATTTATTGCATCTCATCCCTAGGAAACATTCTGCATTTTCATGCCACCTATCACTCGCTTAGGCAAGAAGAAGAAGGAAACAATGGAGCCCTATCATTTGGATCAAACAACATCACTCCCCTTGAGCAGTCAACCATCCTTCAGCCCGGAGAACACCATACCATCATCTACTGACATTGAAGCTTTCATGAACCAACCAAGAAATGCAATATTGGTGAATGCCATTATAGACAAAAACAAGGAAATAATCATGGCTAACTTTCGAAGGGACAACATTGGAACCTTTGACTTTGGAAGACCTCCTCCCCTATCAGAGCCATCTCACCCATAATTTGGACAACTCTCACCACCCATAGGCTCGTATGATACGAATTATCCTCAATATGTGCCAAAAAAAGAGCCTCAACCCACCCCATATGATCCAACAGACCCAAACATACCAGTCTCCACCAAAGTTGAAATCTCCCTCCCACAAGCCAATCCTACCACCACCACTCCACCATTGGTCCATACCACTCCATCCAAAACATCCTTCACCCAAAACACCTCATCATTCACTCCCTTCACAATTGCTACTGCTGCTCCCCAACCCAGCCTTTCGAATCCACCCATCTCCCAAATCAGTGCTAGTATCTTTGGCCAACCTCAGCAATATACAACAGGGATGCCACCCATGGGGCCAAGTAATCAACCCTTCATCACCCCCAACTTTTTTACCTCAGCCCAAAACACAATTCCATCATTTCCACTAGGTCCTTGGAGCTCAGTGCCATCAGCCACAAATCCACAAGCTGCTACCCTCACTCCACAAAGCTATCAAACCCCACAAGCTACTACCAATGTTCTACCAAGCTCTCAAGTGACCCAAGCTACTGCCACCCCTCTACCCAGCTTTCAAATCCAGCCACCAAGCTATCAAACCCCATCAGTTCCATTTCCAAGCTTTCAATTCCCACCACCTCCACCACCAACTAATCCATTACCTCCTATTACCAACTATTTTTCTATGCCACTTCTAGGAGGAAATCCACCATCACCAACTACAAATTACTTGGCGTCTTTTGCCATGCAGATACCTTTCCAAATGGGGGCACAACCCACATATATTGGTCAAACTCCTTAAATCCAAATTCAAGTTCCACAAGCTCCCCGATCCTTTCCCCAAGCTTCACAACCATTTTATACCTTACCTGCACAAAGCAATCCATTTATCCCATAGCTAGCTTATGTTCCTCAATCCCAACCTCAAATCCAATATCAACAGCACACCTAGCAACACATGTAGCAATATGTGCCACCTCCACCTTCACAACCCATCATCCACCATTCAGTTGCCCAAGCCATGTACAATCCCTACCAGCCCATACCTCAAAGCCATCCATATTCCATTGCCCCATCTAGCACATACCTACCTCAGGGCACTCCTACATTAGGGGCACCCCATCCATCACCCATTAATGCAGAATGGGAAGCCATGAAGACAACTTTGAAAAATATCTAGGAGGGAAATGATCCAAAAGCCTTCAAGTTTGAGAATGTGTGTCCTTACCCATATGACAGAGCCATTACCATAACACCATTTCCTAAGCATTTTGAGACACCCATGTTTGACAAATTCAAAGGAAAAGGAGACCCTATCACACATATCAAAGAATTTTACATGCACTGCCAAGAAGTGGCATACGATGACGTCTTCCTCTTGCGTCTCTTTCCCAAAAGCTTGGCCGGACCAGCTCTGAAATAGTTTTATAGAATCCCCTATGGCACAATTAAAATTTTTGCTGAATTATCGGAGGCATTTGTAGCCCAATATGCCCATCTTGTTGAAATAGAGCTATCAATAGTTGATCTTGTCCACACCAAGCAAAAAGGTGGAGAAAGCCTTCCTGAATATTTGCAAAGATGGAAAACCCTTACCACCCACATATCTTGCACCTTGCCAGAGCGCCATTTGGTGAAAATGTTATTGATAATGCCCATCCCAGCTTGGCTCACCACATGACCATGAACTATTTGTAGACCTACAAAGATATCAAAGAGAAAGGAATGATCCTTGAGCAAGGACTCATTAAAGATGGTGTGGTCAAGATTTACAAGGAGGCCAACCAAAATCAATCACATTCCAATGACAAGTCTAGGTATTGGAACAAAAACAAGCACGTTGCAATAGATGGCGTCACTGACACTAGACATGTGAATATTGTTGGTCCTTCTCAAAACTAGTCCAACCCACCATATCAACCAAACAATCAGCAAGCCATCAACTACCAACAACAAAATAACCAAAGGTATCAAAACCACAATCCAAGACCCAACTTCCAAGGGTCTAGCAATCAAGCTAATGCCATCAATGTAGCTGCAGGGAAAAAGCCCAGATTCCAACCTACACCTAGAAATTATACACCCTTTGGTGAGCCATTGGATGTCATTTTTGAGAAATTAGTCAAGGAAAACCTCATCAAATTTCCTCCTACCTAGCAAATCGACCCAAGCCAATCCAAAGCTGCATGGTACAAAGATAATGAGTACTAAAAATTTGATAGGGTAAAAGGTCACACTACCCTTAGATGCATGAAACTGAAGGATTATGTGCAGGACGTCATTGATCGAAAAGAAATCACTGTTGGTGCCCAAACCTCTCCCAATGCAGGCTTACAGATCTATCAAAATGCTTTTCCTCCTCACAACAACCAAAATCCTAGAAAAGCACCTATCCAAGCCAACAACAACAACACCAACAATCGCCAGCCAAACCAACAGCATGGGAAGAACAATGACCACACTTCATCCTACATAGACTATGGTAGCCTCATCGGTTGTATATTTGAAAAAGAGCCTTTTATCAATGTTATCAATATCCAAGGCCCAAACAATGAGTGTGTAGTCACCACTAGAAGAGCGCAATTTAACATCGCAGGTCCACCAATGTCACCAGCACCATCCACTCCATCAAAAAGCCAGTACAATATCTTGGAACACCTTGGGAACATGCTAGCCCAAATCTCCATTTTAGACCTTCTCCACACTAGTCCTATGTACAAAAACATCCTTGACAGTGCTCTCATAGAATCTCGTGTCCTTGCAGACATCAATGCTACTAATTTTTTTAATCTCATTGGACACCTATCCTCCTCATTTGCCTTATCATTCAAACCCACCAACATACCCATGGTCGAGCCAGATCACACCCTTCCGCTTCGCATAGCCATCATGGTATCCAATTTTGCTGTAAAAAGAGTAATGATAGATAATGGATCAGCCTTTAATTGTACCCTAAAATTCATAAAACAAGCTGGGTATACTGAGGTAGATATCATCAGTGAGGTTATCACCATCAAAGCTTATGACAACTTGGAAAGAACCATAGAAGGAACTATTTTGCTGCCAATCAAGGATGGGATAGTCATCCAAGAAACACTCTGCCATGTTATTGATCTAAGCCTACCATTTAACATCCTCCTCGGTCACCCATGGATTCATGTCATGAAAGCCATTCCATCCACTTAACACCAGTGCATCAAATTTTTGCATCAGGGCACTGAGGTAACCATCCATGCCGATCCAGAATCCTTTTCTTACTGCAATGCGATTCAAGCCTCAAATACAAACCATTTCCCTCAAATTGATATCAGCATAGCCATTGCCAGCTCATCCCACACTTGTAATGACCCAGAAATGATCTTGCCTCCACCCTATCTACCATGAAGATCAATAACAAAGGCTGTGGAGAGTATAGTCTGTCGGATGCATTTGCTGTCAGGGCACTCCCACTTGATCCACATGCCCATGGACAATCGACATATCAAAAAGCTAAGGAGATTCCACCTCCTCGATACAAATAGTTTGGCCCAACAACCTTTGTATCCTCAAAAATCCCTCTTCATGAGGAGCTCACCCCAGATATCAACAATTGGTTACATAAGGATGCACCTCCAAGAAATCAAGCACACCTTGATCACTTTAGCCAGAACTATCCCCAAGAACATAAGCTCATCACTGATAAATGGAACTATCAAGGTGGTGGTCTAGGACCAGAAGAAAGAGGCATGCAGTGCCCCATCAATGCACACAAGTGGGAATCAAAGTTAGGTCTTGGCTTTGGCATACCCACAACTCGGGGCACCAATACAAATGGTCACACTTTTTTGAACATTCACCGCAACCTTGTCAAAATTAAAGACATTCCTAAAAAAGTTGAAAAGAGAGCCTATGATGATATCCCAAACCAAATCTCCCTATGAGACTCTGTTCTCCAAGAACTATCCATCCATTTCATTGACCTACCACTCGCCCATCCATAACTCATAGATTGGGACCAACCAAGCATCATACACATTGATGAATTCACATCAGAGGAAGCACTTTTGAGATTCATGGGAGCTGAAACACCTCACAAGAAAATAAAGCCAAATTTTGCTTATATCTATAAGCTAGATCCCAAGGGGTATTTTGGAGAAAATCCCCAACCTAGTTTCGATACACCCAAAACTGGAACTAAGGTGAATCCAAGACTAGCTAAGGCAGTGAAGAGAACCCCTCAGCAAGAACATCCAGTGCCACAAGCAGAACATGAGGATTTAGCATTACCTCCTCAAGATAATTGACCAAAGGTGTCTTCTATTCTAATTGAGGATACTAGAGAAGTCAACATCGGTTCTTTAGAGATCCCCAGACTTTTTCACATTGCTGCATCCCTATCACAAGACCAAGCTGATCTCCTCTTTGAGGTCTTAAGAGAGAACATTGACCAATTTGCATGGTCATATCAGGACATGCTAGGACTTGATCCAAAGCTTGTAGTTCATCATCTTGCAGTCAATCCAAAGATCAAGCCGGTCAGACAAAGGCTTAGAAAAATACACCCCAAGGTGGCATTATAGGTCAAAGCTAAATTAGAAAGAATGTTAGCTGCTAAGGTAATCAGACCTATCGACTACTTAGAGTGGATCTCCAACATGGTCCCCATCACTAAACCTTTTGGTGACATCAAAATCTGCACTGATTTTAGAGATCTTAACAAAGCTTGTCCAAAAGATGATTTTCCTTTGCCCAACATAGATATGATTGTAGATCTTACAGCTGGACATGAAATTTTTTCCCTCATGGATGGATTTTTTGCATATAATCAAATCAAGATTGCGGAAGAGGATTAGCATAAGACAACATTCACTACCCCTTGGGGAACCTTTTGCTACAACATGATTCCTTTTGGCCTAAAGAATGCTGGGGCTACCTATCAAAGAGCTATGACAACCATTTTTCATGATCTCATCCATAGCATTTTGGAGGATTATGTGGATGATATCTTGGTTAAATCTTACACCTTCATAGATCATCTTGCTATCTTGGAGAAAGTCTTTGATAGGTTAGCTACATATCATCTCATGCTAAATCCCAAGAAATGTGTCTTTGGGGTTACATCTGGCAAGCTTCTAGGCTTTATAGTTTCTAAATGAGGTATAGAGATTGACCCTAAGAAGGTGAAGGCTATCTTAGACATGCCTCCTCCCCAGACACTGTGACAGCTTCACTCTCTTCAAGGAAAGCTCCAATCTATTCGATGCTTCATCTCCCAGCTTGCAGATAAGTGTACGCCATTTTCACATTTACTAAAGAAAGATGAAAACTTCAAGTGGGATCCTTTATGTCAACATAGCTTCGATCATCTCAAGCAGTATCTCACCAATCCCCCTATCTTGGTTCCACCAATTTTTGGTCGTCCCTTGATCTTGTACATATCAGCAATGCCTACTGCTCTAGGGGCACTTCTAGCATAGCTTGATGACTACGATAGAGAAAGAGCCATCTACTACATCAGTATAACCCTAGTTGGTTATGAACTCAATTATACTCCTATTGAAAAAGCTTGTTTGGTAGTTGTTTTCTCAACTCAAAAGCTTTGCCACTACATGCTAAGTCATACCATCCAACTAGTTTCCAAGATTGACCATCTCAAGTATATGCTCTCTAGAACAACACTTACAGGCCATTTGGCCAAATGGGTTATGCTCCTTAGCAAATTTGACATCCAGTATGTGGATAGAAAGGAAATCAAAGGGAAAGCTATAGCAGATCACCTAGCTAATCCACCTCTAATAGATGCATATTCTTTGATCACAGAATTTCCAGATGAGCATATCTGTCTAATTGAAAAACAACCCCCATGGAAACTTTATTTTGATGGTTCATACACATCTCATGGATTAGGGGTAGGAATATTGTTGGTCACACCTCAAGGAGATTAAATTCCAAAAGCCTTCAAGCTACAATTCCCTAGCACCAACAATATATCTGAATATGAGGTTCTCATAGCAGGATTAAAGATAGCTGCAGAATGGAACATTGCTGAGTTACAAATCTTTGGTGATTCTCAGCTCATCATCAAGCAAGCCCTAAATGAATATCAAACCAAAGATGAAAAGCTATTACCCTACAAAGAGCTAGTTGATCAGCTAACACAACATTTTACAAGGCTTCAATTTACACAAGTGCCTTGAATACAGAACAAAGCAGCAGATGCTATGGCTACTATAGGCTCGCTCTTGGAAATTCCCCAAGCAGCTACACAGTATGAGTTTTTAGTCAAGCAAATCCTCACACCCGCCTATGCGAATGAGGATTCAAACTGTGTTTGTATCTTGGTTGGTCCCCAATCCCCTTGGTACCATGAGATTCATGCTTACCTTAACGATGGTATCATATCCCCTCACCTCACACATACCCAACGCCAGAACCTCATCCAAAAATCATCTCGCTATGTTATCATAGCTAATACCCTATATTGTCGGAGTTATCACGATACTTTCTCTCAATGTTTAGACCAAAACGAGGCCATGATGGTGTTAAAAGAAGTACACTTTAGACTTTGTGGTGCCCACATGAGTGGTATTTTCCTACCATGACAAATCCTTAGAGCAGGTTACTATTGGCCTACAATTGAAGAAGACTCCTGTGACTTTGTCAGAAAGTGTCTCCCATGTCAGCAGCATGCAAATCTTGTACACGCTCTAGCGCAGGATCTACAGCCTACTGGACCACCTTGGCCTTTTGCTTTTTGGGGCCTTGATCTAGTTGGAACTATCACACCTCTCTCATCTGATGGACATAAATGGATAATAATAGCTACATACTATTTCACTAAGTGGGTGGAAGTAGTCCCCCTAGTCTCAGCTACAAGAGTTTAGGTCTCCAAGTTCATCTTGTACCACATTGTTTGCCACTTCGGCATCCCATCCACCATCTTCACCGACCATGGAGGTAACTTTGAAAATCTCAAAATGGATGAATTATGCACTTCCCTCCACATCCATCACTGCTTTTCTAGCCCATATTTCCCACAAGGTAATGACTAGGTAGAGGCAACTAACAAAACCCTCCTCAAAATCCTAAAGAAAGTTGTCAATGATTCTAGCCATGATTGGCAGCTACAAATAAATCCAGCCCTATGGGCCTATCAAACCTCCTTCTATACATCCACTGGAACAACTCCATACTTCCTAGTCTATGGTGCCAAAGTGATACTACCTATAGAGGTTGAACTTCCCTCCTTGCGCATATCTTTGCAAGGGCAAATATCAGATGAATAATATAGAGTAGCTCGGCTCACCTAGCTAGATCTCTTAGACGAGAAGTGACAACAAGCCTATGATAATCTCACAGTCTATCAAACTCATCTCAAAAGGAATTTAAATAAGAAGGTGCTTCCATGACACTTTCAACTGGGTGACATGGTCCTCAAAGAAAATATGGAAGTCCAAGCTGATTGAGAAAAGAAAGGAAAGTTTGAACCTACATGGCTTGGTCCTTATGTTGTCACTGCATCCTTTGGCTCTGGAGCCTATCAACTATCTACACCAGAAGGAGAACTCTTGAATGATCCTACTAACATCATTCATCTCAAGAGGTTCTATGCTTGAAGATCCATGGTATACCCAGCTTTTGAAAAATACAAAAAAAAAAAAATAGTAAAGAGAAATAAGTGTCCAATGGTGAAAACTTGGCAATTCAAGTGCCTTGGATAGGTACCTTGGTGAAAACTTGGTAATTCAAGCACCTTGTGTACTAAGACTAATCCATTATCTATCACTATCCTATCCCTCATCCATTCACCCACCATCCCATAAAATACCTACTTGCTCCCTTGGTGTTCCAACCAAATATGCAAAATCTGATGAAGCTTGTAAATACGTCTTGTACGGCTTGCAAATCTTGTACCTCAGCTTCTAAATATTGTCCCCTAGCTTGTAAATCTTGTATCATCCTTTGTATCATAGCTTGTCTATTTGAATCTTGTCCAAAGCTTGTACCATATTCCAGCTTGTAAATAATCTTGTATCCTAGCTTGTATCCTATCACATGCACACAAAGAATCCCATTTTCACTTAAGCTTTTCGCAAACCATCTACCTATCTGCCTATCAACTATTGCAGACATCCCACCCTTCATGAACATTTCCATCTCACAAAAACAAAAATATGAACCAACCTTGTACATTTGTAGCATATCTTGGTCCGTTAGCTTATACATCCTCTTTAGCTTAGTACCATTGTATCTATCCAACTTTCGTGTCAGTTTCTCCTTGATCGACATCTTGCACACATTGCACAACCCTTGGTTAGCTATTCCAATGCATCCTTTAGCTAGATCTCCTATCACCAAAGTGTTATCCTTCTTAGTTCAACTTACCAGACACATCCCTCATCTAGATCCATCAGCATAGGTGCTCTCTGATAGATCCCTGCAGGATATAGCTTTCCTCATTTTTGATCTTGGTCCGTTAGTACCTCATCCTACCCATCTCATTGGAAAAAAACTCACTTTTGGATTTTAACTTTCTTTTGATTTGGAATCTTCCCTTTTGGGTCTTGAAGTATCTTTTCCAAACAATCTATTTGTTTCCTCCTCAAGGTTGCCACAATCTTCCATATCATGGTATACTGCGAATGGGGCAATCTGAGCATAAGGTATTGATCATGTCTTTTGCTTGTTTTCTTGTTTGCTTGTGGGTTACCCAATGTCATTTTCATGCTGCTTCCTCTGGGATTCATGTGTGATACTGGGGCAATCCTTGTGTGTTTGTTTTGAGTCCGTTCGTCAGTCCTCTAGACAGTTGGTGAAAAGGCCTTGATGTTCTTGGTAACCTTGGAAATTAACCAACAGTCCTATAGCAAATCTATTGCTCAACTACATGGTGGTACTTCTCTTTGAAGTATCCCCCTGCTCAAAAGGCTTCAATGGATTCCCTTTATCTCCATTATCCCCCATCCATATCCAGCATCTGTCTCTCCTACCCCAGCTTATGCATCAGTATCTCTTTGAATCAATCATCACTCTTAGCTTTAGGGATCCACAATCCTAGTCTTAGGGATCCACCAATCCAATCAATCCACCAAGCCTCATCTTTTGAGATCCACACTCCTAGTCCTAGGGATCTCTGAAAATCATCTTCCTCTAATCTGACTCTTAGAAATCCTGTTACCTCAGCTTTGTCATCCCATCATCCATCTCCCTATCCTAGATTCCTTTTTATAGCACTCCGTTCCTTCATCCTCCACCTTCCCTAAATTCTTAAGCTTGCTTCCTCTTGTGCCTCTGACCTCCCTTTATCATTCTCTCGTAGTGAGAGTTTGAGCTAATTCAACCCCTTCTCTTTGCCAATTTGAGTCTCCTTGCTCATCTCGAATTCTTGTATTTTTCAAGAAACCGTCGAGCCTCATTTTCTCTCCTCGCCGCCTTCTTGAGGGGGCATCATCTAAGTCTAGTCTCTCCTCTTCTTATCTGAGACTGGGGCAACCTTGTTGCTAAAAAATCTTCCTCATGTCGTCTTCATTCGAACTTCTTTGAAATAGTGTTGTCTCAACACTATGTCAAAGAGGGGCAAAATGTAGACACCTAAATTTGATTACATTGCTTTGGTAATCCTATTTAGTTATCTCTCAAGGCATCATTAATTAAATTCTTATTTAATTAATCTTTTTCCATCCCCTAGCTGATTAATTTAATTAATCATCTATAGTCCTAATTGATAAATCAAATAACCTATCATTTATCAATTAAATCCTATTCTTCTATCTAATTCCAAAATCCCCATTTATTAAATAAATCTATTTGATAAATAAATCCCTCAATCTAATAACCCCTAACCTATTCCTAAACCCTTCATTTAGCCTAATCCACCCCATCCACCCATACTAACCAAGCTTAGCCACTAACTCACCCACCCTCATTAAATGCCATCCACTTGCATGTCTCTAACATCTCTAATCTAATCCTAAACCCAAGTCTAATCCCCCCCCTAACCTTGTCACATTCCCTAAGCAAGCTTAAGACTTCCCTAAGACAAGCAAAGTCAACAATCCCAACTCCCTCCAAAATATCCTAACCACTAAGCCTTCAATGCTCTTACAAAGCCATAAAGACTCTTACAAGCCCATTAATTGCTCTTACAAGCCATAATGAAGGGTCTTTATGAAGATATTATCCCTTGAGCCTCCTTTGTTGACTCATCCTTGCCTTTTCCTCCATCCACTCACCTTGTGACATGTGTCACTCCCTGATTGGCTGTAAGGAAGCACAATCCATGTGCTCTCCTCTCATGCAATCTAAGCCCTCCATAAGCTTTCTCCTTTCCTTCCATCTTAGCCCTCCATCTCTCAAGCCCTTAGCCTATAAATTGAATCTCCTCCCAAGCCATTTCATCACAACCTTTAAGCCAAAGTTATAATGCTAGTTTGAGAACCAAAAGCCATCAACCATACCCTCATAATGCCAAATTGAGAGCTCACAAAGCTACCAATTTGCCATTTACTCATCCCCACCATTGAAGCATAGAGCAAGTTTGAGCATACATACCAATCCTATCAAATAAACTCATCCCTAAATCAAGTGACCATCCTCATTAGGAGAGCCATTCTATGGCCCATATTCTCATTTGAGGGTTTCACTTTGTCTCTCATATATGTTATAATTTTTATGCTAGTTAATGCTTTGTTCTCTTAATAGATTAGTATTTCTTGCTAACATATTTCTCATATACAGTTGTAACCTGTATATTTTGATAATGAATAGAACTACTTTGAAGGAGTTAAATTTGCACTCAATTATATCATCCAAGATGCCATAGTATTGATTTTGAGATTGTTGAGGATGTATGTCATTTCTAGATGATATATTGGTGATCTTGAAAACTGCAGTTATCCCAGAATCACAAGTTTTCTTTGTGTCATCCAACTTTTTAATGTGAAATTTGTGGCCATGATAGTACATAGCTTTGTGGTTCTTGACCTACAATTTTTGAAGTGTGTGTGAATTATTTGCATCATGAGTTGATACGAAACATACATCGAGTTATGATCATCAATAAATTTTTACATACCTCTCTGCCTCTTAAACCCTTTACTAGATCAACTACCATCAGCATAACATTGGAATCTCCATTACGATGAGCTTCTATAACCAATGAAACAACACCTTCTCATGTTAATGAGAAACCATTTTGTTGACATCGTTCAATTCATATTGTAATCCAATCAAGATTGTTCACAATATACAAATGTATTGCATCCCACTCTCGACCACCTGTATCAAAAAAAATACACCAATTATAAATAACTTATATTGAAGATTTATAAGAATTAATTAACCACAATAACATCTTAGATTTACCTCTCACTTTCCTCAATTTACCTTTGCCCATCAAGTACTCCCCTTCAAATTTTTTAATTGAGTTGAGATCCCAAATATGATCTACATGGATCTTTGTTGCAAACTTAGGAAGATATTCACTAATGTACACCATGGTTTGGTATACCATATATCCCTCCACCACAGAACCCTCAGGATGTGCTCTTTGTCGAACCAAGCCTTTCAAAAATTTCAAGTGCCTCTCAACCATCCACATTGACCTGGTTGGTACAGGTCCACACAATTCAACCTCCTCAACTTGATGTATGAGGTAGTGTTCTTGTGCATTGAAAAATCTTGGAGGTAGACACTTTTGAATTTCACACATAAGAAGAGGAAATTTTCTCTTCTAATATTTTATATCTTCTTTATTGATTTCTTTAGATGAAAACCACCTCATGTATTTTCCAAGATCATATATAACTTGTTTGACATTGTTGGCAAAGTGGTGTGGGAGAGATAGAGGTAGAACATACTGCAATATTTGTAAAATGATCTTGTCAATATTTTATAAAAGAATGGAATTAAAACTACATGCAATATAGAAATATATAGTGAATATAAAATAACATGAATTACCTTAATAAATGTATGCCAATCATCTATTTTCAACCCTAGCCCAAATTCACTTTTCTTTGATATGATATTGTTTATGTTTGTAGCAAATCTTGTGGGAAATTGTATTTTTTTTATGACTTCTTTTATATCATTGCTCTGCTGCTGTGACAATAACCAACTAAGGACACTTGTATCAATCTAATATCCATTGTTATTTGATCAAATGCCATTTTTCATTGCATGGTTGGATTCTTCAATGTCACTACAAGTTTTGACAATTTGGTCTTTGTCACACTTTCCATCTAAGATTTTCCATAATATCTTTGTTACATTCTTTCCAATATGCATAGGATCAAAAAAATGCACAATTGGGATTTTCTCGTAGTATGAAAACCTAGTAAATTGGATAGGATAAATTTTTAGTCCTTTTGGAAGTTGGTCATTGATGCCTTGATGACTTTCAAAAGCATCAATTACGTCATCAGTAAACAAAACACAATATCAAAATATAAATTTGAAACAAAAACCATTAGATGGAATGACATTACCTTGATGATTTATTTTATTGTATGCCAACTTCCATAGGTGAGGTGTCATTCTCTATGGCTTTGACATAGTCTCTTCTTTCCCATTGAAAAGATGTTTTTTGATAATTTAGTACTTATAATTTATGTGCAGAAAGTGTCTATTCTCATCGAACACCTGCTTTCTTAAACTTTTTGAATGATGAGATTTCGTCTTTGGACCACAAACTAGACATGCAAATTTTCCCTTTGTCGGAAGACCTACAAGATCATGTATAATTGGATTAAATGTGTTAACTTTTTGTTGTCACTATAACATACCAAAAAAGAGGTGTTAAGAAGAAAACATACCACAAAAATGTGTTAGCCCAGAGGCATCATGTATTGTCCATACAAGCATTGCATGAATTGAAATTGTCTTTGTCCTATTGGTCTATAGATGTCATACATAGTAACCCCATTCCATAACACCATCAACTCATCGATAAGAGGTTCAATATATACATTGATATATTTAACTTGGTACTTACCTAGTTGAATGAACAAAAATATTACATAATTATTATGAGCATTTTGATGGATTAGTAATAATAAATTAATTTATATGACCATTAAATCAAAAAATACTTGGAACAATCAGTGTCAACATTATGTGCTTTCTCTTTATGGACAACCAAGGAGGTATGTTATTGTTGATAACAAAAATAGGCCACACTAAGTAAGTAGATCACATCTCTCCAAAAGGATTGACATTGTCTACTGCCAATGAAAGCTTGAGATTATGCGGTTCTTCTTTAAAGTGTGGCCATTTTTTCTCTATTTCCTTAAATGCTAAACCATTTGCAGGCATTCACATAATGTCATCTTGATTTCTATTGTGTGCATGGTAATCCATAAATTGTGCCAAGCTATTGCACCTAAATAATTATTGCAGACATGGAATAATAGGAATATGCCAAAGAACCTTGTGAGTCACCTTTTTTGTTAATCGATCTGATTGATATCTACTAGTATGACAAATAGGGAATTGTGTTGCAAATTCATGTTGTTTATGATATATAATATGATCATTCAGACATGCATGTATTGTTTGATACTCCATTCCAATATCTTTCATGATGGCAGATAATTCTCAGTATGAGCGAGGTAGAATGTTTGATATTGGTAAAAAACTCACCTATTAACCTATGACCAAAAATATAATTTGTTAATTTCAAGAATATTAATTGCTACACAAACCCAATGTTAATTGTAAGGAAGGAACAAGTAAAATATTGAAAGAAGATGACATACCTCAACATATGTGTCATTTCTATGTTGGATAAACCATTCATAACCTTCAAGTTCACCAACAACAATACAATGGAAAGAAGAGTTATTTTGGAGCCTTCATAGAGGGAATCATGTGCCTTCTCAAGTATAGGTACATCAAGCTCTACGTCAACATCATCATCATCATGATAATCTTGATCATTGTGATCTTCATCATCGTGGTATTCTTCCATGGTATCATTACCTTCTACCTCAATATTCACACCTCCATGTTCCCTCATTTGGAAATCCACATTCTTTGAATTGTCATGGTCCATAACATGAAACTTAGGGACATTGACCTATATAAAAATGATGACCTTATATTAGCCATGACCATGGTGTCATCATCAAATCATGTCTTATGTAATTTATAAATTATTAAAATACATACCAATGGATGAAATTCATTTCCCCCTTCAATGTGGCCATGTTGCCTACAATGTTCTTCAGCTATTTTGATTAAATATCTTCGAGTCTTTAAGCCCTTACAATTTTTGCAAGGAAAATAACATTTTCCATCACCTTTTATTTTTAAGTTAGACCATAGTCTAGCAATTGTCTCCCTATTTTTTTGTGCATTGATATCGTCAGACATGGTCTTTCTTGAATGGAATGAATCATTGGTGGAAGAAAGATGACTTGTTTGCAACCTGCAAATGGAGTAGTAAGAGGAAGACACATATGGAAATGAATACTAAAGTGAGACATATAGAAAGAGGTATAGATAGATAGATAGATTGATAAAGAGATAAAGAAATATAAAAAATGAAAAGAAACAAATACTTAGTTGACCTTCCATAACTCTACCTCTACATATTGCACTTGCTACATACAAACACTTCTTGAGAAAATGGGTAGTAGTAGCCAAGAAGAGAATAGGAGAGTCCATTTGGCTCAAGAGGAGGATGCACAAAGTGACCAAGGGGCAAGAGGAAATGTTGATTCAGAGAGAGGAGAGTCTCTAATGTTTAATAGAACCCTGTTGAAGACTATCACAGAGCAAGAACCTCCCCAAAGAAAGACATTATTCAAAACTCTCTGCAAAGTTATTGTAGATTTCAATTCAATTGATGATATAGGCTTAGTAGAAATGGTAGAGAAGCTTGGATTGAAGAAGTTGCCTCATCCTAAACCTTATAAGGTTTCATGGCTAAATAAGGAGCAACAAGTCATAGTAAATGAACAAGTTCATGTTCAATTTCAAATAGGGGAGTACAAAGACAAGATTGTCTATGATGTTGCAAAAATGGATGCTTGTCACCTATTTTTGGGTAGGCCTTGGCAATTTGATGTCAATTCTAAGCATGATGGAAGGAGTAATGTTTACATCATCTCCAAAAATGGGAAGGAATACACCATGAGACCACTGCTAGAAGATAGGAAGGAGATCCAACATGCATCTAGTGTGATGATGGTTGGAGAGAAGGAGTTTTTGAAGACCCTCAAGGTGAAAAACACCCCTTTCTTTTCCATAGTAGTAAAGCCAAAACTTGGAGAAAAAGGAAAGGAGTTAGGTCTGTGAACCAAGTAGGAGTTAGGACATATTTCATTGTCTTGCCAAACTAATAAACCTTCAGGGTGAACCAAAAGGGAGTTCAAGCCCTACAATTCTATGCCCTCGACAATCTAGATAGTTTAGCTTGGGGGTGCCCATTTCTTTATTGGCAAGTGCAAAGGATGGTCGAGGAACAAAGGATGGTCCAACTGAGAAACTTGCCTACATGTTGGAGTGGGGTCAGCCCAAGATATTTTGGAATCTTCAAGAACCTGGTAAAGGGTATTTGGAAAGGTGAAAATAAAAAAGTATTTTTAGAGCTACAAAGGATGAATCGAGGGCATTATAAATAATGAAGAAGAAACTTAAATCCATATGACTTCACCTCTATTTACAATTTGACCTTTCGCATGTGAAATATGACAATATACAAAATTTCTAGTCACATTTTCACTTAAAAAAGAACACCAAATATACCTTTGGTACAATATCTTCTTCAAAATCTTCACTATCAGATTCTTCAAAACTATAAGCTCCTGTGCAAAAAAAAGATGAGATGTACTATGTAATTTTTGATGGGCAATATTTAAACAAACTAACTATCAAAAACACAATTTATGAAATTTAGTTGCTTTATTATGTACTAAAGACTTGGCTTAACCATGCAGTACCTCATCAGAAGACTCATCCTCACTTGATTCTTCTTTACCATTTTTTAAAGCTGCAACTAATCCATTCTTCACTACAATGAGTTATTCTTTCCCAAAGAACTTGGTTTTTTTTTTGTTTCCTATAATGCACTTTGAATAATATTAAACACAAATTTCTTATCTCTCTTTCAAAAAGTACAAATTTTTTTTATAAAATGAAAAATGTCATGTTAGTATAGCAATATTTAAAGATAAAAAACAAATATCTATTAATGTTATGCTAGAAAAGTACAATGAATGTCTTCATCATTTAGAGAGCACCAATTTTTTTGTTTGATTTTCAATTTGAAATAAGGCATTTCAATTAACCATTTGTTCACTATTGAACATCAAAATTCCATAAGCTTGTGATTCCACTGAAACATGATTATGTTCTTCTGATAATTATCCACAACAAAATGACTAACCTCCTCCTCAGAAGAATCCTCATGCTAGAATCTTTTGCTGGCAGCTTCTTTGCGATGGCAAGATTTTTTCTTATAGGATGCTTCACCTTTATCTATAGAGTATTAACACAAAAATGAGTACCATAAAGTCAAAACATATGTAATATTATCAATATGATTCCAAAAAGCAACAAAATAACTGGCATTCTTCAAATCTGGTATTTTTTTCAACATAAATAGTTAGATATGTTATTGAAACAAAACTCGATCCTTTAGGAGTGATCATAAATTTCCAAGTCATCAAAGGTTAATTAGTATCTGCTTACCATTATGACAAGTTGAAAACTATAAACTTTTGACAACATTCCATACATTTTTTTGGCCCTAATTCATAGTTGTCAAATTATTTTTGTAAAAAGAGAAGCAGTCAGTCTGTTCAGCAAGAGAAGAGAGTTAACCGATTTACTTCATTTCTTTACATTATTTATAAACATTGTAACTTCCAGATATATATGAGATTGTTAATTTATTAAGCTTTAATTTTGTTTCTTTATGTGAACTCTACTTTGCAAATTCTCAAATATGATAATAAAAGCATTCAAATTCGATATGTGCTTCAATCTTTTATGTGCTTCTATCTTTTTTTATTTTAAACCTTATGAAGATAGTGCAAATTTATACTAGGTGTGCAGGTATGCAACTGTGTAGGTACATAATTCAAAGATTTGGTGAATGAATTGTCTCTAAAGGTGTGCATGTGTACAATTTGAAGATTTGGTGAACAAATTATCTCTAAAAGTGTGCAAATGCATAGGTGCACAATTTGAAGATTTGGCGAATGAATTATCTCTAAAGGTGTGCAGATGCACAATTTGATGATTTGGTGAATGAATTATCTCTAAAGGTGTACAGGTCTGCAATTTGAAGATTTTGGTGAATGGATTGTCTCTAAATGTGTGTAGGTGCACATATCTAAAACATCTAGAGGCCCTCGATGTCCATGAGGTCCCCAACATTACCGTGGCTTCCTCATCTTCTATAGTAGCTAAGATCACACTCAAACTCATGAATTTTAAGTTCCAAGGAATTTCCAAGAAGTCACACTTCATGATTTCCATAGGGAAGTGAAGGTAAAGTACGAAGCTTCAGACTTGTTTTCTCCTTAATAAATCACCTTTTCCATCTAAAAGTTCAAAGGGGAACATCCACACATCATTTTGGCTAAAGCTTAATAAGACCTAGATGATGAAAACTAAAAATTGTGGATTTAGATAAATTCACACTTGAAAAATTGTGGACTTGGAAAAATTCTCACTCCTAAAAAATCATGGAGTTCAAAAAATTCTATCAATTTTGGTCTTGTCACCCAAATGTGTGTTTTTCAAAAGGTGTGCTTTTTACAAGGTGCACTTTTTAGAAGGTGCACATTTTACAAGGTGTACTTTTCAAAAAGTGTGCTTTTCAAAAGGTGCACCAAATTGAGAGGTGCGCTAACAATTTTGAAGATGAAGCAGTGCACAAACAATTAATTGTCAATTTTTTTTTGAGCATTCCATGCACTGGAAATATATTTTGATGGAAGTTCAACTCCCATAAACACCTAGAGAAGGTCAAGCTTTCATTTTTAGAAGTCCTAGTGACTCCTAGATCATCTCATGGCTCCTCCCTTCTTATCTTCTTCGTCTTTTATTGTTTTAAGTCATAAAAAGGCTCATGCACCCATTAATTGATATAAACAAGGGTGGAGGCCTACTTAGCACCATTTAGAGAGGTAATTTGTATGTAATTATCTTTATTTTATTAGTTTTTAGCTTAATTTATACATTAGAAGAGCTCTCACTCCTAACACAAAAGGAGGAGAGCATATTTTTTAAATACATGGATTTAAAATATACTCTAGGTCAAAATTTTGATGTAATAATAAATGCTATTGTTGCTCTACTTCATAGTGTAGTAAGTCTTGCCTGAGTTTGTTATTTTTTTAAATTTTTTTTTCATAAATAATCATGGAGCTAATAGTTTTATTGCATTGTGATAATTTTGCGATCTTTTAGTTTACAATTTTTTTTGTCATGAAAAAGTGGAAAAAGGGTCAATATTGTTCTTGCGTAGCATTTTATCTCATGTGCATGCACATTTTGTGTTTGAACGATTTGATGAATTATGAAACATCTTTAAGTTCTCATTTAAGTTCCCATTGACAATTGCATTAGTGGACTTGAGGAAAAACTACTCCTAATTTCATTAGTTTCCTAATAGATCCTTTTGATAATTTAATTTGCATATATGTTGTTACTTTGGCTTATGTCCATTAGGAATTTCCCTTCCAATATGTTTCTTTAAATCTCTCATTACTCTATCCTCATTATTTTATTTTTTTAAATGTGGTTAAAAAAAGAATTCATATAATTACATTAATTAGAAAGTGCATTCATCATAAAACAAAAATATTCAAAAAATACATTTGTTTTTGCAATTATGTTTCAATAAAGTTGTTTAGAATTGGTAGATACAACAAAGGCCTGCTTGTGAATATTCACATTTATCTTCAATTGGAAAATAGCCATCTCTAACCTTGGAGTTGGTCACTAATAAAATTTTCAAAAGAGAGATTGGTGAGAATTTTTTCAATTAGCATCGTGCAAAATGGCTGCTTAACAGAAGTGGTGCTAGAAGGAGGGCCTAAAAACCATTCTGCCCAAAAGACTAAGTTGTTCTTTGACATTTCTATAAATTTTGTAGTTTAGTTTTTTCTAAGTATATTCATAGTCACAAGGTGTGCTTTTCAGAAAGTACACTTTTTAGAAGGTGCATTTTTCAGAAGGTGCACTTTTTAGAAGGTGTGTTTTACAGCAAGGTACTCTTTTTAGAAGGTCTACTTTTTGCATAGGTGTTCCATGATCCATCAGTGCTTCCCTAGAGATGCACAAATTGGAAGATCTTAATTCACCATCTCCCTTTTAATGAGCATTGAGATCTTTTCCCGATAAGCAAGAGTTCATGAGACTTAATCATTTTTGCAAGCCTCATAGCAATAAAGGGATACTTAGGCTCCACCCACTCACATTGAAAATTATATCATCATCATCCACCCTACATTCTAGTTTACCCATTCCCATCATCATGCACCATGACTTTCTAGAATGCCAAAAGTTCACCTTTGAACCCAACTACTCCATTACACAACTTGCCCAAAAATCTTGGAGAGTTTTGCCCATGGTTCATCTATGGAGAATCATGAATAGTAGAAGATAAAATTAAAATTTGTAGGGAAATTTGTAATTGAAACCAGATTCGGCATATGGATATGGTTTATCACTTTTTCCTTTACACTTTGAGGGAAACAACATTTCATTGGTACCTCAATCTTCTACTAGCATCAATAAGAGATTGGAAGTCTTTGGGAGAAAGTTTTTGGCACAATTCAAGGTCTATGTTGATCCAACTATCCTACATCATTAGTTAATCTCAATTAAGAGAGATCCACATGAAACTATTTCATAGTTTAGTCATCACTTCTATAGGATGTATCAAGTAATGGATTTTTCATACACTGTACCACAAGATGCTTCCACTGAGATCTATTTGGGAACAATGGATTCATTAAATTTTATTTTTCTTAGAAGGATCCCACCCAAAGACATTGATACCATTGAAAAGGTCTTCAAAGAGGTTTTTACATTCATAAAGTAGGTAGATCTGCATGATGGAGGGAATTTTGTGTCTTCTTTCACTTTGAATAATATAGTATCCATACAACCATTTCTAGCAAGAGCATCTTCTATGCCTAATCAAATGCCCCTATTAAATCCAGTACTTTTATTGCAATAGGTCACTACTGCTCCAATGAAAATAATTAAATATTTAGGGTATGAGGCCCAAAGGACCATATTCTTTGAGCAAAATACTTTTACACCTACTAAACTCAAGAACATTATGGCTAGTGATTTTGAGGCGATGAAGACAATGCCTCTTTTATCCAATAAAATTATCAGAATAAAGTTGACTTCCTCAAGAAATAAAGAAAATAATCCAAGATAACTTTCTTCTCAAAACAATTATTCTCAAAATCAGAGCATAAATAATGGCCCCTATAGTAACATATTTAATAAGAATAATGGTATTATAGGTATGCATACAAGTGAAAATTGATATGGGTACAATGATGTTTCAGATCAACCTCCCAAAATCATGGAGGAACAACCTTTGAAATTTAGTGCAATGGTGTTTGAATCATATGATAAATCTATAGGAGCACAAAATGATGAAGATGATCAAGTGGGGTTTTTGTTCTCATTCAATGAAGAGAAAGAGAATGGACACTGTGCAATACATGTTTATTGTAGCAATAATATGAACACACAAATTTTGAAAAGTAGAGAAGAACCTCTAATGGATGATGTCTCTCTATGGTTACATCTTACTTCTCTAGATATGTAGGTCTATAACACTCCAATGCATTATGAGGTTCTTGCCAACATTACCTTGACAATTCAAAAGGAATTACATGTAAAGGATGAGGTTTTGAAAGGTTATATGGTTAACATAATAAGACATTTTAAGTATCTTGGAGAAGATTAGAATCCAAACATCCTTTTTCTTCCTAACTATTGTCACCTTTGTCAAAAGATTCATTTAGAGTTGGAATGTGCTTGTTTCCAAGATACAGAATCTAATGTGTTAGCATAGATAGATGGGACTGTTGAAATTATCAAAAGTAATGAAATTGTTTCAGGTTTTGATGTTGCAATAAGTGTGGATATCCTAGAAAATTTTGAGGATGCAAACAATTTTGAAGTTCCAAAACTCCATGGTGTTGCAAAAATTCTTAAAGTTGCAAAAATGATGGAAATGCAAAAGATCTCAATGTTGGTGAGATTTTTGAATCAAGAAGTCATCAAGAAGAGGAAATAAATGTTTCCTATTATGATATTGATCCCCCATTGGATAATGATAAGACACCTCCCTAAAAACAAGATATGGTATTAAATGAGATGGATAAAGTGCTTAATTTGGTCTCAAGATTGATTAAGTAAATGTTTGTTTATCAGTATTCTACACAAATATCAAACTATGCAATCAAAAATTCATGCATAGTTCATCCCTTTGGGTTCTATTCAGAAGTAAGTTGTCCCAATTTCTTGTTAGCTTGGGAGATCACAATGAAAGGTAAGTATAATTTTAGACATGGATCTTTGGGATATGAGGGAGAAAACACCTTGGTTAATGATATTAACAAACCTTGTAATTTGAAAGGAAGGCTTATGATTGAGTTTGTTAATCCCATGGGGCCTAAAGGTGACAATTCATGGTTTAAGGCTAATGATGGTGATAATAAGGACTATAAACATAATGTTCTATCTTTTGGATCTTGTTTTGATAGCTATATTTGTTAGAATTAATAATATTTCTTTGGTTGTATTTATTTATTTATTGGGATAAACCAAGGTATCCCTTATGTATTATTTATTTGTCCTCTAGTCTACATGTAAAGGACATGTCATTCTTGTCCTATTGTCCACTTGTGAGGACAACTCTTTTTTGTATTTCCTTTAATAAGGAAAATAGATATTCCTCCTTAAGAGGAACTTGACACTTTGCACACACCTTTTATGAATGTGGCATTCATAGAAATGAGAGTTACACATGCAAAGACATGCAACTCCTTTCTCATCTCTTTAAAAGAGGTGTTTCTCTCTCTCATTTTCATCTAGTCTCCATTATTCACATCAAGTTTTTGATGCTATTGTAAATGAGTTATTTTGCTGCATTTCTTCTCTCTCTCTCTCTCTCTCTCTCTCTCTCTCTCTCTTTCTCATTCTTAGGCTTTTGCCTCATTCATAATACTCACAAGGGGTTTTCTTTGCTTTCCCCTTATCAAATCCTTGTCTCTTGTGTTACTTATCTTTGGTATTGCTCCATTGATCTTATATCATTTGTATGGTAAAACTCTTCTTGCTCTCTTGGATTAAATCTATTATTTCATGCTATTTCATTTTATTATATTTTATCATTTCAATCACTTTTTCTAGCATGGTATCAGAGCTTTCTAATCCTTGTTTTGAGCTTTAGTGAAGGTTACCATATTGGAGAACTTTGTTGAGAGGAGAAGTGAAGAAAAAATATTCATTCCTATTTTTTTTTGCAAGTTTTTTTATTCAATCTTCAATTTTTTTTCTAACCCTTTTTGGAAGGTTTACCGCCAAAGAGTTCTTCATTTTTTATTTTTTCTAACCTCCTTTGGAAGGCTTGCCGCTAAAGGATTCTTTATTTTTAATTTTTTTATTATATCTGACCCTATTTTTGTTGCAGGCTTTCTAAGTTTTTGAAATTTAAATTTTTTTTCTGTTTTTGTTTTAGAAAGGAAAGTACAACAGTTCCTATTTTTTTTGTATCTCATAATCTATGATCTGGGTTTGGTTGAAATTTTAACAACATTTAGAAAACATAAAAATAAAAAAACCCTTTAAATTTCATTTGTATCAGAATAATATTGCAAAAGTTATTGTACTATATGTGTAGTATTATTTGTTTTTCAAGTTTTAAGATAACAGTTCGTATTTTTATGATATCTCTTAATTCGTGATCTGGGTTTGGCTGAACTTTGAACAGCATTTAAAATACATAAAAATAAAAAAACCCTTTAAATTTTATTGAAAATAGAGTTAAATTAAAAAATTTATCGCTCTCTGTGTGTAACACATTTTTTCAGTTTTTCAATTCTTTATTTTTCCTATTTTTTCAATCTGACCAGTGGTTTTGCAGGGAACATTTTAGTTTTTAATTTTGACTCTCTAAATATTTTAATAATTTTTTAACATTATTGTGGATAATAAGTCTCACTTTTTTATTTCAAATCTATTATTTAAATTTTAAACGTAATTTTTAAATCATGTCGACTTTAATTTCAGAAATCAAGTTAAATAACTCAAACTATCATGCTTTGAAAACTCATCTTTCATTTATATTTCATTTTAAGTATATTTTAGATGTTGCTACTGACCCTTCTGTAGTTCCTGGTGCCTCAGCTACACAAGATGAACAAAATGCATGAAATACTAAAAATGAGGAAGCCCTTGGCCTCATTGGTATATCTCTTAACCCAAATTTATATGTTCTAATTTCTCATTGCACTAATGCCCATGAAGCTTGAGATATTTCAAAGCAAACGTATGACAGGCCATCGGAATCACGCAAGATTCAATTGCAAGACAATTTGGAAGACTTAAGGTATATTGATTTCAAATCTATGGATGAATTTTTACTTAAATTTGATTATATTAAAAGTCAACTAATTGGATTAGGTGTTACTCTCACTGATATTAGATTAATTACAATTATTTTAAAGAAATATCTTCCTAGACAATTTCAACAATTTATTACTAATGTTCATTCTCAACTTGCTATTCCTACTTTGTCTACTCAATTAACTTATAGTATTTTTCAAAATTTGTTACGTCAAGAGGAAGCTAAGTTGTTACAATTTGGTACTCTTAGATCTAATGAACATGCTTTTGCGTCTAAAAGTTAAAATCAGAATTTCAAATTTTCTAATAATGATTCTCCCAATACTTATAATAATAATAATCACAATAATCATCCAAACACTCATCGTAATAATACTCATCATCTAATAAAAAACTCCATTGTACTTATTATGGGAAAGATGGTCATGTAACTAATAATTGTTTTAAAAAACAAAAAGATAAGCAACCTATCAATAACAATAATCAAAACTCTCATCCATCTCGTCATGCTTTTACTGTTAGTTACAATGTTCTTAAAAATTTAGAATGGATTATTGATACTGATGCATCTCAACATGTTACTTTTCATAAAGAAGTGTTTGATTATTTAAAACCCAATCCTTCTAATATTCCAATTCAATTAGCTGATAATCATAGTTGCAAAGTTGAAAGATTTGGTAATGTTAGTATTCCAAATGGAAAATTACATGATGTCCTTTATGTTCTTGAGTTGAAATACAATCTTCTTTCTATTATAAAATTATGTCAAAATTACAAAGTTGAGTTTCATAGGGACATGTGCTCTGTTATTGATCCTAACACTAATGAAGTTGTTGCTAATGCTAAGTTAGACCATGATAACTTATTTAAATTTTCTGGGTTCACCTTTTCTAGACACTCTTTGCACAAAGATATTACTTTTAATATGGAGTATGAAAGGCTTGCTCATTTGAAAAATGAGCATATCTCATCTAATAAGGTTGAAAATTTACCTCCTATTGCTTCATCTAAGATGGCATGTACAAAGTGCATGAGTGAAAAAATGCAAAATACTAAAGGTTATCAAGCTTATAATCCTATTACTAACAAAGTGCACATAGCACGAAATATTTGTCTTGTAGGAAATGGTGTGCATGATTCTTCTAATGCTCAAAATGAACAAGTTCATGGAAGCAGAATTGTGTTAGTGGAGGACCAACCTCCTTCTCTAAACCCTACTCCTCATATATCTACCTTTATTCCTCCTATTCTTTCTTACAATGGTAATGGTAATGATGCATTTATAGATCATGGTAATAATGCTAATATTGATAATGGTAATAATGCCAATGTTGAAAAAAATGATGCATTCATACATCATGACTCTTTCTCTAGTGATATATTTGTTAACAGAAAAAATAAATGGTTTCAAAAAGTACTTAGTAAAAGAGATCAATTTTTAGAATAGGTGGACTTCAACCTAGGAGGATTAATTACTGCAAATATTGTTTGATTTTAATAATTCTTTTTCATCATCTTTGGCATTTCTCTTTAGTATGTTGCCTAGAAATTATGTTCTATATATGATCTTAATTCTATTTGCATGTTTCATACCATGATAGTTTAGGTATATTTATTCATGTGTATATATGGGGGCCCACATATATATCCTGATAAATATACAAATTTTTGTGTCTCTTGTGACTTATCAAATATGAGTGCATTCTTTATTTCACATAAGTAAATTTATTTTATTTAATTTTTTTATTCGTTGAGATTATGAGTTATTATACACTATTGCCTTCAACATTTATTTTGTTCTATTGATTGGCACATTAGTGCAGTTTATGCTTTTTTAGCATCATTCTATTGCCATATTGGCACTTTATGGTTAATACCATTTATTATTGGAGTTTCCCTCCAATTTTAGTTAATTTGACCCATCTTGAAGGCATTTTACTCTTATTTGAAGGCAGTCAATTGTTAATACTCATACTCCTCCCCTTTGATATCTTTGAAAACATGCCATATAATGTTATGTATACTTCTTTGCTTAAATCATGAGTCATGCAGGTTATGGATTGATTGTTAGATTGTGGTGACTGATCAGAAAAGTATTGTACATACTTTAATACTTGTATAAAAAGGGCTTAGGGTTGGGTATTTTTAATAATGTTTTGATACGAAATTGGTTCTTGCGGTGGTATTGAGCTGTAAGGGATTACAGATTGTAATCAGGTTGTAATTACTGGATTGTAATAAGATTAGACTTGCTGTTTGGTGGATGTAGCCTAGGGATTGGGTGAACCATGTTAAATCTTGGTGCCTTGTGTTCATTTCTGTGTGTTCTATTATTTTTTGTTATTGGTTATATTTGCATGTAGTTTTTATTTCTGTCCATGGTTTATCCTAACAAGTGGTATCATAGCAAGGTTGTATTTCAGTTATCCTCTACAGGAAAGTCTCACGGTTAAGTGGGAGTCTCACAGTTGAGTGGGAGCGATGGCAGATGAGGGTAAGTTGAGGGTTGACAGGTTTAATGGGCAGAGCTTCCAATTATGGAAGATGCAAATGGAAGACTATTTATATCAGAAGGATTTATGGAAGCCATTGGAAGGAAAAGCCAAGAATTAGGGAACTATGTCAGAGGCTGAATGGGATCTTTTGGACAGAAAGGCACTCGGAAGCATTCAGTTATGCTTGGCACCATCGGTGGCATTTAATATTACAAAAGCAAAGACGACAGAAGATTTGATGAAAACCCTAGCGACACTGTATGAAAAGCCCTCCGCTTCAAATAAGGTATTTCTCATGAAGCGTTTATTTAATATGAAAATGGTAGAAGGTGGATCTGTTGCAGATCATTTAAATGAGTTTAATACTATTACTAGTCAATTATCTTTTGTGGGTATCAATTTTGATAAAGAAATTAGGGCTCTCTTGATTTTGTGTTCTTTGCCTGAAAGCTGGAATGGCTTGGTAATGGCAGTGAGTAATTTGGTTCCTGGATCTAGTACCCTAAAATATGATGATGTGATCGCTGTTATTTTAAGTGAGGAAACTCGTAGAAAATTCTCAGGTGGATCTACATCAGGAATTGCTTTAAATGCACAAAGCAGGGGCAGAACGACTAAAAGAGGAAGTAACTCTAAAAATCGTGGGAAATCAAGAGGAAAGTCAAAGGGGAGGAGGTCTCAATCGAGAGGACCAAATTATTGCTGGTACTGTGGGAAACCAGGGAACAAAAAGAAAGATTGCTGGAATCGAAAGAAAAATGAAGGAGTTAAATCAGATGGAGACAAGGAGACAAATGTGGTGAGTAACAAATCCGAAGAGGATGCTTTGCTTCTGTCTTTAGAGAGTGTTGATGATTCATGGGTTTTAGATTCTGGTGCTTCATTTCATGCTACACCTCATAGAGGTTATTTCATTGATTATGTCCAAGGGGATTTTGGACTTGTTTATTTGGGGGATAATGAACCCTGTTAGATTGTTGGAAAGGGAAAAATTAAGATTAAGTTGCAGAATGGGAATCATTGGCTACTACATGAGGTAATACATGTTCCAAAAATAAGTAGAAATTTAATTTCAGCAGGGCAACTCGGTGATGAGAGTTGTGTAGTTACTTTTAATGATAAAAATTGGAAGGTTTCAAAAGGTTCCCTTGTAGTAGCAAAAACTGTGAAAGTAGGCACCTTATATCTTTGTACAGGTCATATTGTTCCTTCTACTTTGATTGTTTCAAAGAAAAATGAATATTCAGGAACAATTACTATAGTTGAGCAGGGAGAACAAATAGCAGCTGTAGATTCTGATACAGTGCTGTGGCACAATAGACTTGGGCACATGAGTGAGAAAGGTATGAAAGTACTTCATTCAAGGAAAGTTTTACCAGGTCTAAAATGTGTGAATATGGATTTTTGTGAAAGTTGTGTGTATGGAAAACAAAAGAGAGTGAGTTTTGTAAAGACAGGGAAGGAAAACAAAAAGGAGAAATTAGAGCTTGTGCATACAGATGTATGGGGACCGGCCCAGGTATCTTCCCTTGGTGGCTCTCATTATTATGTTACATTTATTGATGACACAACTAGAAAAGTATGGGTTTATTTCCTTAGAAAGAAATATGATGTATTTCAAACTTTTAAGAAATGGAAATGCTTGGTTGAAAATGAGACTGGTAAGAAATTAAAATGTCTCAGATCTGATAATGGTGGTGAGTATTGCATTCATGAATTTGAATATTATTGCTCTACTAATGGTATTCGTAGACAAAAAATTGTTCCAAGGACTCCACAGGAAAATGGAGTGGCTGAACGCATGAACAGGACTATAATGGAGCGCGCAAGGAGCATGTGGTTGCATGCTGGGTTGCCCTTACACATGTGGGCAGAGGCTATCAATACTGCAGTATATTTGATTAATAGAGGTCCCTCTACTCCTTTGGGCTATGGTATTCCAGAAGAAGCATGGACTGGTAAGAAGGTGAGTTATTCTTTTCTCAAGACCTTCGGTTGTGAAGCTTTTTCTCATATAGACTCTAAAAATAGAACCAAGCTAGAAGCTAAATCAAAGAAATGTGTCTTTGTTGGATATGGCATTAATGAATTTGGTTATAGGCTTTGGGATTTTGAAAATCTTAAAATTATTAGAAGTCGGGATGTCATATTCAATGAGAAAGTGTTATACAAAGATCTGTTGTAGCAACATGAGAAGAAAGAAGATGATTATGTAGTGCTGGATGATACTCCAAAAGCTGATGTTCCAGCCATTCCTCATGATGTGCAACAACTGCAACAACAAATACCACACACACTAGTGAATGTTAGACAGTCAACAAGGCAAATTAGACCTCCACAAAGGTTTTCTCCCTCTTTGTATTCTATTTTACTTACTGATGCTGGTGAACCTGAAAGTTATGATGAAGCTGTGCAGGTGGATACTAAGATTCAGTGGGAGTCTGCAATGAAAGATGAAATGGACTCTTTGCTAAAAAATAAGACATGGGATTTGTGCAAGTTGCATACAGGTAAAAAGGCTTTACAGAATAAATGGGTTTGCAGGTTGAAAGAAGAGGAAGGAGGTAAGAAAATATTTAAGGCCAGGTTAGTTGTAAAAGGATTTGCACAAAAAAAGGGAATTGATTTTGATGAGATATTTTCTTTTGTTGTTAAAATGACTTCTATTCGTACTATTTTAAGTCTTGTGGCTACTAAAGATTTGCATTTAGAGCAGATGGATGTTAAAACAACCTTTCTTTATGGTGATTTGGATGAAGAAATATATATGGCTCAGCCATAGGGTTTTGAGGTCAACTGTAAGGAGAACTTAGTGTGTAAATTGAAGAAAAGTTTATATGGCTTGAAGCAAGCACCTCGGCAATGGTATCTAAAATTTGACAGTTTTATGCATGAGCATGGATATAATAGGTGTCATTCAGATTATTGTGTTTATTTTAAGAGATTGGATGATGATAGCTACATTATTTTATGTTTATATGTTGATGATATGCTTGTAGCTGGGTCTATAACATGGATCATATTAAGGGGCTGAAACGCCAATTAGCACATGCATTTGCTATGAAGGATTTGGGGGCAGCAAAACAAATCCTTGGTATGAAGATTTGTAGAGATAGGAAGAATAGAACATTGATGCTATCTCAAGCTGATTATGTTGAGAAGGTGTTGCAATGTTTCTCTATGGAGAATGCTAAAGCTGTCAGCACACCTTTACCTGGTCATTTGAAATTGACTAAGGAGATGTGTCCCAAGACACAGGAAGAGGAGGATAAGATGTCCAAGGTACCCTATGCTTCAGTTGTAGGAAGTTTGATATATGCTATGGTATGCACTAGGCCAGATATTGCACATGTAGTGGGAGTCTTTTAGCAAGTATATGAGTCATCCAGGATTTGAGCATTGGAATGTTGTCAAGTGGATTCTCAGATATTTGAGAGGAACATCCAATAAGTGTTTACACATTGGGGGCTCTACTACTGATTTACAGGGCTATGTTGACTCAGATTTGGCTGGGGATATTGATACCAGGTGGAGTACTAAAGGTTATGTCTTTACTATTGGTGGGGTAGCCGTGAGCTGGGTTTCTAGGTTATAGAAGATTAATGCTCTCTCCACTATAGAGGCAGAGTATGTTGCTGCTACAGAGGCAGCCAAAGAGATGATATGGCTTCAGTTCTTCTTGGAAGAATTGGGACATCCTCAGAAGGATAATTATTTTTTCACAGATAGTCAGAGTGCCATTCATCTTGCTAAGAATTCAGCTCTGCATTCTAAGACCAAACACATACAGTTGTGGTACCATTTCATTCGGTCAGTTTTGGAGGATGGACAGTTAAAGCTGGAGAAGATACATACCAATGACAATCCAACAGATATGTTGACAAAGGTTGTAACAAGGGAGAAGCTGAACTCCTTTTCAGCTTCGATTGGTCTTTTAGACTGAACATGAATAAAAGAACAGTAGAGTCCAAGATGGTTTGATCCAGTGGGAGCCCCATGTGGTAGTGGTGTTGCTATAGGATCAGTCTCCAAGTGGGAGCTTGTTGTTTAGTGCGGAGCCTGATCAATCCCCAAGTGGGAGATTGTTAGATTGTGGTGACTGATCAGGAAAGTACTGTACATACTGGTAGCTGACATATTATGGCCGACATATGGCTGACATGTTATAACCCTAAAGCAGTTTAATACTTGTATAAAAAGGGCTTAGGGTTGGGTATTTTTAATAATGTTGTGATACGAAATTGGTTCTTGCAGCGGTATTGAGCTGTAAGGGATTACAGATTGTAATCAGGTTGTAATCACTGGATTGTAATAAGATCAGACTTGTTGTTTGGTGGACATAGCCCAGGGATTGGGTGAACCACATTAAATCTTGGTGCCTTGTGTTCATTTTTGTGTGTTCTATTATTTTTTGTTATTGGTTATATTTGCATGTAGTTTTTATTTCTATCCATGGTTTATCCTAACATTGATCACCCATTAACTTTCAGTATAATGACTCATTAGTGGACTTTTCTATATCCACGTGATTGAAGCATTTTTGATGTTGGATTCATTAGCTAGCCTTTTCTATGGTCTTTTCTTGAAAGTTTTGATAACATATTTGTTCTTTGCAGGATATGATTTATCTTGATTTCTTTGCGGTATCAAGTTACACTTATATTTACTCTATGAGAATTTACTTATACATAAAAAGTTTCTAACTTGAATATAAGATGAAATTATCCTTGTGGATAGTTGCCTTTGTTTTTATGTTTTAGGTAATCCATCAAAACACATAGAAGATATCATTATTTGTTGTACAGATCCTATGCCACATGAATCCACTTGAAGATGTAGCACACTTGAAGAATTATCAACTTCTCTTGGCTCTCCAATGATGTACCCATGATAATAAGAGACCTCTTGCACAATGAAGATATTTCAAAAAAACCAAATTACAATTTGATTTTGACAACATCTCTACAAGTAAAGATTAAAGGGGGGTGTTAGAATTAATAATCTTTCCTTGATTGTATTTATTTATTTATTGGGATAAACCAAGGTATCCCTTATGTATTATTTATTTGTCCTCTAGTCTACATGTAAAGGACATGTCATTCTTGTCCTATTGTCCACTTGTGAGGATAACTCTTTTTTGTATTTCCTTTAATAAGGAAAATAGATATTCCTCCTTCAGAGGAACTTGACACTTTGCACACACCTTTTATGAATGTGGCATTCATAGAAATGGGAGTTACACATGCAAAGACATGCAACTCCTTTCTCATCTCTTTAAAAGAGGTGCTTCTCTCTCTCATTTTCATCTAGTCTCCATTATTCACATCAAGTTTTTGATGCTATTGTAAATGAGTTATTTTGCTGCATTTCTTCTCTCTCTCTTTCTCATTCTTAGGCTTTTGCCTCATTCATAATACTCACAAGGGGTTTTCTTTGCTTTCCCCTTATCAAATCCTTGTCTTTTGTGTTACTTATCTTTGGTATTGCTCCATTGATCTTATATCATTTGTATGGTAAAACTCTTCTTGCTCTCTTGGATTAAATCTATTATTTCATGCTATTTCATTTTATTATATTTTATCATTTCAATCACTTTTTCTAACAATATTACATTGTCAACACTAATGTTCCCATGTGCATGTAGAGTTTGTACCATGAGATAAGACCACTAGAAAGAGAAATTACAATGTGAAAGTGTACCACTATGGTGGGGGACTCACTAGATCAAGTGATATCTTTCCATTATCCTTCTTAGTTTGATGATTTTTAGTTTGAATATGATGTTAAGGGTGTAAAAATGTTTGTAGATTAATCATAACCATGGAGAGTTACCACAACTTCTAATTTTGTGTGATTTGTAACCAAAATTTGAACCAAGATTTCCCAAATTTTATTTTTCTAAGTAGAGAGACAAGTTTGAATGTTTTAGAACTATATGAAGTGGATTATTAGTACTGTAGATAGTGATAAATCTATTAACAACCACCCCATGTTCTTATAATTTACAATTTTCTATATATAAGTTTTTTTTTTTTGTGTTTTTTTTAAAGTCTTTTTAGTTAGGTGTTAGATTTCTTTATGTCAATTATATTTGTTTGGGTTTTTTGCATCTTTTTTCTTCTTTTTTTTTAAAGTCTTTCAGTCAGGGAGTCATTGTGTTTTATTATGTTTGTTCCCAACATGTGGTCCATCCCAATTGGTCTTGATTTTTTGAAGTGGTGCTTCTTTGTCAAAGCATTTGGATAACTTTGTTTCTTGTATAGACTAAATATAGATGTTGGTCATAGGTAAAGAGGACTTCAGCCTTAAAATTAGATTCTAGATTGATTTCTCTCAACACCTTAAAAATTTAAAGAATTGGTCATCTAGGTTGCCTTCAACCTAGGAGGACAGTAGCTAAGGGATAGTCCAAACCTTTGGTTTGAATAGAAGATTACCCCAAGGGCTTATCAAAATCACTTGTTGGCATGCAATTTTTCCAAACTTCATTAAAAGAGGAATGCATGAGTCATCAAATTGAAAAAGGTCCATAGGAAAGGAACACTAACACCTTGACCACCCAGTCTAATTGTTGTCAAGAAAAAAATTGGTGTCATCAAATAGGACTCTAGAACTTAGTATGAACCGAAATAAGGTGATCAACTGGAACAACATAATATAATGGACAGATCACTTTAAACGAATAAAAGTTTCAAGGAAGAATCAAGTGGAATTAAGAGAGCTCCGTGAAGTTGATAAATGCATCACCAAAAATATAAAAGACAAGTAATTAATGTCTCATTAAGAGCTCTCTAAATGGTTTCTCACATCTAGTCATATAGTGATTAGAAATTTGTTGATGAGGATTTCTCAAACTCTCACCAATTAGCAAAATATTATTTCTATTTTTCTACACAATCCTAGTGTTTGGCACCTAGGAGCATCAAGGGAATTAAGACACTAATCATGAAAATTGAAAAGTTTGAGTTTCTTGATTGAAGTTCTTAAAATCCACTAGTGACATCTGGAATCATGTAGAAAACTTGATATGAGTTTGAAAATTACTTGAATGGTTTCTCACATCTAGTCATATAGCGATTAGAAATTTTTTAATGGGGATTTCTCAAACTCTCACTGATTAGCAAAATATTATTTCTATTTTGCTGGAAAATCTTGGTGTTTGGCACTTAGGAGTGTCAAGGGAATCAACACACTGAGCATACACTGATCGTGAAGATTGAAATGTTTGAGTTTCTTTTTTGAAGTTCTCAAAATCAACTACTGACATCGAGAATCATGTTGAAAACTTGATATGGGCTTGAAAATTACTTGCTGATAAATTTATAAAATTATTTATACATTTTTTTATTTTTACTCTTCTTCCTTTCTTATTATTCCACTTACTAACTTTTCAATACTTATTCCTCGACATTATTAGTTCATATCATAGGTAAGATAACTAATTAAATCATTTTATTTTTTTATTTTTTTTGACCAATTCAACCCACCAATTTTTTTTTACTATGGTACCAAAATATAATAGTTATCTTTTAATGTTTACTTTCTATTATTTAAAAAAATGTTTTTTCTTAATTCTCATTGGTTTGAGAAATGAGAGAATTGGTTTTTAATCTCTGAGAAATACAAAAAAAATTAGATAATGACAATTAAAAAATTTAAATATTCTTTTGGAAACTTCTTAAAATTATTTTAAAATAGTAGACTTCTTAAATATTCTTCTTAAAACTTTGGTGAAAGGTCTAGATGTTTATGTACAAGGCCTCCCTAATCCAACTTCTCCTATACTTAGGTTGTCCTTCCCTTTTCATTTTCACCACTTATTAGCAAGAGCCAAGTCCTTGGTGAGTAAAAGCACAAACCTGTGTCACCCTTTTGTAAAGGAAAAGGCTAACAAAAGTATAACTATTCACCTTCAATGACATAAAATTGACATTATTATTTTGAATTTGAAAATGAAGTAAACTAATTAAATGTGTAGAAATGGATGAAGTTTAGGATTATAGTTTTTAATAATTATTCGAAATAAGAAATTTTATATTTTCCTAATTTTTATAGATAAATTTTTAGTTGTTAAAAAATGCTGAAAATTAGGGGTCTACTTCCCACCACAATACTATGTGGAAAAAAAACTTATTTCCCTTTGATCTCAGACTATGTTATAGATAACATATATAGATAGAATAATCAAAAATAAAAATTGGCTTTAGACCTATATTTTCTCTTTTATAATGATTTAAATTTCAACTCACCTAAAGTCGATAGTTTTCATCTCCCACCACATTTTTCAAAATGAATCTATTCTAAATAGGAGAAAATTTATACATTCTAGAAGAGGACTCTGTCCTCTAGAATGTCATGTAATTTTAATTTTTTTTTGATATGATTTAATATTTTTTTCTTTCTCGAAATTCACATCATTTCAAGTGTTAAAATATGCACCTATTCAATTTTTTAATTACAATATACTATATCTAATTAAAACATTATAAAATCTATATGAGAATATTCTTGACTTTGAGCTCTATAAATGATGTTTATATGTCATTAAAATAATGTCATAAAAAATGGTAAGAGTTATTGAAATGTCACTTTTCTGAAATAATTTAATTTCTTTAGTAATTGGATATAAACTAGTATAAAACATGTATTTAATAGATATTTCCAATTGGAAAAGTGTGAGACCATAGATACCATAGCTATAATAAATTTATCTAGATCATATATTTGAACACAATTAATTTTTAGATAGAAATACTAAAATTTATTTGTTCTGATAAGTTAGCCTGAAAGGTGACATAGCTTTGTACTTTTACCCTAGTAGAAGTGACCAAACAAGAAACTATGAGTTCTTGTATTTGGTAGACATCTAGAGCTATGAGTTTCTTGAAGACTAGAAGCTAACAATGATACTAAAGCTCTATTCATGTAATATAAACATCCCAAAATGTGGTTGTATTACTTTAGAATTTTTTCTTTAAATTGTAGGGCTTCTCTCAACTTTTTTGCCTACTCCTTATTCTCTCCTCGTGACTCCCCTATTTTTAGCTATAAAAAAACATTGTGCACCATTTTTTATTTTGTAGGAATAGAGACTGCAAATATAGAAGCAACTCATTAAAAGCCTATGTTGCTTCTTTATTTTCAATAAAATTTGAGAAAATCTACAACAAAGCCATTTCTTGAGTGCAAGGCATGACTCTCAAATTAAAAACCCCTGAATTATGATAGCTTTCATTGCCATTTTCTTAACAATTTCAACCATCTCAAAATTTGCCAAATTTGAAGCCTTCAACAGTTATGAAACATGTTCTAGATCTCACTGAAAAAAATATTGATTTATTTCTCCTCAATAGCCAAGGAAGAAGATCTAGCTAATGATACCACAAAAAATGCTACCACTAGTGCAACCTTTCTCTACATCTTTTGCAAGTAGGAAAACTTAGCTCGGGATTTATAGATTTAGTAAAGTTAGTTGATTAAAATTGTGTCGAAAGTGCTTGTTGTTAGACATATTTAGGTTTTTTCATATGGAATAGAAATAGCACATTCAAAATACCCACTATTATTGCAAATAATTAGCTATGAAAATAAATTCTTTGATTGCAAGTCAAACAAGTATGCAAAGGAACTTCCATTGAACATTATATCTTAACTAACAAAAATTTAAGATGTTCTAAGTTAACAAGTATTAAAAAATTGTGATGAATTTAGTGAATGGAAGAAGCCATGTTAGACAATTAGCTACGCAACAAATTGTCCAAGCACCTTCCTTGTCAAGATTGTCAAATATTAAATGGTTAGTATAGATAGGAGCCCTTAAGAGGCTTATGCTATAATATATTTTCAACACCAAAATATGCAACATAAGCCTCTGACATTCAACAAATCTTACAACCAACTATCCTCTAAAAATCTTCTATAATCTAGCTTCTCATATATTCAAAGAAAATTGTCTTCATTTAATCTTTGTCATAAAAAATACATCCAGAAAATAGATTAGTACAAATATCACAAATGACAATCAATTGAATATTCTCATTATCTCTTAGAAAACTGTATAACAATAATGTTGAAGAAAAGAACATTGGAGATTTCATATGTTGACATGTGTAGCTAAAGTAGGTGGCATAATGCATTGGAGGATGCATAACATCAATGGTATTTGGACAATTATTGTGGACGTGTGGAAATAAACAAGGTTAATTAAGCCTCTAAGAAGTAACTTGGCACAATAGTTTCTAAGGTCAACATTTAATTCACTTTCCTTTTGACCTTCAACCACATCATCCTATCTACATATTGTTCCATTTAAGATATTCAAAAAACTATTACAATAAGAAATTTTTACAATTAGTTTTTAAAAGTATTTTATAAATAAATAATTTAGAATTTTACAATGATATAATACTATATTGTAATACTTTTTTATCTTTTCTTAATTTAGTAGAACTATTTACATTAGTAATTAATAATAATAAGAATATTTTAGAATTTAAATTATTTGTCTTTCTCCTTAATAAAATTTTACAAACATTATAATTTGGAAGTATGAAAGAGAAGCATGAATTCTTTTTAAAATATTAAACAAAGTAGAAGTTAAGTTCATCAATATCACTTTTAATATCACAAATTAAATAATAATTTTAAAATAAAAATTATTAATTATTAAAATAATTAAATGAAAATGTTTAAATAGACATTTTAATATTAAATTTATTATTTGTACATGAAATTAAATTTATATATTAGAATATGATATTTATTAAAATTTTAAACTAAATTATTATTATTATTATTGAATATAAGATAAATAAAAATATTATTATAATTCTTATAAAACATAAATATATATTAATTATTGATATATTTCATTTTCATAAATAATGATTAAAATAGTAAATTATTATTTGTAATTTTCTAAAGCTCTTTATACAATAGGGTATAATGCTCTTCTTCTTTGATGTCTGGACAAAATTTGGATCCTTTTCCTTTGCACAAGCTCCTGAATGTTCTTTCCAGGGGCATTAAGATAGAAGCTTCTTAGTTAATTATTTCCTTTGGATGGGATACTATTGGCCAACTATGGGCCAAGATTCTTTCACATTTATGTAGCATTGAAATTTTTTAGCTTGGTTAATCTAGTTATTATGTAGCTTTTGGATACAATTGTTCAATTGTGTGTTGCCTTTGATGTTACACAAATGTCATATTAGTCATCATATAGAGTCTACCAATCTCATTTGGTTAGCAAGGCAAAAGATAGAGTCTACTGAGCTCAAAAAGTTTATAGTGTCTACTAAGCGTTCTCAGGCTTTACCTTGTGTATTCAGTCGCTACTGAGCTTTCAAAGTCAATGAAGGAAATGTAGTTGCTACCGAGAAAACTTGGTCATGAAAGAGAAAATAGTGCAAGAAATAGTTCTAACCAAGCTTTCATGGACAGTGAAGGAAATTTAGTTCTTATTGAGTTAGCTCGGCAGCCAAAGGATTTTGTAGATTTTCCAATGTTAACTGAGTTAAGATGGTTAACTCAAGAAACTATTTTTGGAAGTAGTATTTATTGAGTAGGGTTAGCTAGTGAAGCATTTAATTGTTCTATGAAATAAAGTTTATTTGTTTAAAGTAATATTTGTAGTTGACTGATGTATGGTTTATTGGTAAATGTAACTTATGAACGAGCCAACTTGATAGTCTGAATGGTATATATAAGAAGTCAAGTTGCGAATTCTAAGAGGAAGTGATGGATTTGATGTAATGTGAATGAGAAGGAAGACTGATTATTGTGAAAGAAAATTTTGAAGGATGATCAGAGATCATTGAGGAGTAGCAAAGCTATATCTAATAAAAAAGGATCTAATAGTGTAGAATAGAGATCTGTAATCAGTAAATTTAGTTGTATCTTATTCAGATCAATTCATTGTTACTTTTTAACCATTGTAGCAATGATTTCAAAATCTCTTAACAGAGTTGGTTTAATAGCCATTTTTTAAATCCTCTAACAAGGTGACAGTTTAGATGAATTGTTCTAAAGACCTCTAGTAATGCCTCTCCTAACATGGTGATTAAATCCTCTAACAGGGTCACACCTAATAGTTTGTATTATAACCTTTAACAGGGTTGGCTCCTAACAAGGCTCACTTCAGAAGAGTGAAAATTGGTAGCTAGTTACTTGGTGGTTTTTCCCATATTTGGTTTCCACGTTAAATATGTTGTCTCTTGTGTTAATTTTATTTATTTTTGCATGCCTAAATGCTTGAAGATCAGTAACAAGTTAATTTCCCGAGTTGCAACATTTTGTTTTTTTTTAATGTTTACCGAGTATCAACAACAACTAGTTATTTAAGACATCTAAGGGATTTGTGGATTTATTTTTGTAGTAACTGATTCACCCCCACTCCCACTCCCCCACCACTCAACCCCCCCCCCTCTCTTAGTTACTCCATCTATAATCCTAACAGTAGCCATTTCTTCAATTATCTAGCATTCAACCAGTTTTACAAGTTTCCCCACATCTTTAGGTTACTTACTTCACTTTAAACCAACTGCTCATTAATAGATTTCGTATATGATTTTTT
Source organism: Cupressus sempervirens (assembly GCA_028749045.1). NCBI lineage: Eukaryota > Viridiplantae > Streptophyta > Pinopsida > Cupressales > Cupressaceae > Cupressus > Cupressus sempervirens. The sequence continues at coordinate 592,010,819 of CM053789.1, read as the reverse complement.
TTAATGTGATTATTTTGTCATACTCTAATATGTTAATATTTATTAAATAATTAATTATGGATTATATTAACTTCTCAAATATTTAAGTCTTTATTAATAATAAATGTAATAATTTCTAGAATTTTAAACATTATGAATAGATAACCACTAGTATCAATTTTTTTATATAATTCTTTCTAAATTCCAATCCTGCCAAACTATAACCCCATGATTTGTTCACCCCTTTCCCAAACTTAAAAAAATTGGATGCTAACATTTTTTCATAAATAATTTTACTTGTTGAGCTCCAAATAGTTACAAACCACCAACAGCCTATGCACCTTCTATACAAGAGAAATTACATCTTTACTAAGCCATAAATTGTTCATCTTCCATATAGACAAAGCATAAAAATAAAAGACAATATTTTTTTGTTTCACTCTACCTATGCAACATAGTTTTATATGTCTTTGTCTAGCACTCTTTAGATAAACACTTAAACACATACATATTGTAAATCCCCACCAAGGAACCCAAAAGAAATTGACATAAATTTTTTTTTTTTGAAAGATTAAAATAACAAAAGATAACATAGCGGAAGAAATAAATCACATACATACAAACAATACTTAAATAGATTTCAACTCTTAAGGGCTCCATGATGTTGAATCACATACATAAATTTTATTAATACTAAATCTGATACATTAAAAAAATTCATATCATAGAATAACCACAACTACGAATCTAGTTAAATGATATACAATTACATATGACACCACATGGCATAACTAGAATGCATAATCATCCACTATACAAGTCACAAGGTATGAAAAGCTCAGAGAATATACTTCATTAATAAATACAACATCTCATAAGATCTCTAGATAACCAAGTAGAGTACATCAAAATATGACCATTGAACATAAACATAAGATATTAATGAAAGGAACAACTGCACAAGTACATCCAACAGTGACAACTAGCTGTTGGATCTCAATGGATAAGAAACACTACAACCTAACCTTGTGAAACCTAAATGGCCCACTCCCATCGTGTTGAGGAGATAATCTCAAGTTCCATATGGATGTCAATCCCAAAAGTCATAACCAACATTTAGGTCAAGGAAAACCTGATAGCAATCTATCTCAAAGCTACCAAGACACAAATAACATCTAAACCCAAAGGCTACAAAGACACGTAGGAAATCTACTATGTAAGTGGGAAAGTGTCATCACATGAGTCAACTCTAAGGTTACCTTTGTAGCCTCTCTGGACTCTGGTCCCCTAGTGAATCTATGTGGCATCAGTATCCTTTCACACAAACAAGGCATACTAATGAGCCAAGCTTACAACTAAGCATCCTCTCTACTCCCATCCTAGCCTGCACAAGCACTCAAGGTATGGATGAGGTAAATTACTGACTCTTTTAAATTCATTTAAAACCATTTAATGAAATATTATCACTTATTAAAATAACTTGCAATGGGTTACCCAGGAAGCCTCTTTAGGGCTCTAACTTCCATTGCAAGATGCTTCCCACCATACACATAGATAACCTACCCTAAGATCATAAAAAGTAAAACTCAAAAAATCACAATATTCACCTCAGTCCTATAAAAGCAACTAGAAAGCACCAAAATACAACTGATCAAAACCTCATAAGTTACACCAAGTGTTAGTGAACAGTTTTTCCCATGAATGTTCGTATATCAAAATAGAGAAAAGAATGTAAACTAACAAATGAATTCCTATTTGAAGAACGTAGGAATTCTCTGCTTGAAATTTCTTCAATTGAAATAGGTGCAACTACCTTTATTGCATTGAAAGTTTTAACCAAATAAACTCAACAAAAAACTTTCCAAGAATGCAATCTGCTGGAGACGTTGAAACAACTTATTTCATCTCATGAATATAAAACAAAATTTAATGCAAAAGAACCACTCAATTTTAATTATCAAAATGATCCACATAGCTGAATAATTAAATTATCGAGTAGGAAAATTTCATGAACTAATTTCCCACAGAATTTCCAAATTCAGAGTTCACAATTTCAAAATCAATAACAAGTGCAGCTAAAAGCTTAAATAGTATCTATAGAAATACCAAAATAAGTAGACAATAGTACCCACTTACAAAGCTTTCAACCCAAAATTAAACTATAATTTTCATGTATCTACTGAAGTTCTGAAATGTTGCTTCTAAACTGGAAATAAAACCATAAACAAAAGTAGTTCTATCTACCTGTCTACTGGAGAAATTTGAACTCCCTAAACAATACTAATTATTACATTTATAGGCATGGGGCTGGACTTAAGCCAAAATTACCTCGTCAGGAGTTAATTTTCTTTTGGAAATAACTAATAACTAAAAATGAAAGAAAACCAAACGGTAAAGAAACTACAAGTAAAATATTTTTGATCAGGTTGCATTGTCGCCACCAACTGCTCCTTTTGCCAACTTCCATGTTTTGTAGGTAGCTAAAAAGGTAGAAATAACGGATTGATGTGGAAGACCAATGTAGGCAAGCCGTTGCTTCCAAATTTCCTTCATCTTCTTCAGTTCAACAACCTTTTCCTTATGCATCTCCAAATGTTTTAGATTTATAATCAACATAGCTTCAGTGTGAGCCACATTGGAGAAATCCTGCTTGGCTGGTGTCCTCTTGTCTTGCCATTCTTGAAATTTCTTTTGGACTTCTTTGATTATTTTGTTTGATTGGGCAACAGAGTCATCTTCTCTTTCCATGAACTATTTTACAAACCACTTAAGGTCATTCTAAATAATCTAATGTATAACCTTATGTTCTTGTAATGCTTCTTTGATTTTAGATACCCCCTATGCCAGTGCTTCATTTCACCATTCAATGCAATCTTTTATGACGTACATAGTTTTTTCATCAAGACCGGCTATAGGACATTCAACTTGAAATTTTTGCAACCCAAATTCTTGCACATCTTCTAGCGATATTACCACTTTTGCCCAGTTATTCTTCTCTTTTTCATATCCATCATTACTTACCTCCACCTTTTTAGTAATGTTCGATATCTTCTTTGAGGCGTGATCTAGATGTCCAATGTGTTTTATAGTGTTAAGTAGAACATCTTGTACCCATTCACCTGCTACTTTGGCTTTTGCTTTGCACTTGTGTAGATTCTCCAATGATTTCTGATTAGTTGCAGAGGATACGTCAACAATGGCTGACATCTCATAGAATAGCTTTGCTTCAGGATGAAAGATAGTGTTAATGTACTACGCCATGTTCTTTATTGTGTCCTTCATTTCTTGCTTGTCTTGCTCATTCTTCCACACTCTCTCCATGATCTTCTTATTGGATACCTCAAAGAATCTCATGTCAACTTCATAGTTTCCTTTTCCCAAATCAACCTTTGTTATTTGGAAATCTTGAGGTGCTATAGAATCATGAGAACTCCCATAAGGTGGCGTAGCTATCTCTACTACCCATCGACCTAAACTTTTGTCAAAATTGATTCTTGCTTCGGTCCTTGCTTTTTTTTACTTTGGGTGCTTTACGAAGGCATTTGCTGACCACATCATCAATAGGCATAGATATTGGGACCATACTTCTCTTCTTCTCCATTGATTTCTCAAGCCATTTAGGAGTAACTTTGATCCTTTGTAGCAGTAGGGGAACATTTAACTAAGGGGAGATTAATTTCCTAATTTCCTATATCCATTGGGGAATTCTGGGATTCAGGTACATTATCTGCCATAGATAGGTCTTTTGCTATCTCCAAGTCCATTGTTATGGTGCTTTTACTTTTTACGGCTAATGCCTTCTTCATGCTTGAGCGGGTTACTCTCCTTCCTTTTGGAGTTTCTTCTTGAACTTGAAGTTGAAGTGTTTTTGGAATGGCTTCAAGTTCAACTTCAAGTGGACAATTTGACAAAGACACAGCCCAAAATTTGCCTTTCTTACCCAGAAGCACCGAGATTTTTTCGTGTGACATTTATCAAAAAAGGCGCCATGGGTGTTCTTGTTAAAAATACCTTGTCAAATCCGCACGTACCTTCCCATAACAAGTAATCATGGAATGACATTGTTAATACTCCATTAAGTATTGCCCAGCTGAATACGTGCTACCTTAAATTTCTTTGCATATGACTTCAGGTGCTTTGGGAAAATATTATGCTATGACCCACCTTGGAATGGCTCGGCAATCTTTAATCTGCATACAATAATCATTAGCAGAAAAAATCAACACTAAAATTGAAGTTGAAGTTTTGAGTGATCAAGCTTCAACATCAACTTGGACTTCAAGTTTACAAAGGTCGACTCGATAAAACTAGTGCACTTATCACATGGTAGACCAACAAGACTTTGAACCTGAAGTTGAAGTAAATTACTACTTCAAGGTCAACTTCAATGGGAAGACTTGGGACCAAAACCTATTAGGGTGCGACCAATGTTACAAGCTCTAACAATCGGCTCCTATTGGGGAATGAGACTAAAAGGATCATGAATGAACCCAGTGACTAAGGACTACAGATAGACTCAAAGGCGATGACAAAACACATAGAACAAAACAAGGAAGGAAAGGAAAGCCAAAAGGGGGTGGTATTTACAATGAGATGAGGAAAAGGCTCAAAAATGGTACAGCTTGAGATCCTGTCCATTGAAAGACAGGGGAAGTTCATCTCCATTAAGATACTATAGCTTGAAGGCGTTGGGACCTAGTTCTTCAGATATTACAAACGGACCCTTCCATAAACTTTCAAATTTAGAATGAGCTCCCTTGGGTTCCATCCTCTTATCCCATAACAGTGCTTGATCTCCTTTCATGAATTTTTAAGGCCTTGCCTTTTGATCAAAGATCTTTTTAACTCTTGCCTGATGGTGGGTGATGTGGTCAACTAACTCCCTTCTTTCTTCCTCAATTCTTTGAAGATACAATATTCTCTTTTCGATGAAAGATTGAAACACTTCATCTTCAATTGCCTTTTGCAAATTCAATGTCACCAACTCTAAGGGTAATGACAATTGTTCCTCAACTCCATATACCAACTTGAAAGGTGTCATACCTATGGCTCTCTTGGGAGAGTTCTGGCAGCCCACACAGCTTCATACAACCTCTTGTGCCAATCCCTTCCTTTTTCATCCACCAATTTTTTCATAATATTAACCAAGTTTTAATTTGTGGATTCCGCCTGCCCATTGCCTTGAGGGAAGTAGTTTGAAGAGTGAGACAAGTGTATACCATGATCATAACAATACAATTGAATCTCCTTGGATGAAAAATTCTGTGCATTATCTGTCACTATTTTACTTGGAGTACCAAAACGGGTCAAAATATTTTATGTCAAGAATCTGCACACTTCTTGCAAGGTTGTCACTTTAATAGGAACTACTTCTACCCATTTAGTGAAATAATCGGTAGTGGTGAGTATGTGTGTATGTCTCGCACTTGAAGCTGGATTAATGGGTCCTATAAAATCCAACCCCCATTGCTGAAATGGTTCTTCTATGATTACTGGTTTCAAAGGCAAGGCATCTAACTGTGGTTTCCCAGTAAACAATTGACACTTTTCACAATTTCTAAACCAATGGTAAGCAACCTTAAACATACCTGGCCAATAATAACCACTTCTTAGGATTTTAAATGCTGTCACTGTTGATGAAAAGTGACCCCCGCAAGCTCCATCATGGAAGGTTCTCAATAACTTATCCTGCTAATTGGTATCAACACATCTCAAAAACATACCATCTAGGACTCTTTTGTACAAGATATCATCAATTATGACAAACTTAGCTGCTCTAAGTTGGAGCGTCCGCCGGTCCTTTCCTTTCAAGTGATCAGGACATCTTCTATAAGTTAGGAAATAAGTGATATCTTAATACCATTCATCTTGGAGACCTACAAACAGGAAAGAAGGATTTGACTCTTCTTTTTCACCTTCTACAATAAGCTTACACAGGCCTTTCCCTCAAATCAATTTAGTCAATCAGATGTCTAAGTCAAATTTTTGAACTTTTGCCACCCACGTTGCTTGATTGTTGACTGCCACATCTTTTTGCATGAGAATACTCTTGACAGCCGTGGATGGTACATACACTATAGAATGAGAGTGCACAATATAGTACCTGAAGTATTTTACTGCTTTTACAATAGCGAAAGCTTGTTTTTTAGATAGAGAATAGTTGAGCTCATGTTGTTTTAGAGGTACACTCATAAAAGAGATAGGCATCTCTTCTCCTTGGTCATTCTTTTGAAGCAGTATGCCTAACATGGTATGCTCAGATGCATAGCAATACATTATGAAGTCTTTTTTGAAATTAGGATGGAATAAAGATGGAGCTTTAGCAATAGCTTCTTTTACCTCTTTGAATGTTTTTGACGTTGGTTCATCCCATTTGAAATTTTTCTTCTCACTGATTAACTTAGCCATAGGTTTGACAACTTCCGTAAAATTTGGCACAAATTTTCTCAGAAAATTGATCTGTTCAAAGAAGGATTTTACACCATTTCTATTGACAGGGAGGCATAATTGCTGAATGGCTTTCACTCTCTCTAGGTCAATTTTGATTCCTTCTTTTGAGACCATGTGTCCAAGTAACTTCCCTTTAGTCACAGCAAAAATTGATTTCTTGGGGTTTAATGAGATTCCATGATCTCTGCATTTCTGGAGCACTTTCCTCAAGTCTTTTAGGTGTTTCTTTCATCTCCTAGAAAACACTGTCATATCATCAAGATATACTGTGATACATCTGTCCAATAAATTACCGAAGGTTGAACTCATAGCTCGTTGGAAAGTGGCACCAACATTTATTAAACCAAAAGGCATTCTTTTGTAAGCAAAGGTTCCCCATGGTGTTGTAAATTCTATTTTGTGTTGATCTTCTTCAGTAACTTCTATCTAGTTATAACCTAAGAAGCCATCTAGGAGAGACATCATTTATGAGCTAGCAACTATTTGAAGAATTTGATCCATTATTAGTAAAGTGAAGTTGTCTTTCAAACTGGTTTGATTAAGATTTCTAAAATCAACACAAATGCTTATTTCTCTATTTTTCTTTCTAACTGGCACTATGTTTGCTACCCATGTGGAATGGTGGATTGGAAAAATAACTCGAGCTTTAAGCATCTTATCTATTTCCCTGAATATTACATCATAAACTTTTGGATTATACGTTATCAATTTTTGCCTAAAAGGAGAAGTTCATGGTTTCAGAGTAATATGGTGTTTGTATTTACCATTTCTACAAGTTTTCAAAGCATCATAAGACCAAGCAAAGATGTCTATATATTCTGATAGGAGCTTTATGAATCTAGCTTTCTCACCTTCATCACAACAAGTTCTCAGATTAATGATTTTGGGGTTATGCTTATCACCTAGATTCACCTTTTCATAATCAACATTTGGATCTTCTCTAGGTGTTAAATCCTGAGTTAGGAAGGTATCTTTCATATCGAAAAGCTTTTCAAGCTCAACTAAGCCTTTAGGTATAACATTCCCTTTTAATTGCAACATGTTGCCTTCTTTAAGTGGATCAGGACAAAACTCTCTGCATCCCACATCTGAGCCTTCAAAATAGTTCATAGAGAACTTCTCAACATTCTGCAAGAAAGCATTAATATGAGCATCATCTTTAAATAATTGCCAAGAATTATTATTATCAGGGATACTTGGTCTGTGAATGATTTTGACTGAATACTTCTTGTTCATGAAATCAAGATGGGGGATCAACAAAGAAGCTAATACTGCTAAAGAGTCTGCTCTATCATTTAGCTCCCGAGGAATTGCTTCAATTCCAAAAGCATCCAAATCTTTGATTTCATCCCATACTCTATTTCTATAATGCTTGAGCCTTGGTTTTTTGACTGAGAATATACCTTTAACTTGTTTCACTATCAACTCGGCATCTCCTCTCACCTTTAATAGCTTGATGTTCATTCTTTTTGCTTCCTCTATACCTAGAAGTAGGGCCTCATACTCAGTTGTATTGTTAGTATTTTCAAAGGCAAGCTTATAAGAAAAAGGGAATTTTTGATCATCAGGGGATATGAGAACTATACCAGCTCCAGATCCATTCGAACAACAACTTCCATCAAATTTGAGAGTCCATAGTAGATCTTCGCCTAATGGCTTCTCACCTATTTTCTCATCTTTAGACAGAATTAAATAGTTAGCAAAATCTATCTCTTGATAAAGGATTTAAGATTTGGGGTCATCGGATGGGAAGACTGTATATTTGGATTTTGCTTCGGGTAAAAGGGTTACTTTCTCTTTCCCAATAGGTACCATAGCTTGAGACCAATCCATCTTAACTTCCCCTCCTAGGTCTTGATAAAAAGTTTGACTAAGAAGCATGCCATAGCTTGTGGGGATATCCACAACTAGAATGGTGAGTTTAATCCTTTTCTCTAGGTAAGTACCTAATGCCATTTGGGCATCATTGATTTGACCCACCAATGGTACCTATTCGAAATCCATGGAATAACATTTGCCAAATGTTTTGGTTAAAGGAACATCTAGAGCTTTTGCTACTGCTACTGGCATTATATTATTAGAAGCCCCTCAATCTATGATGCAATTACTCAAATTAAAGCCATGTAGGAAGAGAGAAACATAAAATGGACCAGGCTTGTGATTATAAGAGGGTTCAGGACTGATTGGGTCTGGTTGGACTATCTCTTCCTGACTATGAGATTTTTGTGTTTCTATTTTCTTTCCTTTTGAGGATTCCTTCTTTTGTTGAGCAACTATTTCATGGCTTTCTGATACTTTAACTTCATGGATCTGTTTGGCTGCCTTATCAGGAGAAGGCTGATTGACATATTCAATTAGCTTATTAAGTTCACCTGGATTCATTCTTAGATATTCTACAGGAGAAATTTGTATCCTAGATGTCTTACAAAACTGAACAATGTCAAATGTGGAATCTGAATTAGTAACCTTCCTAAGGATTTGAGAAACAATAGTTACAACAGGTGATGACTTACGTTCACTTTCACTTTTCTCCCTTTGATCCCTTGCCAGTATTGGATTTGACTTGTTCTTATCCTGAGTTTTAGCTGCTCCAATCCTTTGCCCTCGAGTTAAGACTAAATAGGAAGCTTCTTCTAAGGTTAATAAGATGTCATTACCTCTGTCAAAGTTAGATTCATACTCAAGGTAATAATTTATGGAGTCGCCAGGTTCCTTAGAAGATTCTTCTTCTATTATCACATTGGTGGAAGCTACTTTTTCTGCTTCAAGCTGGTGATATCTAATATTTTTAGGACAAGAAGTTCCCTCATGATCATTTGTAAGATGAAAAACACACATGTTATTTTTGCTAGGTGGAGCTTCAATCTATAATCTTTGTTGACTTGAGGGTAAAGTAAGTTGTTTTCCCTGAAAACTACTTTGGCCTAGATATTTTCTTGGGATATCTTGGTATGGGGTGTTCATTTTAGGAAGTTGTTTCTTGAGAGTCATCACATTATTGATTAACTTTTTATTTAATGGGTCTAATTTTTCCGAGGAAGGTGATTGAGCTTTAGAACTTTGCATTTCTTTCTTCCATTTTCCTACAGCTAAAAGATCGTCTTCTAGTTCAATGGCTAGTCTTTGAGCTACCTCAACATCTACTACTCTGTTTCTCCTCAAATGAAAACTGATTTTGGAGACATTGCATTAACAAATAATCCTTTACGATTTTCATCGTTGGGCCTCTTGGTAGCAGGAATTTTATGAATTATCTTATTGAATTTTGCTACAAAATCTCTCATGGGTTCTTGTACCTCCTTTTTCAATTGAGTTAGCTGAAGTAGCAAGGTATGTTCATCTTCAGAGGATTTAAATATATCTTCAAAAGTAGTATGCATATGATTCCAGTCAGTAATAGAACCTTGAGGTAGATGATGAAACAAGTCTGCCGCATCATCAATCAGAGTCTGCAGGAATAATCTCACAGCTACATCTTCATGCACCACAGTAAGAAAAACACATGAGGTATTAAAGGAATTAAGGTGCTCATCAGTTGATTTCTTTCCATCACCATAAAATTTAGGTAAAACATCTTTCACACCTTTAGAAAGTGGATGCAAGTTACCTCCAAGAGCTAAGGGGCCCACTTGTGCGCCCCAAGGGTTAGCAGCCATTGTAGGGAAAATGAGGTTCAAAGGCTGGATGTTTAAATGAGAAGGTATTAATGTGCCTGGTAGAATTAATGCTTGAAGGTTTATAGCTATAGGAGTAGATTTCTTAGGAGAAGTTGGCCTACTTTTACTCTTGACAGACTTCTTTCACTTCTGGGAGAGATCAGGGGCAAAATTGAGGCTTTTTACAAACTCATAAGACTCATTAATGAATCCCTTCCTTTCTTCACTTTGAGTATACCTTTTGCTAGCCAGCTTATCACTATATAGATTAATATGCAATACTTAGAATGGCCTTGGGACCAGTCTATCCACTATTGCTTCCTCATTAGCAATAGGTATACCCTTAATGAGTTTGGCCCTTTCTTCTTCCCTTTCAAGCACTCGATTAACCTGTGTAAATTGCTCTACGCTTGTTCTAAGTTTCCAGGCTAATGCACTTAAGTCAGAAATGATATCTTCTTGTTGTTATCAAACTCTAAGCATGGTTAAAGTACTAGGAAAACTTCATGATGCGGTAACACCATTTTATCAAATTCCCAGCGGAGTCGTCAAAAATTGTTAGTGAACAATTTTTCCCATGAATGTTTGTATATCAAAATAGAGAAAAGAATGTAAACTAACAAATGAATTCCTATTCGAAGAACTTAGGAATTCTCTGCTTGAAATTTCTTTAATTGAAACAGGTGCAACTACCTTTATTGCATTGAAAGTTTTAACCAAATAAACTCAACAGAAAACTTTCCAAGAATGCAATCTGCTGGAGATGTTGAAACAACTTATTTCATCTCATGAATATAAAACAAACTTTAATGCAAAAGAACCACTCAATTTTAATTATCAAAATGATCTGCATAGCTGAATAATTAAATTATCGAGTAGGCAAATTTCATGAACTAATTTCCCACAGAATTTCCAAATTCAGAGTTCACAATTTCAAAATCAATAACAGGTGCAGCTAAAAGCTTAAATAGTATCTATAGAAATACCAAAATAAGTAGACAATAGTACCCACTTACAAAGCTTTCAACCGAAATCAAACTATAAAGTTTCATGTATTTGCTAAAGTTCTGAAATGTTGCTTCTAAACTGGAAATAAAACCATAAATAAAAGTAGTTATGTCTACCGGTCTACTGGAGAAATTTGAACCCCTTAAACAATACTAGTTATTACATTTATAGGCATGGGGCTGGACTTCAGCCAAAATTACCCTGCCAGGAGTTAATTGTCTTTTGGAAATAACTGATAACTGAAAATGCAAGAAAACCAAATGGCAAAGAAACTACAACTAAACGATTTTTGATTAGGTTGCATTATCGCCACCAACCGCTCCTTTTCCCAACTTCCACATTTCATAGGCAGCTAAAAAGGTAGAAATAATGGATTGATGTGGAAGACCAATGTAGGTGAGCTGTTGCTTCCAAATTTTCTTCATCTTCTTCAGTTCAACAACCTTTTCCTCATGCATCTCCAAGTGCTTCAGATTGATAATCAACATAGCTTCAGTGTGAGCCACGTTGGAGAAATCCTGCTTGGCTGGTGTCCTCTTGTCCTGCCATTCTTGAAATTTCTTTTGGACTTCTTTGATTATTTCATCTAATTGGGCAATGGAGTCATCTTCTCTTTCCATGAACTATTTTACAAACCACTTAAGGTCATTCTGAATAATCTGATGTATAACCTTAAGTTCTTGTAATGCTTCTTTGATTTCAGATACCCCCTGTGCCAGTGCTTCATTTCACCATTCAATGCAATCTTTTATGATGTACAGAGTTTTTTCATCAAGACCTGCTATAGGACATTCAGCTTGAAATTTTTGCAACCCAAATTCTTGAACATCTTCTAGCGATATTACCACTTTTGCCCAGTTATTCTTCTCTTTTTCATATCCATCATTACTTACGTCCACCTTTTTAGTAATGTTCGATATCTCCTTTGAGGCATGATCTAGATGTCCAATGTGTTTTACAGTGTTAAGCAGAACATCTTGTACCCATTCACCTGTTACTTTGGCTACTACTTTGCATTTGTGTAGATTCTCCAATGATTGCTGATTGGTTGCAGATGATACATCAACAATGGCTGACATCTCACAGATTGACTTTGGTTCAGGATGCAAGATAGTGTTAATGTATTGCACCATGTTCTTTATTGTCTCCTTCATTTCTTGCTTGTCTTGCCCATTTTTCCACACTCTCTCCGTGATCTTCTTATTGGATACCTCAAAGAATCTCATGTCAACTTTACAGTTTCCTTTTCCCAAATCAACCTTTGTTATTTGGAAATCTTGAGGAGCTATAGAATCATGAGAACTGCCATCAGGTGGCATAGCTATCTCTGCTGCCCATCGACTTGAACTTTTGTCAAAATTGATTCTTGCTTCGGTCCTTCCTTTTTTTACTTTGGGTGCTTTACCAAGGCATTTGCTGACCAGGTCATCAATAGGCATAGATATTGGGACCATTCTTCTCTTCTTCTCCATTGATTTCTCAAGCCATTTAGGAGTAGTTTGATCCTTTGCAGCAGTAGGGGAACATTTAACTAAGGGGAGATTACTTTCTTGATTTCATGTATCCATTGGGGAATTATGGGATTTAGGTACATTATCCGCCATAGATAGGTCTTCTACTATCTCCAAGTCCACCGTTATGGTGCTTTTACTTTTGACGGCTAATGCCTTCTTTGTACTTGAGCGAGTTACTCTCCTTCCTTTTGGAGTTTCTTCTTGAACTTGAAGTTGAAGTGTTTTTGGAATGGCTTCAAGTTCAACTTCAAGTGGACATTTTGACAAAGACATAGCCTAAAATTCGCCTTTCTTACCCAGAAGCATCGAGATTTTTTCATGTGACATTCATCGAAAAAGGTGTCGCGGGTGTTCTTGTTTTAAATACCCTATCAAATCCGCACATACCTTCCCATAACAAGTAATCATGGAATGGCATTGTTAATACTCCATTAAGTATTGCCCAGCTAAATACATGTTGCCTTAAATTTCTTTGCATATGACTTCAGGTGCTTTGGGAAAATATTATGTTGGGACCCACCTTGGAATGGCTCAGAAATCTTTAATCTGCATACAAAAATCGTTAGTGGACAAAATAAACACTGAAATTGAAGTTGATTTTTTGAGTGATCGGGCTTCAACATCAAGTTGGACTTCAAGTTTACAAAGGTCGACTCGATAAAACAAGTGCACTTATCACATGGCAGACCAACAAGACTTTGAACCTGAAGTTGAAGTAAATTACTACTTCAAGTTCAACTTGAATGGGAAGACTTGGGACCAAAACCTGTTAGGGTGCGACCAAGGTTACAAGCTCTAACACCAAGAAAATCACACTAATCACCTCAGTCCTATACAAGCAATTGGAAAGCACTAGTAAATAATTGATCAAACCCTCATCTCAGAAATACGTGAATGCATCACAGTGGTTGGGAATAAAAGATCATGGCCAAATAATAAACATAACATCATCATAGATGAAACACACAACCATGACATTACATACAACATCATGAAACAATAATTCCTAGGCCTTTGGTAAACATCCAAAACTGGTCAATGTACAAGGTCAAACCCAACCCCAATAAAACAAATCACACCTCACACTAAAAGTAGTTGCATAAATCATTTGGTTCAAAAACATACATGTCTGATTTATAAACCAAGTTCAAGTTTTTGTTTTCAAAGAGTCATATTAACAACAAAGTTTTTTCGAGTTCATAAAAGGAATAAAGTTTTCTTAGTATAAAATGAAGCCTTTAAACAAAATACGAGTTTTATTCAAAATAATCAATTTTCCCAATTGAATTACAATTATCAATTTAAATATAAAAAAAATCAAATAATCCAAATCTTTTAATAAATATTATTAAAATTAAATTATTATTATTAAATTATTATAATAATAATTGTTAAATTATTAATAAAATAATATTTATTTATTTATTAATAACAAAAGAATGCATGCCAAAAATTCTCTGATCATTTGTGGTGTGAGATGCTCAAAGATCTGTCTACCTCTAGGAAACAAGGCAGGTATAAAAATCATCATCACACTCTGATCAACTACCAACATAGAATAGGTAGATGCACTCTATAGTGCCTCTCCCATTTGACTTCTATAAGTCATCCCAATGGATGCAACATTTTTGATCTCTCCTTGAGAGGGGATCATGATTGGGGTCATGAGTGGTCTACACCCTTGAGGTGTTTGGATTTATGTTACTATATCAATTGCTTTCATTATGCTTATGGTTGATTTTTGAGACTATGATGTGATTTATGGCTCATTGAGGTGTGTGCCAATGGTTACTAGGATCAATGTGGTATCATGATGTTGTTTTCTGATTACACTAAGATTTGTGCAGGGATTGCACTATGTACTATTACCCTGCTACACTAGACTAGGTTCCTCTAGTAATGGTAAGTCATGTTTATGACTATGTTCGCTTATGTATTTTAAGTTCCTTTTTAATGTTGTGTAAACTACTATTATTAAATGCTTAAGTAATTAGAAATGGATTGTCTATGTTGGATTCTTTGGTTTTGTGTTGCGGATATTTACCTTGTTATATCCTGATCCAAGAGATATTTGTTACTCATGTTATGTTTTACATTTGAGATGACTTGAGGGTTAGATGTTATACTTTGATTTTAGTATCATAGATGTTAGATTACTATGTTGTTCAATTGATCATACTGCATGATAATGTCATTTTGAGATGACAATGTGTTTTATGATGATATCTAGTTATCCAGTATTTGGGCATATCTTTGATTATGTTATGTGATGGATTTAATGCTATGGTTATTTAATTCATTCTTTCTTCATTATTCTATATCCGAACGTGAGTGATGTAAATGGAGTATTTCAGTATAATTGAATAAATGGTTAAATTAGTCATTTAATACATCTATTGCTTTGGCTATGTTATTATATGTAATTGCACTTAATTGTGTTGTTTAGTGTGTAGGATTTATATCCCTGGTAGTGGGACATGGAGTTAGTGATTCAACTGTTCATATTTTACCAATATCATCCCTATATGATCAATGTATCCTTATTTTAATTATTTAATTAATCTTTTTAGTGATTATTAAATTTGAACTCATTTGCATTATGTGATTAGACCAGTGAGCTTGTCCGTGCATTTAGAGTTTTGCATTGTCATGAAAGTTGTTAAGGAATTTTCTTTGTTTTTGGGCTTTTAATTTTATCAAATTTAATTTCTGGTAGCTTTGCCATAGATGGAATCCTATTTCTAGGAATAGCCTATTTTCATTTGGGTTGATTTGGGGTTTAACTAGGTTGGCTGGTTAATTTCCCTAATTGATTATTAATTTCAAAAGTGAATAAGTATTCAAAAAGGTATCTAATTCCTCACTACTCACTCTTGAATTAGAAAGTTCGAGAGTAAAACCCAAAATCCTCTTCATGAGGATTTACTCTTTTTTCATTGTGGGAGCTACATGTGTGGGATTATTGCAAGGTTGGTCTCTTTGGATCTAGCTTGGGGAGATATTGGATTGCAGTGATTTTCAACTACTTGTATGTGATCTTTATTTTATGGCTTGGATTCCCATTTTTTCCTTTTGGCTGTGAGGTAGGGCTCTCTCATTTTATTGTTTTGGCTCTATTTTTTCTTCTATTTTTGGTAGTCATTTGTTGGGAGGGTGAGAACTAGTGTTCCCCTCCATTTCTATATGTTGGCACTACCTAGTTGGGTGGATATGAGCATTTCCCTATTTTTTAGGTTGAGGGGATTTAGGGTTTTGCACCTTTATGCTAGCCATTTTTTTCATATGAACTCCAAACAAAGATTTTATTTGATTTTTGTGGATTTTGTGCTCTAAGACCAAATGGGTTTTAATTTCAAAGTTTTTTGAGTTTTGAGGTTTTTCGCCTCGGTTTGCATGTCACCTAGTTTTCTTGGGGTTTCTTGGCATGATGTTGGTCATGGACTTGGATTATCCATAGGATGAAAGTCAGACCATTGTTTCACTTTTATGTTTGCATTGAGATGCATGCCACATCTGTGCTTCTGATGTCATGTTCAATTGAGTGATTTCATACCTTTTGTTATGGTTTCTTTTGGACCTTTGTTCTTGTTTCATGGACACTAGGGTTCATGTAGAATCCATACTCCTAGATTGAGGCCAGTTGAGTGAGTTCATGATGTTTGGTCTTGTTGCATCATTAGGATTCATGTAGAATCCATACTCCCAGATTGAGGCTAGTTGAGTGATTTCATGATGTATGGTTTTATTTTTCTTTGGGAATTTGTGGAGAATCCATCCTCCCAATTTGTTTCAGTTGAGTGATATTTTTCTTGTGTTCTCATCTAGTCTTTGTGTTTTGATCTTTGTGATGGTGGTTCACCACACACAAATACATGCATGTACATTTGTTGGGTGATTTGCGAGGCCTGATCTTCTATGGTACTTTTGGAAGTTATAATCATTGGGTTTGGGTTGGGAAGTTATGAAAATTAAGAAAGAAATGGGTTTATAAAGAGTCTAAGGATTCTATGGGTGTTGATCAAAAATATAATGTGGAGGCAACTAATAAGGTTAGTGTTGATTCTCAAGAAATGATTCTTCAATAGTATAATAGTATTGAGAAGGTGGCTATGGTGGCCAATGTATATGATTACGCAAATTCTACCCAATTGATTAATATTGAGGAGAAGAACATTTAGGGAATGGACCCCATGGATAATAATCTGGTAGAAGAGGGAAATAATGTGATGACAAAGGAAAAACTTTTTGATGATGGCAAGATTTCCAATAGGGTTGGGAATGAGGATATTGGAATTCATATTGAAGATATTTTTGGAGAGTGTAGTAAGAATTTAAATGTAAGAAAGGAATTATACTTCCAAGAGGCACATGAGTGCATCATTCTTGGACTTGGCTCCTAGGATAAGAATAAGCCTTATAGAGAAGATCCTTCTATGGATGGCTAATTAAAGTGGGGGGATGTTGAAGATAACTCTAGAGCCTTGATGGAAGAGGAAAAAGTTATTAGAGCAAATTGGTCAACTGTGGGGGCTAAAAAGAAAATAAGGAATTAAAAAAAGGAGGAGATTAGTGTAGGGTAAAACTGAGGTTAAATTTGATGGTATATTTATAGATATGATTGGAAAAATACCCTAAGAATGTCAATCTATGATTTGTAAACTCGTGAGAGATATAACAGTTGTTTGCTCAAGGGATGAAAAAATAAATCAAGAGGTTTATGAATGCAAATTATTGCTTGCTAATAAATTAAACTATCCAAATTATCACACATCAAACATTAGAGCCACAAATGAATTCTAATCTAAAGTTTAGGTTCTCATTAACACACTTCTAAATAATTAACCATCAAGAACAATATTTTTATGAATGTTATTGCAAAGCTTTGTCCAATTAAGAGTTGATCTAATTAAGAGTTGAAATCTACTTTGATTGTGGCAAGAGATTTAGTAGTGGGAAGAGGTTGTTTACAATAGACTAGTACTAGGTATAGAGTGTGATAGGAAGTATTATAAATGGTGGCAGGAAGTATTATAAAGAGCAATAGAAAGTATTGTAAAAGGATGGATGTGCTAGGAAGAATGCAGTGAAAAGTATTCTATAATAAATGAGGATCTAGTATTTTATGCAGTAGCAGAGCAAGTTGAATATATAAGAATTCCACAACCAATTAATTCATCAAACAATTAAATCCTTGATTAACAACATCAAACATTGCATAAATCTTATTTAATTAACAAACATATAAGTAATAAGCTTCCTAATAGGTATAGACAATTAATCAATATGTAAATGCACACATTCAATTCAATTTGAAATAAATTTCAAACACAGATAACCAATCAATATATAAAAGTACACAACATAACACAACTTGAAATGATCCCACCAAGCTTCTTGAGAGGGGGCCCTTCCTCTAGTCCATGTGGTGAGCAATATTTTAATGTCAGCTACTATAGAGACTTCACTTTTGTTAATGCCAAGAATCTCAGAGATAGTTTAAACAAAGTCTTTCATATATCATATGCATATTGTCTTACAAGCTTACCATTTGTTTAATTAGATTTCCATTTGTTTAACTAAACTAATAGCCAAAATTTTAATGGCCAATGGCCTTTACCCTAAATATGCATAAGCAACAATTTGGTTTGGCCATTGGCCTCAAGTCTTTAACAAAATATAACTAATCATGAAGTCTCTAACCATTCTGTTCAATATTTACAAAATGATTTACTCAAAATGAAATAACAAAACAATGACTCCTAGCTATTACTTGCTTCACATGATTGGTC
Source organism: Cupressus sempervirens (assembly GCA_028749045.1). Taxonomy (NCBI): domain Eukaryota; kingdom Viridiplantae; phylum Streptophyta; class Pinopsida; order Cupressales; family Cupressaceae; genus Cupressus; species Cupressus sempervirens. Next base: position 591,992,423 of record CM053789.1, on the reverse strand, counting down.
CATGTTGATCCATTATCTATAGTTCCTGTAGCACAATAAACCAAGATGTATCATTATTTCTGCATTAACCATCCACTCTTCGAGAAATATTTCATACCTTAAAGATTTATTAAATGAATTATATTCTTTAATAATTAATGGCATAATAGGGATTCAGACAGGTTTAAAGCAAGGAAAGAATGTAAAAGGAATGTACAAAAACAAAGCACATTTGCACACCCATCATTCCCCTCAACTTAAAGATTTTGCATGTCCTCATGCAAATGAGGTGATTGACTATATCCAATAGGCTTGACATTTAGTAGTTATGTATTCTCTTCAACTCTAGTCATATCAGTGGCTCCCCTATCCTAAGAGACAAGTGCTTGCAATTACAACTGTAGCTGTTGATTGGATTGTTAGAGTTGAGTAACAATCTTCCATAACTATGTATTAGATAGAAGTGGCATGTCATGTTCTACTTTAGGAACTTCATGAGTTCCACCCATTCCCGTAGCAATTGGATTGAGATCATTATAAACTATAAAAATGACAGGGGTATATTAGCACTAGTATTAACCATTGCAAGAGTGAATTCATGAAGAGGATGCTAAAGTTGTGTATCTTGGTAAAGAACCATATTAGTAGTGGTGATTGGATGGTCCTTCATTATAGCCTCATCTTGTTGAGTATTTTCCACATGAGAAGTAGGGCATACCTCTTTGGTTGTTTATTGAGAAACTTCCTATAATTTTTCAATCTGAGGATTCTCTTACTGATTTTCTAGAGTACCCTCATCTTTATTAACTTGAATATTCATATGACATTGTCAAGCCTCTTCCTCAATCTCTTTGCCAATTCCTTCACCAAATTGAGTAGCATTCTCATTGTCTTCAATTTCATCTTCGACTCTTTGTTCCTAAGGTATTTTTGAGTATTCGGATGCCTCCTCTTCTTTGGAAATTAGACCCTCATTTTTAAGGTCCTCTTTTTGCTGCTATTTCTTTTTGTTCCTACGTTGTTGACTTCTCAATTTTCTTAAAAATCTATCATTCTTTGTATGAGGTTGCTTTGTTCCCAGTATTTCCATATCACATACAAACCCAATTATTTTAGCCAATCCTTGTAACCTATCAGGCCTATGTTGTTTTAGGCAAGTAACCATAGGATGTGAACTGGGATTTTGGTTTTCACTTCCCATTTTTTTTAAAGAAATTTTGGGTCCTATGGCTTTACATTTCTTTGGGCCTAGAGAAGACAGAGATTTCACATGTTGCTTCTTAGAAGAACTAGCTTTGAGGGTATTGTCAATGGTAAGGAATTTAGGGTTTTCTATATGAGTTTGGTTGACAAAGGCATCCCACTCTAGATTAAGTTGAGCCAAATGGAGGCTATGGTCTATAATCAGCTTAATTAACCCATAGTGATCTAAAGAATCAACATGACCCCAATAATACTAGTCACAGGATCGCTTTAGGGAGTAGAATAGATAATATAGAAGATTAACAAGAACACCATATCATAAGTGTAACATAAGATAGAAATGGTGGGAAAATACATACTTGTAACATCCTTCACAAGTGATATAACTAATCAAAAATTTAGCAATAGCATCCCATGGAATTGGTAGAGATTTTTGTGCTACTCCTTCCCCTTGGACATTCTAAACTAACTCACCTCATTGAAGAAATTGCTTCTTATGAGGCTTTAAATCCATAACCCTCAATGAAAAATTGGGAAAGAAATGATCACCAATTTGGGGTAGGCTAGTAACCTTTGCAATAGTATGCAAATTCATAGGAAATTGTAGTCCTCGGACCATAGCATCAAACCCACATAGATATTCAAATAACTTTGTCCATCTAGAATGAGCAAATATTTTTAATCTTCTTCATCAGCATTCAACTTATCCAATGAGTCTAGTTCAAAACAAAGATATTTACCCCCTAAGATGACAAGTGATAGAGTTGAAAGAAAAATTAACATAGTGGGAAATAGGAAGGAAAGCAATGACGAAAATTAGAAGAGGTGCAAATGGTTTTAGCAACAAAGAATAAAATGAATGGGAATGATACCATCAAAAGCTATAATGATGACAAGGTGATCTCAATTAATATTAGGACAAAGGATTTGTGTAAGAAATGACCTGGTATAGAACCCACAAATGATAATAATGGAAGGGGGATCATAATTAATATACATGGAAGGAATGACCTGGCACAAAACCCCTTGACTTAAGTGGCTAATATATCTCAGTCATGCCAAGTAATCATCAAAAAGAAATAAAATGCATAAAACAAAGCATATGGTAAGAAGATACTCCCCGACATGGCAAAAATGAGGAAGGTAGAACCAAAGATGCAAGCAAATCCAATAAGATTTCCCATCAACGAAAGGAGGTAGATGCCAACCCCAAGGAAAGAGACAACAAGCACATGAGTGGAGTAAATAATGACCCACAACAAAAAGATTTGAGAAGGAATAGTCATCAAAGTTGAAGATATCGATCAGAAACATGTAGTAGGCATAGTAGTGGAGTCCACTTCAAAATCTAGAGCGACAAGAGGGCCATGAGTAAGGAATGTTGAAAGAAGGGTGATAGGAACAAAGAGACCTTCTTGTCATAGTCATCAGAGTTTATTGCTGGAGGTTTTTTTTTTTTTTAAAAAATAATTTATTCATGTATGAAACTAGACCACCAAGAAGTCAATTTTCAATCAAGTGCCACTTGGAAGCACTGGCAAACTAGTTTTCACTACTAGAGAGTCTGACAACTACAAGTCATTGGAGCAAGTAGTTGGCAAACAATACCAAAAACTATTTTTCGTTGTTGGAATTTTACTTTTCAGTTATATATATATATATATATATATATATATATATATATATAGTTATATAGATGTATTCTACCAATGTTGAAGGAGACCAAAGGGAACCATGGTGAATTCCTTAGCAAGTTCCAAAAAGAAAGCTTCCTTAGAGAGAGGCTTCTTGTATAGCTTCAATCGATGACCATTAATGAGGAGCTTGCAATGTTCAAAGTTCAAAGTGTAGAGCTAAACTACACCATTTTCATATACATGCTCAACTTTGTAAGGTCTGAGCCATCTTGTATGAAATTTGCCTTTGAAATCTTAGAATCGAGAATCACATAGAAGTGCTTGATCCCCACGTTGGAAAGAACACTAGTGAATGTGTTTGTCATGCCACAGAGCTCATTAATTCTAAATAAGTTTAGTATGAAGAAGTGCTTCCTAATTTGACTCATCAAGGGAGTGGATTCATGTTATACGTTCCTTTTAAGCGTCAAAGAGACTCAATTTGAGTTGAAGTGTAGTTTGAAGAGTCTTAATCTTGAACTCAATAGGAAGTACAACCTTCTTACCATAAACCATTTCATAAGGGGTTAGGCCAGCGGTGGTCTTCTACGTGGTGTGATAGGCCCACACAGCTTTAGGAATTCATGTGGCCCAATCACGCTTATGAAGTATAAGAGTTTTAGTAAGAATATTCTCTAGTTCTCGATTAGTTACTTCAACTTGTCCATTGGCTTGAGGATGATTGGATGATAAGGTGATGATTTTCTATGGCAAATTTCATATTCTTTGATTAATGTAGCAATTAGGTCTGAAGTAAACTAGGGTCTTTGATTAGTAGCAATCTCATTGGGAACACCAAAGTGAGTGAGGATTTTAGAATATAGGAATTCAGAAACTTTGGTATCTTGAGCATGCTTAAGCACAACCAACTCAACCCATATTGTGACATAATCTATACAAACAAGAATATATTCCTTTTTTTTAGAGGGTGGGTTGATAGGTCCAACAAAATTGAGACCCCATTTTCCAAAAGGTTCAATAGAGAGTTGAGGGTGAAGTGGCATTTCATTAGATCATGTAGGACAACCCATATGCTAGCACTGGTCACAATGTTGAACATAATGCTTGCAATATTTATGGAGCATAGGCCAACAATAACCTACAGTAAGAATTGTTTGAGTAGTTTGTTTAGTAGCAAAGTGTCCACCACAAGGTTCAGTGTGATAGGCATGGAGAATATCAAAGACATCTTGCTTAAGAATACATCAACACATGATATTATAAATGTTGGTATGGAATAGAAGACCATTGATCCAAGTATATTTTCCACTGAGCCCCACAAACTTATGGTGTTCACGAGGAGAGAAGTGTGGTGGAAATTTACATGTAGTAGCCAAATAGTTAGTAATGTTAGCATACCATGGATTTTTGGCCAAAATTGCAAAGAGGTGTTCATCAAGGAATGAGTCATCAACAAGAAAAACTTCATTATTAGGTTGTAACCATGACAAAAAATTTGTAACCACATTTTCTCAACTAGGCTTATCAAGTATAGTGGCATCAAATTCTTGTAATAAAAGAAACCATCTAATAACCTTGCCAGTTACTATAGGTTTATTCATTAGAAATCAAATCTCTAAGTGATCAATATGAACAAACACTTTATAAACAGTAATGTAGTGCCAAAATTTATTAATAGGATAAACAATAGCTAAAAATTATTTTTTAGTTACCATATAATTTACCTCAGCACTAGTGAAGTTCTTGCTAACGTAGTAGATTGAATAGAAGATGTTGTCTTCCTTTTGTCCAAGTACTACTCCCATTGAAAAATCATAAACATCAGTGTGAATATGGAATGGTAATTCCCAATTAGGACCTCTAAGAATAAGAGTAGTTACCAGCTTGGTCGTAATAGTTGCAAAGGCTTCTTGACACTCAGGGATCCAAGTGAAAATAACATCTTTAACTAACAGAGAAAACAAAGGAGAAGCAATCTTACTGAAGTTTTGAATAAATCTCCTATAGTACCTGACATGACCAAGAAAACTCCAAACATCTTTTTGGGTTGAAGGTATGGGGAGGTCTTGAATTATTTGGACCTTTTTGGGATCAACTTGTATACCTTTTGAGGAGATTAAGTGACCTAAAACAATTCCCTCTATCATCAACATATGAAATTTTTCATGGCTTAGAGACAAATTAGTGTTGATACATCACTTAAGCACTTTCTCTGAGTTATCTTTAGCTTCATCAAAGGTATTTCCATGAATAGTTTAATCATCCATATAAACTTCTACCCAATCATTAACTAGATCAGCAAAGATTCTTAATACTGCATGCTGGAATATAGTAGGGGCATTACTTAACCCAAAAGGGAGAATGTTGTATGTGAAGGTTCCCCATGGACAAGTAAAGGTAGTCTTGTCCTGATCTTCTAGGGTGATACAGATTTTATTGTACCCACTGAACCCATCCAAGAAAGAGAAGAATCATTTTCCTATAAGAGTACCCAAAACTTGATAAATAAAGGGTAATGGAAAATGATCCTTCTTAGTAGCCTTATGTAAAGCTCGATAATCAACACAAATACACCACTTACCATTTTTCTTTGGAAAAAAAACCAAAGGAGATACCCACCTGCTATTTGAAATTGGATAAATGAAACCAACATTCAAGAGTTTTTGGAGTTCTTCTTTAATGATATCATGCAAGGCAGGATTGAGTTTGCATTGTAGTTGTCAAAATAGATGACTTCATTCTTCTATGTAAATGTGATGGGTAGAAGTGTCAAGATGAATACCTTGCATGTCTTGATATTCCCACTCAAATTCATCTTTATGTTCTTTAACCATACCTATGAGATCTTTAACCTAAGCTGATGTTAACTTTGGACTAATATTGAGGGTACACCTATGTAGGATCTCCATAGGTTCTGATGATGTAGGAGCACTATGGAGGAGTCTTGATGATGTTTTTGGTTTTTCTAAAGACAATAAAATATTGATGTGGTAGAAGTTGATGTAATGTGAGGAAGTGTTGAATAGATCAATGATTGCTACCTAAAGGGAAATTCCTTAAAGGATAGTCAACAGTCACATGAGAAGGAAAAACCATAGTTTCTAGGATATCATTAGACTCATACCTATTCTGAAGAAAGTTCACTAAAATGGCTTCATTGGTCGGATCTTCAAAATATTATATTGTCCTAATGGTAAGGATTGGAACATTGTCTCCAAAATCACTACTGACTCATGTTGGGTCTTTGATGTCTAAGAGTGGTTGAGCAGGAGGATATAAGGTCAACGCTTTTGCTTGCTCACCATTGGAAATAATCATGTTACCTATCCGACAATTAGTATGGGTATTGGTTGCTACTAACCAAGGTCTTCTAAGAATGAGAGGATATCCCCCCAACTTAAATTTGGGATTTAGGATGATAAAATTGGTTGGATAATCCTAATTATCAATGGAAATAATGACATCTTCTATTTCCCCCTCTAGTTTGACTAAGGACAAATCAACCATTTGAAGCATTGTGGGGGTAGGTCTAAGTCTATCTAAAGATAAATTTATTTTTGTTTCATTGGTCATTAAATTTATAGAAGCACTTAAATCTATGAGTGTATTAAGAATAAAAATTATTCAAATACTTACCTAGATGACAAGACTACCAGGATGTGCATATTTTGTAATGCTGACATTTCCCAACATCAAGTCTACTAACTTTCCAATAACTTGGATATTCTTCAGATCCTTCTTTTTTTGGCACCAAGTACATAATTCCCATATCATCTTATTGTACACTAGAACATCCTTAAGAGCTTGCAAAAGAGGAATTTTGATGTTAACATTGTGCAATTTATTTAAAATATCAAATTCTGAGTGTGTTGGGTCTTTAGGCTCTGGTTTAGGAATGATCAGTCAGGAAATGGAGGCTCTTTTTCTAATTCTTCTTCAAGTTCATCATGGACCTCTATAATAGTAGGTCCTTTAAGAGCCTTCCCATATCTTAGGTGTACACCATCCAACTCAACCATGTTAATAGGATGGATAGGAAAATTAGTCATCTCACTATGATAGAACAATTGAGGGGGCTTATTATTAGGATTTGGATTTGCTTGAGTTAGCATGGATGTAGGTTTAGGTACTTGTAGTGGATTTGAAGGTGGATTTGAAGAAGATGAGGGTATGGGGGGAATAAATTATTGAAGTTGTTGTTAGGGGCTTACAAGTGGTGGTGGAGGAAATAATTGTTGTAGAAGATAAGGTTGTATATAAGATTGTGGAGGTGGATACAAAGGTTGTGGCCTCCATGTTTGATGTGATGGTTGTATACTAGGTTGAAAATTTTGAGACCATTGCTGATAAGGTTTAGGTTGTTGATAACATCCACACCATGGACCTTGGTTAGAGAATTGCTAAGCTGGTCTGGAAAAATATTCATTGGAGAACACTCTAGGTAAAAACTAGCATTGTAGAGCCATATAGTAAACTGGTTCATCGATACATTCCATGGGAATCATCCCTTCAGGGAGAGGTCATAATGTCAAAGTCTTACTAGCTTCCTAGAGTGATGCTTTATAAGTTTTATTATAAGGACAATTTTTTTGGTCCATACTTACAACAAGTTGGGAAATATACTGCCAAGGCCTTTTCAACTTCCTCATGTTTCCTCTGAGAATATAAAGTGTCAATTTTTTTTCCCATATGATTTAATAAGTTAGTTTTAAGACCTTCAAGTAAATTACAAATTTCACAATTGGAGATACTTGATACACTACCCATAGTGGAAAACTTACTTGAGTTCCTATGAATAGATTGATGAGATCATGAATAGTTCCTGCATATATCACACATATCTTCAAAGAAAATTTTAGAAATATCACCTTTACTAATCAAATTTAAGGCATCCATGGTTTCATCATGAATCCCTCTTAAGAAAAGCATCTTTGTGGTGTTTGAAGTTAAATCAGGATGCCTTGAGTGTTGTAAGCTAAAAGAAAAATGTTCCAAGAAATCTTCAACTGACTCTTCTTTTCATTGAGTCATGTGAAAGATTTCATCCCATACTTCCTTGGCCTTACATTACTCCTAATATTTTGCTAAAATAGCATATTTCATTTGGTTCCATGTTCTAATGTCCCTAAGACTCATAAACCATCATAATGTAGCATCTTTCAAGGTAGTTGGAAAGAGCTATAGTTTTTGTGCATCACTTTGATAATCATAGCTATTATAAAGGACATCAAATTCAAATAGGAAAATATCAAGATAATCAGAGATTGAGCCTCTAAATATGGGAAGGGTTGAGTGAGGGATGTTTTTCATAGGAGCATTATCCTCAGGAGCCTGAATAAGAAACTCAAAGGTCGTATTGTATTGAAAAACTGCATTCCCATTGTTTCCAACATCATTTCCTCCTACATTATTATTTTTTATATTGTCAACCATGATTTCTTCCAAAAATTTTGTTTCCCAAGGTGTATAATATGTTTTAAAGGGTTGTTCCAAAGAGTTTTTAGTTCAATAATTTCAAAAGCTATAGTAGGAGAGGTGGATTGAGAAGAAGGTTGGATTCTAACTTCGTCCTTTGGTTTGATTTCAATGGTTGATGGATTTTTCTCTTCTTCTTTTTTTTAAATTTTTGAACTACCTACTGATTCTTTCTTAAAAAATCTACCTTAACTATCTCTAAGCCTATTCATGCACCTAAATGATTTACTACAGTGGAAACCAAAGATACTATCCTAAGCAAGCTTGATAATTTCTCAAGACTTCTCAAGGACTCACTATTTCTATCTTGACATATTATAATTTCACACCTTTAATATCTCTCCTTGGCAATAGTGCCAAAAATGTAGGGTAAAACTAAGGTTCAATTTGATGGTATATTTATAGATATGATTTAAAAAATACCCTAAGAATGTCAATCTAGGATTCGTAAACTCATGAGAGATATAACAGTTGTTTTCTCAAGGGATGAAAATAATAAATCAAGAGGTTTCTAAATGCAAATTACTACTTGATAATAAATTAAACTATCCAAATTATCACACATCTAAGATAATTATTGCAAATGAATTCTAATATAAAGTTTAGGTTCTCATTAACACACTTCTAAACAATTAAACGTCAAGCACAATGTTTTTATGAATGCTATTGCAAAGCTTTGTCTAATTAAGAGTTGGTCTAATTGAGAGTTAAATGGATGCAGTACAAAGAATGCAGCAAAACAAGTTGAACAAATAAGAATGTCTCAACCAATTACTTCATTGGACAATTAAATCCTTGATTAACAACATCAAGAATTGCATAAATGTTACTTAATTAACAAACATATATGCAATAATATTCCTAATAGGTATAGATAATTAATCAATATATAAATGCACACATTCGATTCAATTTGAAATAAACTTCAAACACAGATAACCAATCGATATGTAAAAGCACACAACATATCACAAATTGAAATTATCTCACCAAGCTTCCTGAGAGGGGGCCCTTCCTCTGGTCCACATGGTGAGCCCTTCCTCTGGTCCACATGGTGAGCAATATTCTAATGTCGGCTACTATAGAGACTTCACTTTTGTTAATGTCAAGAATCTCAGAGATAGTTTAAATAGAGTCTTTCATATATCATATGCATATTGTCTTACAAGCTTACCATTTGTTTATATAGATTCCCAGTTGTTTAACTAACTAATAACTAAAATTTTAATGCCCAATGGCCTTTACCTTAAATATGCATAAGCAACAATTTGGTTTGGCCACTGGCCTCAAGTCTTTAACAAAATATAACTGATCATGAAGTCTCTAACCATTCTATTCAATATTTACAAAATGAAATAACAAAACAATGGCTCCTAGCTATTCATTGCTTCACATGATTGGTCCATGTTCATCCATTATCTATAGTTCCTGTAACAAAATAAAGATGTATCATTATTTCTGCATTAACCATCCACTCTTAAGGAAATATTTCATACCTTAAAACTTTATTAAATGTATTATATTATTTAATAATTAATGGCATAATAGGGATTAGGACAAGCTTAAAGAAATGCAAGAGTGTAAAAAGAATGTACAAAAATAGAGCACATTTGCACACCCATCAATTAGCTTTAAGAAGAATAAAGATAATGCTTTTGTGATTAAGAAAACAAGGAGTAATAAGATGGGATGTTATGCCTTTTAGTTCCCCAAATGGAAAGAGCTTTAAAAAAGGAGATCTCAATAATAAAAAAGGCTTTGAACCCCTTACCCCAGTTGGGAAGGGTATCAAATCTAGGGATGTTGGCCAAACCCCTAGTTTTGCAAGGAGACCTACTAATGTGCATAAAAGAATTATGGAGACCAATAGAAGTATAGTGGATGTTAGTTAGAGGACTATCTTAGATTCAAAATCTTTTTCATGAAATATCAGAGGATTAAATAATCCTCATAAGAAAGATATGGTGAGGAACGTGATTAGAGATAATAAGTTAGATATTGTTCTTCTATAGGAAACTAAGATGCTTAAAGATAAAGTCAAAATTCTCTGGTTGTTTAAAAGTGGTAAGATTCTAGGAGGTGATTCTAATGGGGCCTCAAGAGGAATGGTGTTTTTTTTGGAATGATAGATTTATTTGTGAGGAACTTGTTTTATAGAATAGAAATATGATGAATATTAGATTTTCTAATACTAAGGATGGCACTTCATGGGTGTTAACTAATATTTATGCACTTAACACTAAATGAGCTAGGAAAGATCTTTGGGTTGATCTTTCTAATACAAGAAAGAATTTTGTAGATGAGAATTGGGTTATTATAGGTGACTTTAATACACCTCTAAAAGAAAATAAGAAGATAGGGGGTAGTTAGACCAATTTTGATAGCAGGTTAGATTTGATGGAGTTTATTGATAGCCATCTTCTACATGACATGGATTTCCATGGTGTTGACTATACTTGGAAAAATATAAGGTTAGGGAAGGACCTTATCCAAGTGAGGTTGGATAGAAACCTTATTATTAATGATTGGTTTTTGTACTATAAATTCTCTATATCTTCTCATGTGAGAGCGGGCTCTAATCACTACCCCATTTTTCTTCTAACTGGTCCAATCACTACTAAGAAGCACTATCCCTTTTGATTTGGAAAAATATGAACTCTCCATCCTGGGTTGGAAAACCTTATTAAGGTCTGATGGGGTATTCAAGTGGAGGGAATAGCTATGTTTAAAGTTGCTAAAAATTTGAGGAATGTTAAATATAATATCAAAAGATGGAACAAGGAAACCTTTGGGAACATATTTGACAATAAAAGGAGGATTCTTGAGGAATTAAAGGAGATTGAGGACAACATTTAGTCCATGGGTTATGAGTATGTGTCTAGGAGGGAGGAAGATTTGAAGCTGATTGAGATGCATGATATTATTACCAAGGAGGAGATGTACTGAAGATAGTGGTCTAGAAAATCTTTTTTAAAGGAGGGGGATAGGAATACTAAATTTTTCCATATGACTACTTTGAAGTATAGAATGGTTAATAAGATCTTTAGACTCAATGTTCATGGTCTTTTTATTGATGATGATGAGGCTATTAAAATGGAAGCCATGAATTTTTTTAGTGGACTACTAGAGAGTAAACTCAATTTGGATAAGGATAAGCAAAAGGAGTTTCTAGAGTGTATCCCAAAAAGCATCTCTAGTGATCAAAATAAAAAACTCACTGCCATCCCTACTAATGATGAAATTACTAAGGTTATTTTTTCCTTTGAGTGAGATAAAGCTCCTTGTCCAGATGGTTTCCCCTTCCTCTTTTTTCTTGCTTACAGGCATATCATTCAAGGGGATACTTTTAATGGTGTTAACGAGCTCTTTAGGTCTAGAAAACTCCTTAAAGAATTGAATAGTACTTTTTTGGCTTTGATCCCCAAAAATCCTAGTGCTGATTGTATGGATCAATTTAGACCAATAACTCTTTGTAACTCTTTTTATTAAATAATATCGAAAGTTCTTACTCCGAGGAATTATGTTTATTATCTTCTCTGATTTTGAGACAGCAAAATGGGTTTGTTCTAGGCAAGCAAATTTTGGATTCTATCATTATAGTGCATGAAAATATTCACTCTTTCTAAATCCAAGAAAGAGGGGTTCTTATTAAATCTTGATTTATCCAAGGCATATGATAGGGTGGATTGGGAGTTTGTGAAATTTGGGCTGGAATTTTTTGGGTTTAATAAAAGATTTTTGGAGTTGGTACTTATGTTGGTTTCCTCTGCCACCTTTTTAATTTTTTTTCAATGGTTCTCTAACTCCTTTCTTCTAGGCTTCTCATGGCTTAAGACAAGGGGCCCCACTATCTACTATCCTATTCATTATGTGGCTAAATGTTTAGGTAGATATGTGGAAAAAATGGTTCTTAAGGGGGGAATTTGTGGGTCTAAGAGCTTCTTCTAAGAATTTAACTTTCTCTCATCAACAATTTGTTGATGATTCAGTTGTGACGGGAGAAGAATTAGTCAAAAATGTGAGAAATATCAAGAAGGCTCTTTAGAATTATGATAAGGCTACTAGATAGATTATTAACTAGAACAAAAACTGGATCTATTTTATCAATGTTAATGAGAATAGACAAAACAAAATCAAAAGAATCATTATTTGTGAGGTTGGCTACCTTCTAGGATCTTATCTTGATCTTCCTCTATGTCTTGATCTTCTTGAGTCCTTCTGGAGTTCTTTGATAGACAAAATCCACTCAAAGTTCATTGGTTGGAAAGGATTCCTCCTTAGCCAGGTAGGTAAGATTATTGTTCTTAAATTCACTTTACAAAATATGCCTCTATTTTCTTTGATTTATTTAAAGATTCCTAGGAAGTATGCTTTGAAAATTGAAAAAAATTTAGAAATATTTCTTATGGGCGAGTATGGAAAAGAAGAAAAGAATGGCTTTGATTTCCTAGGATAAAGTCTATATGCCAATCAAAAAAGGAGGACTAGGACTAAGAAAGATTAATAGTATGAATGATTATTTACTTGCCAAGATAATATGGAGATGGTATAAAGAGGAGGACAAATGGAAAGATATATGGAATGATAAATATAATAGGGAGGATCAAGGGTTTAATCTCTTCCTTTTTAGCAAGGTCACTCAAGGGGGATTTCTGATTTGGAAACATGCTAAGAAAAACAAGAGTTGATCAAAAAAGGGTTTAGATGAAGGTTGGTAATGGTAGGACTATTCATTTTTGGGAGGAAATTTGGATTCTTGATCATGCCTTGAGTTCTGATCATAGGTGGAATGGGTATATGGATCAATGCAAGAACTTTTTTGGTAATTTTTTTGATGATTACTGGGAAGAAAATAAATGGCCAAACCTTAACAAAGTGTATGAGAACCTTTATGAACTTAAATTTTTTTTGAATGTTTTCTTTTTAGTTCAAGAGGAGGATACTCTAATATGGAAGCATAGTCTTAATGGGTTGTTCTTTGTTTCCTCTTTGTATGGCAATTCTTTCAAAGACTATCAGGTGCCTTACTGGGGTAAAGCTTGGTTTAAAGGTTTAACCCCTAAAGTTAACATATTGTTTTGGATTCTTTTTAAGGATAAAGTTCTTACCACTAAAAATTTAATAAATAAAGGTATGTGTCTTGTTAGTAGGTGTTATCTTTGCAAGGAAGAGGAAGAGTTGGTTAATCATTTGACTATTCACTACTCTTATACTAGAAGGTTATGGGAAAAGCTCTGTGGAATGCTAGATATGGACTAGGTTGTCCCTCTTAGTATTCAAGAGTTATTCCTAGCATGGAAGTCTCCTTGTAATACCTTGATTATGATGTTATGGGAGTTCATCCTCCTATTTATTTTTTGGAGTGTGTGGAAGGAAAGAAATGATAGGGTGTTCAAAGGTAAGGAGACTAAATTTGTTCAGTTATTTCATAAGATTAAGAATATGGTGATTCAAAATATTATGATTTTTAGGAAAGGTCATGAACCTTTGAATTTATAGGAAGGAAAATTGATTCAAAATTTGAATATGGAAGGGTTAAGCATCTCTCAGAACAATAATAATCTTAGGAATTTGGCTAGGTGGGATTGTTCACCACTGGTATAAGATTAATTTTTATGGGGCCTCAAAGGGCAACCCATGAATTGGAGGTTGCAGTGTCATTATCAAAAATATGAATGGAGATAGTTTGGGTTTTATGGCTATTCCTATCAAGTATCAAACTAACCATGTTGCAGAAGCTAGTGCAACTCTCTATGGTCTTATTTTTGTCAAGAGTATCAATTTGAAGAAAATTTGGCTTGAGGAGGATTCCCTTAATATTATTAATTGTCTTAACAAAATTAATAATCTCTCTTAGACTATCCATAATATTATATGCAAGGCTATTAATCTAGTTAATTCTTTTGAGGATTTTTTTATTAGTCATAACTACAAATAAACAAACCAAGTTGTTGACTAGGTTGCAAATGTGGCATGCAATAGTCATGTAAAGATGATTTGGAATCATGGTGACAACATCCCTATCGATGGACTATCCTTGATAGAGTATAACAAGGTTAGGAGTTTACAAAAATACTTTAATAATAATAATAAACATGGTATTTAGGAATAATTATGAATTGGGTAGGAATAGGGAGTTGCGGGTTATGATTAGTTTTGAAGGGACTATTCATTCATTGCCACATAGATTGTGGGTCTTTATGCATAACAAAAATCTTTGGTGTGATATGGACACTTAGATTTCTATATTGTTTGTTTATGTTATGACTGGGAGAATTTGTTATAGTTTGAGGAAGATGGGAGGTAGGAGAAAGAGGGTTGAGCCAGTAAGCTGCAAGGAATGGAAGAAGAAGATGGATATTTGGGATATTTTGGAACAAGGTCATGTCATGGGCTTCATGGAGAAGTTAAAGGGTAGCAATCCTTCCATTACTCACCAATTTATTAAAACCTAGAAGGATGGTAGTATTCTGGTGGGAAACTAAAGAATGGATGTCATGGAGGACATTATAGCAGAAGCTACTAGTCTTGATATAGAGGGTATCAACTTCTATAGGGATAGGAAGTTGTCAGATCGTGATGTTGAAGAGTTTGCAGAGACAACTAAGGAGCATATTAGATTGGTTAAAATTTTTAATACTTATTTTATCCTTGGCTCCATTTCTCATCCTTAGATGTCTATCATGTTCATGGTGATTAATTACCTAACCTTGAATGATCATTTTACTAAGATTTTTGGGTATCCTTTTATGTTAGATAACTATTTTTGGTATAGGGTTAGACTTAATCTCCCCTTCCACCTTAGGCAGTTGTTGGGCAACACCATTCTAGCTATATAGAATAATCTTGAGGATGAGCATTCTTTCCATGAAGGCTTGATGGTTCTGATTATGAATCTTCTTAAAGAAAAGAGAGTGGACAAAACCAATTTTAGTAAGAAAACTTTGGAGTGTGAAACTAAGGAGAGTGAATAGGATGAGGAAAATGATGAGGACACAAAGGAGGAATATGATGAGATGGAGGTTAAGAATAGGAAAAATCTTGCTCCTAGGAGCTTGTCTATGAAGAAAAGGAAGACTGAGGAGGTGGATTTTGAGATGGACATAGAATTTGAAGAGGAGCTGGATAAGGGTACAAGTAAGAAAACCATTCATAATTTTGGTTATTGCTACTAGAAACAAGGAGAAGAAAGCTGATAGGGTTTCAAACATTCCCTCTAATGATGAACCTTTGATCAAGAGGATGGAGTGGAAAGGTAATAATCTTCTTTCTCAAGGGAGGATTGATGACAAAGGTACTAAGGAGGAAGACACTGAAAGAGACAATATGGAAAGGGATGAGGATTAACTGGTTCATAAATGGACTATGAGGAACAAGGGTATTGGAAGGGAATGATTGGTAATCCAAGATTGATGAAAAGCGATATAAGTAGAATGTAGGAGCAGATGCAAGATATTAGGAGAGAGTTTTATTAGTTAAGAAGGACCACCAGAGGTGAGAGAACTCCTCATGAACATCTTGCTAAACTTTTTGAGGTGATTGGTAATGCAGAAGAGGTTAAGAATCTTATGAAGAGAATTCCACTCTTGGAAGCTAATAACAAAGCTATGGAATAGAAGATAAAGAATTTGTAAAAAAGGCTTAGATGGCATGGATAAAAAAGTGGTCAACACTAAGAAGGTAGTTAAGAAACTTGTTGATTAGAATTGTTCCATCTTGAAGACTGTGGAAAACAAAATTAACACTCTATTGGAAAAATTGGAACAGGGGAGAGTTCAAGGCTTAAAGGATTTGTAAGATGACCATGGCCCTAGTAAATGAACCAAGGCTAACTCTAAGAAGACTAAAATCATGGAAACCAAAGAAATGGATGATCTGAAGGCCTATGTGGTTAACATGAATATCCTTACAGATGTACTGAAGAACTTGTAGATATCTTATCACTGGCCTTTTTCTTTCTTTTTGCTATCTTTTCCTATTGTTGGTTGTGAGGCTTCACCCTAACCCATCATGTTATAGTTGATACAATTTTATTTTGATACTTGATGACTTGATGGTCAAGACATTGTCACACAGACTAGACAATATTATGTTATTTGATGTCATGTGATGTATTACTTTGAGATGTTTAATCATGTTATTTAATGTTATATGAACATGCATACTGATGATGTAGTACAATAAGTGAATGTAGAATTAGGAATATGATTAACACCTTGATTATGAAATTTTTTTAATAGTTAAATATATGAGCAAAAATGAGATAAACAATTATTTATATTAAAGATTGATATTTTGATTTATGTGACTATCCAAATAAGTTTTGAATATATGCATGCAATTTTTTTCAAGTTAATGATGTGTGAAATGAGTGTGTAGGATTATTAGCCAGGAAATCTAATGGAGAATTGAAACTTGACCCTATGTACCATTGTGAAAATGAAGATTGAGTCTAATGAAAGATACAGACTCCATTATTTCATTTTTTATTTGTATCATAAACTGAATGTGTGTATCATTCTATAATCATAAAGTATTTAATATGTTGTAATAGTGATTTTATAGTATCCCTTAACACTCATGATTCATATATGGATTTCATCATGATAATCAGGGTTAGCTGAGTAACCCAAAAATTTGAGTTGGACTAGGTTAGTGACCTAATACTAATTAGTTAGTAATCAGGATTAATTACCCTAATTAAGGTTTAGTGATAAGTTTGCATTCATAGGGTTTTTAGAAAATCCAAATATTTCAAGAAATTTAATAGGTCCATAGATAGTCCTGGAGGCCAAAAATTATGAAAACTAAGTGCCTAGGAGGTATATGTATGGGTTGGAGGCATTTTCCACCCTCTAGCCCCTTTCATTGACTTTTGTGACCACCCAAATATCCCATTTTTTCTTTAGTGCAAAAATTGGAGTTTCACCATGAGCTTGACAAGTTATACTCCACCATGAAGTTTTCTTTAGTGATGAGGTTAAGTTAGAAGACTCTACAAACCCTTAGTCAAGTGGAGGAGTTATTTTATTTTGTAGGTGGTTGAGTTGGGAACCTATTCAGTGGCAGATTTGAGGGTGGAAGAGTGTTCACCCAACCTCTAGATTTAGAGAGCAAAGCAAAGATTGAAGGAGAAAGGAAGGAAATCTCTTCTCAAATTTTATTTTTCCATTACCATTTGTGAAGGTAGGAATCCTTCAATCTCTTGTCTTTATGCTATGTTGTCATTGCTTGAGTAGGTTTTTGCATATGTGTGTTTGTATGTATGATGAATATGTTAGGGATGGGATTGTGATGGGATTTATTTAACTATTTTCCTTCATGTTTTACATTTTTATTTTTGAGGAAAAATTGTAAGGGTTGTGTTGGAATTACTCACCCTTAGATAGGGCAGAAGTGGCCATATATGGAAGGAGGGCTTCAATTGGACTTTGGCAGTGCAGAGTCTCTCCTCATGATGAGGAGAGGGAGAGAGTAGGGTGATATGGGCCCCTACACATTAGTAAAAACCATGTTTTTTGTTTTGAAAATTGAGAAATGAAAGAATGAAATTTCTAGTGATTATAGCCTCAAAAGTTCATATGTTGTGGTGTTGTGATAGACTTCTCCTACCTAGAAAAATCCACCTTCTCCCTAGTTTGGTCCAATGATGAACCTATTGTGTAAACTTGGGATAGGAGTCAATGGGTTGGTTGTGTCTTCATGCCAAATCTATTTGTCTTCTGGTTAGTTTCATTTTCTCCATGGTTATCTTGATGAAATTATAGATTTCATAGTGGCTACCTTGTTATGGAGCCAAGCGGCGACTCAGAGTTGTTGTTTTCAATTCAAATGTGTTGGGAGATTTCTCCTCAAGATAATGATACTATTGTAGAAATTTACTGTTAAACTTATTTTTTAAATGATTATGATCTTAGGCTTTATTCCCTGGTTTTTTCCTTACAGATTCCTTGAATCAGATGATTGAATAAAAATGGAGTATTTTCCTTTCATATGACATTTTGTGTGATTAAATCTATATGCATATTTTTATCAACAAATGGATGCAATGATGTTTTACCTTTCCTATGGCATTCCTATAATTCAAATTTTTATTCATATGTTTAAGTGGCAATTAGACAAAACGATGATATATATAAAGCCATCCAATATTGATTTCAAACCATATTAAGAAATTTTTATTATGTGAATGAAATTTCATCTCGTATTTCATAATTGATTGAAAGAACAAATAATCCTAAATTATTGTATCAACATAATATTAAACTCTATGTTATAATCCAACTAGAAAAAAAATATTCCCCTTATCATGTAAATTTAATTGCATTTAAAAATCCAACACTTAGAAAAAAAAAAAAAAGGGACTTGAGACAAAAATTTAACATCTTAAGAGCCAAAAGCTCTGTGTACTTTGTATGAGGAAAAAATAATTAATTCCCCTTTGAATAGAGAATATTCTCTAGACCTTTTTATTGTTGGAGTTGAGGAAAGCCAACTCCGAAGATGCCAAGATCACCTGCATGCGAACCTGTCAAAGAGAAGCCATAGAAGGGGAGGAGCATGGAGCATGGGCAAAACCTTAAACGGACATGAGAGCCATCATAATGCAAACACAATGAGAAAATGTATTTACAATAAGAAATGATATGATGATCTATCTTACAATGAGAGAGAGCCCGAATATAAAGAGCTCCAGGAAGCTTGTAGAACAATCTGGAAGGAGGTAGAAGATAAGATTGACAACTCAGCACACATCCACAAAAAGTGGAATATGCTAAAAAAGGAGAAAACTCCCGAGTTGTCAACAACTAACCACTATATGCATTAAATATGAAAGTATTAAATAAATGCATGACCTAAGTAAGCTTAAGCAATAGAATAAATAATTAAATATTAATTATTTACTCTAACACCCCCCCTTAAGTGCAACTTAGGGAAATGCCTTAAGCTCACAAAGCTAAGATGAATGCATAATGGGTCCCGGCAACGAGGCCATTTTAGGTACCCAAGTACAATGCAAGAAGAATGCAACCTCTGTAAGCGAGGAAAGAGAGAAAACCACATGGGAAAAACCCTCCCCCAAAAAGAGGTAAGAACCCAGTGAAGAACTGAAGAAGTCTCGAACTAGGGAAATTGTCCCCTAAAACAGGAACAAGGAATGATCATGAAGAAGCAGCATCACTGAAGCATGAAGAGCCGCAAATCTGTCAAACTGCTAATCTGAAGAAACCTCCATGGAAGAAGAAAGCACGAGCCGAGCATGTCTATATGGTAGATGATCCATCTCACCGAAATGCATAGGTAGCTAGCCACTGCAATCGCCTTGTATGTAGGATCAACCACTGAATACATAGTTCACACTATCGAACCATCGAACCATGGATGCATTAGAACACAACATAATCCCCCCTTAATGCAGACGGGGTGTGATGACAGGCAACTGAGAAGGTGAGCCAAAATCTTTTGCAAATGAACCAAGAACGAGGAGAGAGGAAAAGAAGTACAGACACCGATAAAGACACGGTCTAACTGACTTTGCATGGGGCTAATGTCGTGGAAGGGACACTCACTTGACAAAGGGAGAATGCCTAAAATAGCAAACAAATAATCCCCCCATGGTGCTTTATGAAAATAGTGCAAGTACACCTGACTCAAAACAACGTTCATGACTCCCAGAATACAAAAGTGACAATTTATCTCAGTGCAAAATAGAAAGTGCTTCAAAAGGATAGCTACAATGATCAGAACTGAAAAAGAGCTGAACCAAAAGAAAGTACAGCCAAAAATAAAGCAAACCATGCCAGGAAAACGATCCTCGGGCCTAAAACACTCAAAATATCAACCATAGAGCAAAAATGCCAAAACTATGATAGAAAGAGCAGAGGCCAAAAAAAAAGAAAAGGACTATTTTTCTGAAAAGTACACAGAACCAGCTTTCCAGAAATATAAAGTTTTCCAAAAACAGACATGGGACGCAAAAGATATGCATGCCGGAGTCAAAAATAGGACTTCGGACTTTAACAAAAAAAATGAGCAATAAAAAAGCATCAAAACCTTAAAATACCTACACCAAAATCTCCATCTCAGAACCAGCTTTCCGGCGCTTCTTTCAGATCGGAAAAATACCTCCGTATGCAAGAGTTATGGCCAAAAAACCACAAGTAGGTCCAAAAGAGAACTTGAAGGAGAGTGCAAGCAAGGATGATGATGCAGTGCTGACATCAGTAAGTCATGCGATTAAAGTTGACGGTTTGATGGCTGTCGCAGCAAAAAAAGTGCCACGTGGCATAGCCACGTGGCAGATGACGTGGCAGGGGTGACATGGCAGCGGGTCCACGTGGCAAGGTGCCACGTGGCGCCCATGCCACGTGTCACCCCCGCAGTGGCCTACTCAGCTGACGGTGCTGCAGAGTTGTCTGAGCGGAGCAGAGGCGGGCGTAGGTGGCCGCAGGGGCGGCGGAGCCGGGAGGCGGTGGCCGCAGACGGCAGAGCAGGGAGGAGCCGCCGGCGGAGGGCGGCGGACTGGCGGCGGCCGGGAGGAGGCCGGGGAGCGGGCGGCGTTGCCTGCTGCGGCCGCTGCGGGCGGCGCGCGGGTGGCGCGGCGGCGGCGCCCAAAATATATATATTTTAAAAAAATTTTACGCCCTGCGTCTGTACGATCCGTACGGCAGCGACCCTGGAAGCCTCAAAAAATCGCCAAAATTGCCCTGTCTCCAAAAACGAAAAGCTTTATATGAATCCTGACTGCAAATGGCCTTTCAGATCCAATGGTGATGTCCGTTTGGGATGAAAGTGCTCCAAAAATTGCTGATCCCCTAATTTGAAGAAAAATTGCACAAACAAACTAGGGTTTGTGACTTCAAATCATGGCTTCAAAATTTCTTCAACGAAGCAGTAGGAAGGCTGTGATACCATGTTGGAGTTGAGGAAAGCCAACTTCGAAGACGCCAAGATCACCTGCATGCGAACCTGTCAAAGAGAAGCCATAGAAGGGGAGGAGCATGGAGCATGGGCAAAACCTTAAACGGACATGAGAGCCATCATAATGCAAACACAATGAGAAAATGTATTTACAATAAGAAATGATATGATGATCTATCTTACAATGAGAGAGAGCCCGAATATAAAGAGCTCCAGGAAGCTTGTAGAACAAGCTGGAAGGAGGTAGAAGATAAGATTGACAACTCAGCACACATCCACAAAAAGTGGAATATGCTAAAAAAGGAGAAAACTCCCGAGTTGTCAACAACTAACCACTACATGCATTAAATATGAAAGTATTAAATAAATGCATGACCTAAGTAAGCTTAAGCAATAGAATAAATAATTAAATATTAATTATTTACTCTAACATTTATTAACCCTTTTTTTTTTGTTTAATTATTAGTATAATTAAACAAGAAAAAATAAATACATAAAATATCTAACTACTCTACCCCTATCCTAAAAGTCCAACCACTAAACTTTACATTTACTATTACCTCATCTCCCTTGGTGCAAGCTTTTATGACCAAAGGAGCAATAAATGAGATGACTTTTTTTCCCAATGTAACCCCCATGCAATTCTAGACTAGGTGCTTTGTGGTTGCTTTGTTAAGGAATTGGAGGGGGGGGGGGGTGTGGGTGCACTTTTGATGAGATGGAACACCCTTCACCCCACCCCATCACATCGCCTAAGCCCCACATTTTTTGTTCTTTGGCAACGTCAAAGGGGAGCTTGGGACACCGTGCCCACATGGGAGGATGTGTGATGTCATGGTAGTGGGGAATGAGGCAAGACGCCAAGTGGGTTAGGTTAGGTAGTATTGGATTGTTAGTAGTTAAGGTTAGTTGGAGTTAGGTGTAGAATATGTTAGATGTTAGAAATTAGTTAGTTTTATTCTTTTGTTTTAATATCTTAGATAAAGTTTATATTAGGTGTTTGAGTTACTTAGGTGCTAGGATATGTAATTAAAGTTTTAAGTTAGGATCTATATATTAGATGTTAATATTAGTTTAATTAGTTATTTTGTTTTAATTTTAATATTTTGATTAGTTAGATTTATATTAATTTAATTTATTACTAAATTGATTTAATTATGTTTTTAATTAGTATTTTGCTTAATTAATATTATATTGGTTAAGTTAATATTATTTTTAATTAGTTTTAGTTATAATTTATGTTTACTAGTAGGTTCAATGTATTGTTGATTTATGTATGGAATATTAAAAAGTAAATAAAAATAATATATTGTTTTAGATTAATTCAATTTAATTAAAATATATATCATTTTATCATGTAAGTAATGTTTAGATGTGATTGACAATATTAATCTCATTAATATTAATATAGTGAAAACTAAGATTGATTTTAAAGGATGAGTTAGCTAGTAAAGATAGTTAGTGGGGTTGTTATACTAGAGCATACTATAATACAAACAAATATTTAAAATATAACTATTTAATCCTACATGTTTGGATATAAATTGAAATGTAGTGTTAAGGTATTGTTAGGGAAACCTATATCTGCATTTCAACCTACCATAGTTTAACTTGTGAAATGAACTTATAAGATCGTGTCAAAACCTAATGTAACTTATGTATTTCTTTAGAGAATTGGCATTAACTAGTAGATTTAATTAACTTTTTAAAAAATTCTATTTGTTTTTTCCCAATATTTTGGGCATGACATTTGTATTAAGGCTTATGGTCTTAGTTAGTTTTCTTTTTTGGTGCTGATGCGTAGTTCTTCTGGGCTTCTTTGCTATTGTTGTTAGCTACTTTGTAAAAGGTTTCAAGTCCTTTAGAACCAATTTTTACTTAATCAAAAAAACTATTTTATTTTATTTTTATTGGAAAATGGCTAAAGCCTTTGATTATATTAATTTAATAAAATTAAAATACAATAGAGTATCTTCGTTCAAACAAGCACTAATAAGAAAGAATGGAGAAGAAAATATCTAGTCTTGCCTGGGACTGTAGTCTTTTATTATTACATTATAAAAGGGGCATACCCTAGTTATCATACTTCAAAATTTTTATTACTATTATAAGGAAATGGACTAGAGTCCTTTTTTGAGTTTTGTACATTCTATTGGTGCCTATGCCAATCAAACATAATCTTGTATCCAAGAAAACTGTTCCAGCCATAACTTTATAATCTTAGTAGGTACCCCTTCTAAGTTGTTTTTCTTGAGATGCACGTACCTTACTATTATGTTGATCAATTATGCAACCTAGAGAAAGCCATTAGTAATGTTAGTTAAGAATAGATGAAAATTTGATATCCTGGCAGGATCCTATGAGCTTTGATAATCCATGAGGATAAAATACCATGGTCAATCCAAAAAAGCTAATCATTTTCAATTTGATCAAAATATTCTCTTAGTTCAAACATACTTTAATCAAACCTAGAAACTGTGTTAATTGTTTAGAGTCTTACTTAAAATCAGGCTTTAATATATCAGTCTAAATCCCACTGAACTATTAGTGATTAATTCTTTCATATGAAAAGAAATTTCTACTCTTACTTATACCAATAATAACATCATATTAAAATTTTGATCTTTATTGAATTGCATTTGTGGGATGCTTTGTAAGATTACTTAAATACCCTTCTAGGATGCTTGAATCATTTAAAACTCCTTAGTTTTATTATCACCATTAGTATGATTTTAACCAAACATTTCTTCTATCTGAGCTATAAACAGAACTTGGAGTGATTATCAAAAACTATGTAATTCATCCTAATAAAATTCAAGCTAGCTACAGTGCACCATTCAGAGGATGCATAAAAAAAATCACCATTGATAGAGAAAAGACATTCATAAATATTAATATCATCATGGATTTATAGAGAATAGTATTAAGAATTCCCAAGCTATTAAATAGAGACCACAAGTTTACTGACCTTTTCCTAAAAAGGATACCAAAAATTAAGGTATCAAGCAACTACTTGTATAAGGTTTAATATTATCCTTAATATCTTTCAAAGACTTAGAACAAATCATACTATCAAATTACTATTCTAGACGTGGAGACATTATATACAAACAAGTATTGCCTAAACCATGCCATCCTAGAAACCTATAACAAGCATTGCTGTAAGGGCTAAAAGTAAGCCAAGGAAAAAAAAAAAGACAAAAACATAACTGAAGGATTCAAGGGCCTAATAGAGGATACAAAATAGGGTAACCCACAAATTGATAGCAAGTGATCAAAGTTTAGCCATCCATATAACTCATATATGAGCAAAACTATTATTTCCATAAAACCATAATAATCTCTGTGATATCCTTGAAATTGTTAGAGTGGAAATTGGGCAGGAATTTGAAGGCATTCTTCTCCCTACTAGATTTTTCTATGTTACGGATGCAAAATTCTAGTGCTTCCAAATTCTCCAGCTCTACACTGGGATGGATGTAAGCTTTAAAAATGCCAAGATAGTTTTTGAGCCAAGCCTTGCGTCAATCCTCTATAATCCCTCTCTACCTGAGGAAGAAATGATTACTAGCACCATCTTCAGCCATTCTTGGTCAAAGACCTTATATTCTTGAATAATCAGAGAAGGGTGTCTAGGAACAATGGCTAAATCAAAACTTCCAAGAGGGTGAGCCATGTACATTTTAGGAAGAGGAACCCTAAATTTATCATCTAAGCTCATAATAACTTCTTCCAAACCCATACACCAAAAAAGATAAAAACCATTACGGCAAAGTCTAATCATTGCCCATTTATCTAGCATGAGAAGGATCTAGAAACACCTGGATGAATGTTGATATTGGAAAATGCCAACAATGTGATGCCAATGTTAATGTCACAAAATGATGAAGAAGTGAGGGGAGAAAAAGGCAAAAGTTGAAGAGCGGAAGGCAAAGAGAAAAGGAAGAAATAAAAAATTCTCCTAATGATTAATCGACTACTATTATAGGAGTGTTCTCATAATAATAATCAAAACAATAATTACTAATCTAATAACATAATATTATTATTAACATTTAATAATAATATTTAATATTAATTAAATTGATTAATAAAAATTATTTAATAAAATAATAATAAAATTAAAAATATTTTTAAGGCCCGTAGGCCCACTTTATTAGCCATGGCAGTGTTTCTACTACAACAACAACATACTACTGTAATCACCTAAAATTGGTCATCTAGACTATTAGCTCCCTTCTCAACATTTTGGCTAAATTAATTTAATCATTTACCTAGATCAAATTGCTAATAATCAATATATTTGATTATAAACTATAGTTTGACTATGCTATCCTAAAGTTCATTATTTCATTAAAAAAACATGTCCCCTTTTAATTAAATAAAACACCCCATTCTTCTAACCCACTTAAAGTGCACACATAAAGTCCTTTTTATATTTTGCAATTAAAAGAAAAGTCTTTGTGACTTTTTTCTTATATGACAAGTCAACTTATATTCTATTGGTTGACTTGTGTGTGCACATGGATCACACCTATTTTTGAATTCCACCATTGATCATCCACCATCTTCATCTTGATCTCTGCCATCCGTACGAATTTAAAAGGGAGAGAGCTTTCCCCCTCAAAGGATCCATTCTCATTTTGAATATTGCTATGGTACAGATTTTCTAACAAGTTTCTTTGGAGCTTTGTGAAGAACTTCTATTTCTTGTCTACATTCTCTCATACCATAACATTTTAGCTTAGATTCATGTTGCATGTTAGTTTAGCTTCTATTTTGCAATAATCTATCTCACATAGCTTAATATTTGGATTATAACACTCTCATCCATGCTTAGAATAGCTGCACTTTTCATATTCATTCTAATTTAATCTTTAGTTCCATTGCATTCTTGAGGAACTCCTTCAAACATTTGCATTCTTGCATCTTATCT
The DNA here is from genome assembly GCA_028749045.1 of Cupressus sempervirens. Lineage (NCBI taxonomy): Eukaryota > Viridiplantae > Streptophyta > Pinopsida > Cupressales > Cupressaceae > Cupressus > Cupressus sempervirens. The sequence continues at coordinate 591,966,272 of CM053789.1, read as the reverse complement.
TTGGAACCTCTCATTGCATGGTTTACTAGCAAGAAGAGTATCTCTAAGGCTCATCTAAGAGCTTTCTTATTCTTGAAATATACTCTCTTGCACTCTGTGGATAGGGAGCTCTAAGCCGACATTTGAACATTCCAAACTCATGGAATCGTTTGGATAGAATGGTTTAGAGTGTGACACAAATCAAGTGTACATTTTTGGCGCCCACTGTGGGGCTTGAATCAAATTTTTAGCTCCATTTGCTTTCATTTCTTATCTCTATTTTTTTACAGCAGCATATTGAATCTAATCAAGTGCTTTTGTAGAATTATCACTTTGGTTTTAAGGCCAACCCATAAGTAGATTGGTTTGAAGGCCAAAAATCTAGTTGGTTTAAAGATTTGATCATATATTTTAAACCACTTAAAGTTTGGTTCTGAAATTTTTTTTTCAAGTTTAGTATGTGTCCAACATTTTTTCAACCGATTTTCAAAGTATTTTGATGTGATTTGCGCGAGTTATGATTTTTTCTTTATTTTTCATAAAAAGTTGTTTTTGATTGCAAATTAGTGCATTTGTCATAAAAAATTACATTTTCAGAAAGCTTTTTGAATTCTAAGGGGGGTAATTTCTTTGTGTTTTGATTTTTCAGGTTGTATTAATGATAAAAAACTCAATTTGATAAATTTGGCCTATTTTGACAAAATGGGTCTCTAGGGCAAAAATGGGGAGATTTTTTTGAATTTATTTCATTTTTGAAAAGCTCTCTAATTTTAAGTAGGGGTATATTCTTTGAATTTTTCTTTTTGAAACTGAAATAATAGCAAAAAAGTCCAATCTTGTTGACTAGGTCAAAATCAAAGAGTAAAAATGAGAGCATTTGTGATTAACTTGCACTTTCTTTGCATGCACTTGGTTGGAAGATAAATTAGATTTTTGAGTCAAATAACCACTTTTTATTGCAGAATTTTATTTTATTTTACACTAACTTGTGGTGATAACAAGTTGTGATTGCAGGTTGCCATCCTTATGAAAAAAATTGAAACATTGCATAAAAAGAATGCATGTCAAAGCTTCAAATGCACAAGGGCTACTAACGATTGTTTGCAGGGCTGCCCAACACATAAAAACCTATTTTTTATTGTTATTTACTTTTACATGTGTAGAATATACTAGTTTTTTAAATTTTAGGCACATTAAAACTTACAATTGGGATCTTTTGGTGAGAGGAGAGTATGCTCTTCACCCTTGTGGTGAATTAGAAATCTTGACTTACCATTTGGTTTCAAGAGTAAGAGGCAACTGAATCTTCTTGGTGTGTTTGGAGAAGTAATCAAGGTAGGAGAGTATGCTCTTCACCTTGAGGTGAATCAAAAATCTTGACCCTTGAGAGTGGATCTATTTTGTGGTAGTTAGGATCCTTTAGAGGGCCTTCTCTCGAACAATCTGAGAGGAACGACCCAAGTGGGGACAAGCAGATTACCCAGCTCTTCCAACCCACTATAAACTCAAGACTATAAAGGACACAAAACCTTGGTAGATGTAGTGTTTGTCTTTTTCTAGTGTGATCACTTATGGAATTTCAACCATAGGGAGATCACTAGGCAAGAGTGCTTAAGGTACTCTTGTGGTCGCGAGATCGATTACTCATCACAACTTGAGGTGTCCCGTAATTGGGAGCAAGAGGAAAACTATGAATGGAAGCCCTATCTAAACACCCTAAGTTAGTAACTAGCTTTTTTAGCTACTCAACTTCTTGGTGCAAGGATTGATCCTAGTGGATTACCCAGATCACCCCAAGATTTACACTCACCATATGTGTTTCCTTGCTTGTGCTTATGGAACTTCCATGACAAAGCCAATATCTCTTGTAGGAAACCACTTGGTGTGAGGCAAAGGAGCATCAAGTGTGGGCCAAGTTGTTGAGTAATGAACCATGACATTTAGGTAGATATTGCTTGATGTGTTCTTGAATGTGCTAGACCTGTGAAAATATTTGGAACATACACATGATGATAATTCTAGGGATTTCTTTTAAGACCTCAGATATGCTTGTATCATGCAAGGTTGCTTTGTCCCTTGCTTGATTGTTTGAAGAATACTCCATGTCTCATCATTTGACTTTTCTTTTATATGTCTCTAGTTCTTGAACATGCTTAAATTGACTCTTTGGTCTTAGTGCTCTTGGTCTTTTTATCTTCATGGTCTATGTTTGCTTGCTTGTTATCCTTTTGCTGAAATGGTTGCCTTGATTTCTTGATTACACTCTTGGGTTGGAGAGTTGTTCACTTTTCACCCTACTTGCTCTATCTATTTGGCTATTTGGGCATCTTTCCTAGCCATTGACTTGAGTCATTCATGTCATAAGTTTCTTGGACATATTGTTTGACAAGTCACTTTAATCTCTCTCTACTATCTTGGCAAGTGAACACTCTACATCCTATAATTTCAACATCAAGTTATCTTCTAGGCTCTTTTATGCTTGGCTTTGCATCTAAAACTATGGCATTCAAAGCTTGTGCTATCAAACCTCAGCCAAATCTAGATGATCATGATATCCTCCATGCCACTAAAGTGTTTCAAGATCTATATGGACAATATAAAGAACTAGAAGAGACAAATGATTTTCTTACCTTCATCTCTCTAAGCGCATGACAGAAATGAAGTTTAAACTTGAGAAAAGGTTAGAGGAGAAGATTGCATTCTTAAATAATTCTCCCTTAAGACCTTTACATACACATGGTTCATCTTCTTCGAGGTCTACATGCTCTACTTCAAGACATCAAATGTCTTCATCTTCTAGATCTATAGACCTCTTTAGAAAACAAGCAAGTGATACCTCCTTTGAGCCTATGCTAAAATTTCATGATGGACCTATCTTTGACCAAGATAATGATGAAGGCATGGATTCATTCCATTCACTTGAGAAACAACAAAAGGACTCTAGAAATACTTCTAATAGAACTTTCGCTCCCTTGGAAGATTCTTATGATGACACTTTGCAAAACTTCTTGGTAATAAGATCATCATGTTACCTAATTCTAGCTCATATGGAAACCCATTCTTGGATATCTATTTCACTTATCATCAACATAATGAGCATAGTACTTTGGATTGCATTGAGCTAAAACATAAAATCTAAGATCTTATTGATAATGGAATTATTGATAACTCTAATGATTCATGTGATGAGGATACTTTTCTTGAGCAAGATCATATTAATGAGACTATGTCTAGTGATGGTTTCCTTGATACCTCCACTTCTTCCAACACTCGTGCATCTCCCAACACTTTGAATTGATCCAACTTGCCTCCAAGAAATAAAAAACCTAGTGCTTTCCATATGCAATATGCGTACCCTCAAGGGCTACCCCTAAAAGAAACTCAAGCTAACCTTCACTTGGCTGCAAACATTTTCCATGTTACTAATCCTAAACATCATCAACCTTCATGCACTACTATGCCTAATCCAAGCACTACTCCATTCACTCTTTATTCTCCCTTGTCCTTAGAAGTGGCTCCATGTCAAGAGGACTCTCAAAAGGAAAAAGCTGTAAATGTCAAGAAAGATCAAGATCAAGCACCCTTTCATCTCTTTCAAGATTTTTCCCTTCCATATCCTATATCTTTTCCACCTCCTAAGTATGATGAAGATACCACTTCCATTATCTCCTTTGAGCTTACTAAAAATTATGAGAAAAGTTCTCTTCATATGCTATCCAAAGCTACTTGTCAAGATCAAAGTGTACCCTCATGTTCTACTTCTCCATATCCACTTAAAAATTGTGCTCAAGCTTGAAGTGCTCCTATTAAAAATGTTGTTCCTATCAAAGCTACTCATGAGTCTATTGATGGCTTTGACTATGTTGCACAATCTAAAGATGTTGATATCCCTTCCCACTATCCCTTTGCATCTTCTAAATCTATCCTTGGTCCTTATCCATCTAAGCTAAAGCATTCAAACCTTCAATCCATATTGGGGCCTTATGTTCCTCCATCTCCTACATTCACTCCTAGCTCATTCCCTAGCTCTCCTATAATACCTCAAGATCAACAAAGACACTCATCCTTGATGAATTTTCACCCATCTATACATTTAAACCAGTCATATTATCCTTATTCATTAACAAATCCCAAGTCCTTTGGAAGTGAGAATAAACATAAGAATCCATTGAAAAAGAAAAATTACAATGTCCCATCTAATCGACATGTGAATGCTAAGAAGGAGAATGCACAAAAGAGACCACAAAGGTTCACTATTAAAAAAGCTAAATCAAAGAAAATATGGGTTCCTAAACCCATTATAGAAGAAATGTGTTTTGAAGTATCCAAAGGAAAATCTAAAGCTATATGGATTCCCAAGTCTCTTTTAGAAGACTTGAATATTGAAAATACTTCAAAGTTGACATTCAAGCTTCCAAAGGCTTCCATTCCATCTTCTTCCAAAAATCTTCCTAAAAATATTCCAAAGCCTTCCACTCCACTTTTTTTCAAATCTCTTCTACCAGCTCATACATCTAAACCTCAAGCTCCTTCATCCATGATTCCTCCATCATTCCAATACCCTTCAAGGTGTGTGTCAATGTTGATCTTGTCCAATATTTTAGCTACCCTCATGAAATCCTCTAAAGCTTACACTTACTTTCTATACATGAACTCTTATCCTCCATATACTCTTCCTACTACCATTTCTCTTTCATCACCCTATCAACATCTTTGAGCATACCTTTCTATGGTCTTGGCTTATCATGACTTATCTTTCCTATAGGAGCACTATCTACATTGACAAAGCTTGAGCTCTTTTTAAAAATTTGAAAAAAAAAAAAAAATGTGCCTTGGTGAAAACTACTTCTTGTGGCACCTTGGTAACAAAAGTAAAGAGAAATAAATGCGTCCTATGGTGAAAACTACTTCTTATGGCACCTTGGATAAGTACCATGATGAAAACCTGGCAAACAGGCGTCATGCATAATTCTTCCATCATCCATCTATCCCCTCTTCTCTCTTTGATCTTGACAATGTTGAGCTATCTTTGCATATTGGCTATCTTATCCATGAGATTTTCTATTGTGCTCTCCCATTCACTCATAGCCTCTTTCTTGAGCTTTATTTGTATTTCTCTATCCCAGTGCTATCCTATCTAGTTGACCCCTTGGTCTTGATCACAATAAATAAAAAATGGTTCCTAGGTCTCTTGACATGTCTACTCTTTTGGACTACATGCTTCATGCTATCTCACTTGTTGGCTTCACTGCTTATCCTACATGCTATCTTGCTCATTTCTTCCATTGTTTATCCAAAATATGCTTCATATGACTATTTCACCTCTTTCCCTAGCTTGGGTACTCCTGAGGAGTCAGTCCTTGAGGATCACTTTTACTTGCTTCATACTCCTTTCTTATCCATCTATGCTTATCCATTGGCTTGTTTCTCCATCATGTCCTATACCTTGCTAGACATTAGGAGAAAATGATGTGATCTTGCTTGAGAACTAGTGATCTCTAAATTATTCTAAAAAATCTAAAAAATCATATATGATGCTGAAAAAATATTCTAAAAATTAGAAAATGTCCTAAAAAAAAGATCTTCTTAGTGAAAACCTAGCAATAGGCACTTTGATGTATCACCAAAAAAATCAAAAATACAAAAATAGAAAAAATTGAAAAAAAGTCTTGAAAAAAATCTGTCAAGTGGTGAAAACCTAGAAACAGGCACTACTTGAAACCCTTGCACCTATGTCTATCAGTCTCAATCACCTATTTCACTACACATTTCTTAGCTTGGAATTGTGTCTTGTCCTTGTCTTGGGGGCATAGCTACTTAGCCTATTGAGGTATTCTTGTGTATTGGGGTTTTCTTAGACAAATCACAAAACAGTGTTTCTCAACACTTCCCCCACCTTGACATCTAGTGTTTTTCAACACTTTTCAGATAGTTTACCTAAGGTCTCCGATGTTGCGATATTTCTCACTATCAGAATCAAGTCTTGAAGAAATGGCCAAGTAACTTACACACATGCACTTTAACACTTAAATGACTGAGCTATGCTGACCTTTATCTACTTTGTGTGATGTCTATGATGATTTCTTTACTATATGTTCCATCCATAATAGTCTTTCAAGGATGTCATTGACTAGAAGACGGGGGGCATGGGGCATGTTTTCTTGATTTCTGGTTGTGGGTATACTTTGTTTGTCTATAGTGTTGTAAGCATTTATGTTTGACCTATTCAACATTTTGACTTACAAATGCGTCATCCTTTACTATTTTGCAAGACCACACTCAGGGTTTATCCTGGCGCTTATGCCTTGATACAAGTGTAATCTTGCTAAATTAAACTTAGGGAATCTAATCGTGTAGTTATCTTGACTTACATGTCTCTGATGCTTAGATTGGATTTCCACATGTCTGATGCTTAGATTGGATTTATACTAGTGATGGTTGTATGATCTCATGATGTCCCTAATAAATGCTCAATGATGAAATTAAGAGTCTAAATGTTATGCGCTTCTTGCTGGTAAACCACTTTACATATTAGCTTGCATTTTAGGTTCATTTTCTAGCTTAATCTTGTATTCTTGCATATGGAGAGAGCTCTCTCTTCATCTTTTTTTGGACATATCAGCTAACTCATTTCATATAATTCTTTACTTTCTTCTTATTCATGTCTTTTCACCTTCTTAATCTTTCACTTCATCTCTTTTCTATCTTATAATCACATTATATAAAGTTTTGACCTCTTACATAATTTCAACATCTTGGATTCATTTTTGGGATCAAAATCCAAATTTGAGTTCATCTTGATGGTCAAAATTGTCTTTTAAAATTCTACTTGCTTCTAAGTAGTTAGCTCACCTTTTGAGGTCTAATCTTCCCATCATCACTGGGGCATCTTCATTTCTTTATGTCTTTATCATTTTCATACTTTATATCTACTTCAATTCAATGTTTCATGTCTAAAATCACCTTTCTAGTCATTTTGACCTAATTTTTATGCTATATCCTTCAAGGTCAACTCTAGTCAAATAGGGGCATTTTATCAGTTTCTTATAGTCATTCTTGGGTTCTAATCATCTATCTGTCATCTTGGACATTGCTATATTATAATTTTTTCATGTCTAACTGATTTCTGTATCCCCTTACCTCATTTCGATTTTGATCTCGAGTGGGCAAAAATGCTCTATTTTTAATTGTTATAGCTATCTATTTCTTAGGAGCATTTGTTTGACCTTATCACTTGCTCTCGATCTATTCCCTTTGCTAGGTGTTAGAATTCTTTTTGGATCCTAACATCATCTTCCTAGTGTTCAATACTACACTTGGCTTCAATTTTCATTGACATAATGTGTTCCCAAATTGATCACGCATTAGTCAAAGAGGGGCAAATGTAATCACCTAAAATTGGTCATCTAGACTATTAGCCCCCTTTTCAACATTTTGGCTAAATTAATTTAATCATTTACCTAGATCAAATTGCTAATAATCAATTTATTTGATTATAACCTATAGTTTGACTATGCTATCCTAAAGTTCATTATTTGATTAAAAGAACATGTCCCCTTTTAATTAAATAAAACACCTCATTCTTCTAACCCACTTAAAGTGCACACATAAAGTCCTTTTTCTATTTTGCAATTAAAAAAAAAGGCTTTGTGACTTTTTTCTTATATGACAAGTCAACTTATATTCTATTGGTTGACTTGTGTGTGCACATGGATCACACCTATTTTTGAATTCCACCGTTGATCATCCACCATCTTCATCTTGATCTCTACCGTCCATACCACTTTAAAAGGGAGAGAGCTTTCCCCCTCAAAGGATCCATCCTCATTTTGAATATTGTTATGTTGTAGGTTTTCTAATAGGTTTCTTTGGAGCTTTTTGGAGAACTTCTATTTCTTGTCTACATTCTCTCATACCATAGCATTTTAGCTTAGATTCATGTTGCATGTTAGTTTAGCTTCTATTTTGCAATAATCTATCTCACATAGCTTAATATTTGGATTGTAACACTCTCATCCATGCTTAGAATAGCTGCACTTTTCATATTCATTCTAATGTAATCTTTAGTTGCATTGCATTCTTGCATCTTGTCTTTGGAACCTCCCATTGCATGGTTTACTAGCAAGAAGCGTATCTCTAAGGCTCATTTGAGAGCTTTCTTATTCTTGAAATATACTCTCTTGCACTCCGTGGATAGGAAGCTCTAAGCCAAAATTTGAACATTCCAAACTCATGGAATCGTTTGGATAGAATGGTTTAGAGTGTGACACAAATCAAGTGTACAACTACCTTACGACAACTTCTACTACTATGACAACAATATGTAGTCGTGCAGTCTACTATAAGTAGTCACATGGTGGGGTTGGGGATATGGTGGCCCTACCCCCCTTCAAACTTTATTTTCTATTTTTTTTAAAAAAAATTATATATAAAAAATGCCAAAAAACTAGGATCTAGTGCCCCACCTCAAACACATACAAAACCCAATTTTAGGTTAACGTAAAATTGCCATTTTAATATAAAATTGACACAGTAATATATATATACATACATACATACATACATACATACATACATACATACATACATACATACATATAATTATATTTTTATTTTATTTTTGAAACAAAACCTAGTATAGATCTGATAGGGAAACAATTACAAACTATCAAATTTGTTAAATTAAATTATGGTTTTCTTTCCCAAACCCTTTCCTTATTCATAATTCTCTAAAACAATCCAATTTTCTAAAATAGTTTCTCAAACGAGGGTTTCAAATTGATTTCATTCATAGACATTTTTAATAATGAAAAACAAGATCTTCAATCAAACACGAAGAAGAAAGAGGAAAATTGAAGGAAATTACTATGAAGAATCTCAACAAGATCCTACCTCGATCTGATGCCAATCCAATGAATGCTTAGAACTTGCAAGAATTCACATCTTCTTGAAAACTCTCTTTCTCAAAATTTTCTCCTCCAAACCCATGTGTGGGGAAATGAGCTCTAACTTCTTACTAAAGAGCTTTCTCCTTTATAGTTTTAGTTTTGCAAACACAAAAAGCCTTTTATTATTATTTTAATTTATTTTAATTTCATGTGTAAACTTTTTGCATTTGAATTAAAATAAAATTTATTAAATTTATTTTCTCTCTCTTTTATTAAATCATAAGACGTCTTTAATAGTATATTTATTAGTTTAAATAATAATAATATTTAGAGTTCATTGATTAAAATAAAACTCCTAAATTATTTATTATTAAATTAAATATATATTATTAAGCCAAAATTATAACTTTAATATCACAAGACGTCTTTAATAGTATATTTATTAGTTTAAATAATAATAATATTTAGAGTTCACTGGTTAAAATAAAACTCCTAAATTATTTATTATTAAATTAAATATATATTATTAAGCCAAAATTATAACTTTAATCAAATCTTTTAAATTTAATTATTCTATTTAATTAATTTCTCAATTAATTAAATATAATTAAAATTTTGATTTTTCTTTATAAAACGTCTATTAAATTAAATCATATTATACTCTTTTAATTTGATTTAATTACAACTGAATCACCACAAACTCACAAATCTAAAATAGAAAACCCTTTTTTAAGATAAAGTACTAAATCAAACTCAAGGTTCAAAATATTGAATTCACATCACTTGACGAATTTGAAAGGGTAAATAATGTAGATACTTGTCTTGCTTTCTAAGATAACTGGCTTAGGGTTAAGATTTGGACTCAAGAACTATCTCATCTCTTTACCATTAAGATATTGCAATATGGCACACTCATCCTGGCAATTCAAGGAAGTCATGTTTGGTACATACAATCTGCATGAAAGTTGAGCATGTACATATACATATAAGTCTAAACTAAACAACTAATGGTAGAGAGTGATGCATAGTGTAGATATTGACTAATAGGTGACTATGACTCCCTCTCCCAATCACATTAGAAATGTCAAACATAAAGAAAAATATACATGTACACCACACACATGCAAGTATGGGTTAAGTATCCATAGAAGCCACATATAAATCATCCATCTAACTATCCTTATGAAATAGCTAAAATCACTATATACAAGCATCATCATCAAAAGAATAATCATGAAGACATGAGATAATTGAGTATCAAGTAGATCATCAAATTTATCAACTGAGTATTAAATAACATCTGATCAAATCAGGTAAGCAAGTACCACTAATCATAAAACATAACCATAAAGCTAGCCTACAAGAATTTGACAATACAACATGAAAATTAAACTAGGGTTAGGCATTACACATATTACTCTCAGAAACCTTATAGTTTATGAATATTCCACCATCACTTAATGTTCAAAATTCAACAAGTATAAATTGACTCAATTCTCACCTAAAAACCTACTACATTATTTCAAAATGAAATAACTCTTATTAGTCTCTACCTTTAATGGTGGGGACTATTGATTTCAAGCCTCTGTTTCATATTAGTTCTAGCATTGGTAGCTATGCAATTTGTAAGATATCCTATTGTTGGTGAAATGTTCTCTATTAAAATGAATTTTTAAATTTTCATTTCTAGTTTTCTATTGACGTACATTCTTTTTCTTGGTAGTATTTTGATTTTCTTGCTTATAAAATTTGTTGAAAATTAGAATGGGTGCATGCTACATGAAACTTTGATAGGTAGTAGAAAATTTGATGGATAGAACCCCTATTATAAAAGACAAATGCTAGATTATTCCAAACAAGAAACAAATTGCAACACAAAAAATTAAAATTGTTATCATTTTTTTCTAAAATAAAGATCAAATAAGAGTGGCAACTTCCACCATTAACATCATAGTTCAAAGTCTATGTCATGACTAGAGGCTAGTAGATTCTAAACTCATCACTTCAGTATCCTCACTGGAGTGTTCTTGGGTGGCCTCTTAGGGATTCTCTACCACACACAAAAAACAATAATATGTTAAATTATAAATTGAAATCAAACAATAGTTATTTATTAAAAGACTTGTCACTTTTGGTCATATTGCTTCAATCAAATTGAAGCAAGATTTGGATTTTTTAGTTTTCATTAGGGTAAGAAACTTCTAGAAATGGGTGAAGATTATATATTATACAACTTTTCACTTGGATTAAATAACATATGGTGTTTCAATATTGCTTTCATTGAAAATTCTTCTCACATTTTGAAACTATGGGTATGTGATTTGATCGTGTACAATTTTAAATAAATTATAATATCTAGATATTGCTGACCTCTATGCCTATGTTGTCGATTAGTGTCAAATCACTTAGTCATTTACTTGGCAAGATTACAAGGTTGAGCATACAATGATTATACTGAGTAGGATAGTAATTGTTGATTATTCAATAGCGACTGAGCAGAAGTATGTGCTGATAAAATTAGTTTGAGTTGAGAAATATAGTTGAGACCAAGAATATTGAAAAGTTACTAAGTCTTCAGCAAAGAGGGATATAGAAGTCGAGTAATAACTATTGATCTCATATTGGTTTTGACTAGTGAGTATCTAGACACTAAATTCATTTATTTAGTTCATGTTGAACAAGTAGTATATACTGAGCACAACATGTATAAGATAGAGTATGTCAAGTCAATAGTGAGTTTTGAGTCACTCATGTGTCGAGTCACTCAAGTGTCAAGCAATAGTATATGTTGAGTGATTTAGGAGCCGAGTAAGTAGTGCATGTCAAATCATTCAGATGCCAAGTCATAGTATAGAAATTAGTATATACCAAGCATCAAAGACTTCATATGTCGAATAACACAATTTTGTCATAGTTGTTTGTATTGGCACAAACTACTATGTAAACCTACAAATTGAATTATGATATTTTGGTGATAAGGATGAATCTTAAGTTGGAATCCCTATGAAGTACATGCATCTAATCAGGTAAAGGGAAGGTTTAAGTGGAAAAATGGATGAATAACATCCATTGATTCATACCTAACCCTAAGTCACCTAGGTCTTCTTAATAAGGATAAACCCTAAAATTTCTATGTGTGTAGAAGGAGTGAAGAGAGAAGTTTGCATGCACAAATAGTAGATTCATGGTGACTAAGGAGTTGTGAATTGAAATTGCATTGTAGAATCAGTTAAAAGAGAATAGAGGAAGGAAATAGTGAACAATATAGAGACATTTGATCAGAAAGGATCAAGAGTACATTAGTTTAGAGGTGATCTGTCATCAAGCAACAAAGTGTTAACCACAGGATCAATGCTGAGACATTCTAATAGGTGAAACAATTAAATTTCTTAATAGAGTAGTCTTAACAGGCTGTATTGAAATCCTCTGACAAGATGCTTACTTAATTATGAGTTGAAGTCCTTTAACAAGGCACACTTTTAATAGGGTGTTGAAATACTTTAATAGGGTAAGACCCAACAATCTTTGTAATCCTTTAATAGGGCAGACCTTGGGTAGATCATGTCTCATGATCAAACATTCTAACCTTCATTGGATATACTTTAATACCATAGTAATGAAGATTTGTGGGTGTCATCCCCACCCCATTTTTACCTTCTCATTGGAGGGTTTCTAGGTAATCATATTTGGTTCCATATATGTGTGAATGCTTACTTGATTACATGATTTAGATGTACATGCTTTACATGGTATTTTAGTTTACTTATTGAATGTATGAGATGGATGTGTGGTGAATGTTTTATGGGGCAAAGTTTAAAGAAATGATTCACACCCACTGCCCCACCCCACCCCTCCCCCCCACCCACCCCATAGAATTTTATCTTCCCTATTGTAATTCTAACAATTGGTATTAGAGATTTGTTCTTTGGAAGAGAATCTTTGCGACTTTGAGGAAAGATCTTGAAAATGGAAATCTATAAGTTGGGAAAGATAATTGAAAATCAATGAATTGAAATACAACTCATTCTACATCAACTAAATAAAGCAAGAGATGATCTAAATAAATCTTTAAAGATAAGGAAGGAAATTTCCATTTCGGAGAATGACACACAATATAGAGAGATTGATACTACTAAGCTATTTGCTAATGGAGACTCTAATGAATTTGATGTAGTAGTTGTAGATATAATGGAAAAGAATAGAGCCCAAGTTGAAGAAATTAGAAATCTCAAGTTAGAGAAAGAATCACAAGCCATACTACTATGTGAGGTGATTAAATAGAAAAAGAAAGCTATGGAAGACAAAGCCATGATTGAAGATGAAAAAAGAGTTTTGACCAAAAAACTAGAAGAGAAATCATCAGAGGTAACTAGGATTGCTAACATGCATTTGGATAGTTTGGGTCAAATGATGAATGCCCACTATGAATTGAATGTCAAGGACATTGACATAAAAACATTAAAATTATAGAATGAGAAATTGAATAATGACCTAAAAAGGGAAAAGAAATTTGTTGAAAGTTTTAATAACCCTAATGAATCCATCAATTACTCTAAGCAATTATTGAGATCCCCTAGATCCAATAATGATATGTCTGGACTAGGATACACAAGTACTAAAGAAGGAGAGTCATCCAAAAATGCTAAAGAAAGGAGTAACAAAGGTAATAATTCCAAAACTACTTGTAATTAATTGTGTTAAGAAAGGAAACACTACAAATGTCTGTAGAAGCAAGACTGTAAATCAAAGTATTAAGAAAAAGAGCATGGGGCATTTTCATAAGTGCAACAAATAAGGTCATCAAGTACATGAAAGTAGAACTAAGACCATACACACTCAAATATTTGAAGGATATTTTTATAACTATCACAAGTATGGACATAGAGCTTTTTGAGCATAGATCCAAACCCATGTGGTCCTGAAACAAGAAAAAAAAGGTAAAGAAGAATGGCAACTCTTATAACTGGGACTATAATACAAGGTATAGTTGTCACTATTGTTAAGAGTATGGACGTGTTCCTAAGAATTGTATTAGAATACACTTTAGAAGTGACTACTCATGTAAGGAGGGAAAAGGAATCACTAGGGCCAAAGGCACACCCAGAAACCCAAGCCACCCTTACAGAGTTAACACAATGGAAGCAAACACACAAAGAAGATAGCACCACAGAGAGGACAAGATACTTTATTGATTCAGAAAATAATCATCATACATGCCTAGCTATAAGGTTTTCTAGGTTACAGCCAATTAAAATATATCACTTACAGACTCATAAACCACTTAATGTTTACATTCTAGACTCATATCCCTTTCAATCCTCTAAGTTCTAAGTTCTACCCATCTCTCTAAACTCAATCCTAGACCTCCTTAATTACTTGCCAAAATGGCTTGTAGAAGATTCTAGAACACAAGAAAGCCACAAGTTTTCTCATCACAATTATTAACTACGTAAATTAAATACAAGCAAGGTCAGTCCAAATTGGGAGCAAATGCAGACTACTTAGTAAAAGCTTTTCCAAAACTGGCACTTAGCATCCACACAACCTTGATGTCCAAAGGAATCACTCGACAACTACTACAAAGTCAACATCCTCCAATGCTAGACAATCATAGAGAGCTTGGCAACCAAAGGATCACTAAGGGAGTCACTCATCAATAACTAAGAACTTGGCAACCATAGAAAACTAGTGCTCGATAATAACTAATAGAATGAACAAAAGTGTAGGATTATAGGTCAACCCAAGATGCTCCTACATCAAACAACCAGGGTTGAAAGAAAATTATTCTTCTGAATTATGCAAGTGTCAAAACCTGAGCTGAATCTAACTCAAATTGAGAGATCCATGAGGGATCTACACTAGGTTTATTCTTCCACTTTACTAAATATTCATAGTAGTCTTTTCCTCTTCTACTCTTACTAACTCTCTAATCCAATATTTGTTCAATTTCTTCAATCTACTTCTTAGGATAATAATTTGATACAACAACTTCATCATTTGACTCATAATACTTATATAAATCAACAACATTAAATATAGGAGATATATCCATGTCCCCAGGAAACTCAACTTCATAAGCATTACCACTATCAAACTTCTTCAAGATTTTACAAGGTCCAAACTCCTTCATTTTCAGCTTACTAAATGTTCCAATAAGAAATTTTTGTTTTTTTCAAATGAACCATCACCTCATCACCAACTTAAAAACTATAACGTCTTCTAGAATTATCAGCATTCTCCTTATACTTCTGATTACTTTGTTCCAACCTCAACTTCACTTCCTTATGCAAAGACTCCATAAAATCAGAAAGTTCTTCTCCTGTAGTACTTCTCTTTTCCTCACCAGCAACATCCCTCAAATCTAATATTCCTTTAGGCTACATTTCAGTAAAAATCTCAAAAGGTGTCTTCCCTATACTTTTGTTCAAAAAATTATTATATGAAAACTCAGCTTGTGCCAATACCATCTCCCAATTACTTGGCTTGTCTCTGACTAAACATATCAGTAAATTACCAAGCTTCTATTCACAACCTTTGTTTTTCCATCTGTCTATGGATTGAATGTAAAGCTAAACTCCAACTCAATACCCATCTTCTTCCACAAAGTCTTCCAAAAATAACCAACAAACTTACTATCTCTATAAACAATCACAAACTTACCCAAAAATCTTTTCAGAACCTCATTCATTAACATCATGAAAATACTAGGTGCATTAGTCAAACCAAAAAGCATAACCAACCATTCATATAAACCATCTTTTGTCTTGAAAATAGTCTTCCATTTGTCACCTTCTTTGATTTTGATCTGATGATAGCCACACTTTAAATCAGTCTTGGTAAAATTCTTTGCTCCACTCAAATAATCCATTATGTCATCCATCCTTGGCATAGGAAACCTATATTTCACCGTGATCTTGTTAATAGCTCTAGAATCAATACACATTCTCCATTCTCCATTCTTCTTAGGTGCTAATATAGCAGGTATAGCACATGGACTCAAACTTTCTCTAATCAATCCTTTCTCTGATAATTCATGAACTTGTCTATTAAGATCATCATTCTCTGTAGGTGTCACTCTATATGGTTCTTTGTTTGGAAAACTAGCTCTAGGAATCAGATCCATACAATGATTTATACTTCTTACTGGAGGTAAACAAGCAGAAATATCCTTAGCAACAATATCTTTGTACTCATTTAATAATTATGCAATTTCTTCCAGTACTTAGTTACCACTATCTATTGTTACGTAGTCATTACCAGCTTCTACTGCTCGATCATTACTACAAACACTCGGTCCTCTAGGAACTATAACAAAACAAACTTGATTCTTTCTTACTTCCTTTTCAAATTGTTTTTCATTAACCATGCAAACTTTTATTGCAGTACAACTAACTTCATCTAGATTTTCAATCAAAGGCAGCAATATTTGTTTCTTCCCATTTACCCAAAGAGTATATTAGTTCAATCTTCCATCATGTATAGCATATCTATAATATTTCCAAGGTCTACCCAACAAAATATGAAAATAATCCATAGGCATAATATTACACAAAACTTCATCAAAGTAATATCCAATATTGAACTTCACAAGGCATTTCTCACTCACCAATATTTTGTGTTCATCTTTGATCCATGAAACATGATAGGGTTTGGGATACTTTAGCCTTTGCAACTACAACTTTATAACTAGTTCTTCTGATCCCAAATTTGTAGAACTTCTATTTTCAATGATCACTTTGCAAAATTTTCCAACCATCTTACATCTAGTTTTGAAAAGACTTCTCCTTAAAATGGGTTCCTCATCATTTCCCTTATTGCATAAGGTTCTTCTCACCATTAGATTTTCTCTAGCCTCAGGTCCACTTGGTGAACTCTCAATATCTCCTTGAATCATAACATTTCTATTACTTTGTCTATTTTTAGAGGATCTACATTCAAAAGATATATGCCCTTCTTTACCACATTTGAAATAATAACCATTAAAACCACCTCTAGAATAAGAATTACCTCTTCCTTGGTAAGAACCAGTACCACCTCAGTAGGAATCACCACCTTTCTACTTAGTCTTTCCTTTGTCACCATTCTTCCATTCAAATTTTCCTTTATCTTGTACAAAACTATCAGATCTACCGCCTTCTCCATAAGGTCTACCTCTACCTCTTTGGAATCTACCACCTCTACCTCTTTTTCTTTGGTCATGCTTCTTTGTCAAGATCTCCTCAGCTTTCAAGGCATATTGATATGCTTCTTCCACACTTTCTAGCTTCACAACACTTGTTTCATCTTGAATTCCATATCTCAATCCATTTATTTAACTTACAATTTTCTTAGCATCATCATCCACATGTCTAGATCTGATGTCCAATCTATAGAATTCCTCAGTATATTCTTTTACACTCATATCTCTTTGCCTCAAATTCTACATCTTTCTTAACAAGCTAACTTGGTAATTAGTAGGGAGGTATTTTTTCTTTACCTTGTTTAAAATCTTCACCCAAGTTCTGATCTCCTTGCCTCTCCTTTTTCTATCAATTTGAAAATGCTCCAACCACAGTGAGGCATGTCCTTTCAAACTTGTAACTACAATCTTCACCTTCCTATTATCAAGAGTGTTTTCATACTCAAAGAACTTCTCCATTTCAAATATCCAATCTAACATAACATTGGTGTCCAATTTTCCATCATAAGGAACAACTTCTATAGTAGGCTTTGAATTTTCTATAGATAATACTCTCAACAACCTTTCTTCATCTTGGTCTTCTTTAGGTTCTAGATTAGGGTTTGGTGATATTGCTCCACCATCACTTACATCATCAAAATGTGCTTCTCTTCTCTAAGATTTCTCTATAGCATGTAATTTGGCTACAATCTATCTCAATGTATCTCATATTGCATTATCAACATTTCCTCTACCTCAAACCATCTTTTAAATCAAGTTCCTACAAGATTGTAACCTTTGAAAGTTATAGGTCAAATCCATAGATCTACTACCCCACAACTAAATTCACTTAGGGTTCTACACAATCCAATCACCACAAGGATGAACCTCAATCTTGGATACCACCTAAAACAAGGAAGGAAAAGGAATCATTAGGGCCAAAAGCACACCCAACAATCCAAGTCAACCTTGCAGAGGTAACACAATAGAAGAAAACACACAAAGAGGACAGCACCACATAGAAGACAAGATACTTTATTAATTTAGAAAATGATCTATACACATGCCCAAATCTAAGGCCTTTTGGGTTATGGCCAATTACAATATATCACTTATAGATTCACAATCCACTTCATGTTTTCATTCTAGACTCATATCCCTTTCAATCCTCTAAGTTCTAAGTTCTACCCATCTCTCTAAAACTCAATCCTAGACCTCCTTAAATACTTTCCAAAATGGCTTATAGAAAATTCTAGAATACAGGAAATCCACAAGTTGTCTCACTACTATTATTAACTACATAAATTAAATACAAGCAAGGTTGGCCCAAACTAGGACCAAACACAAACTACTTGACAAAAGCTTTTCCAAAACTAGCACTTAACATCCACATAAGCATGGTGTCTAAAGGAATCACTTGACAACCACTACAAACTTGGCATCCTCCAATGCTTGGAAATCAAGGAGAACTTGACAACCAAAGGACCACTTGGCAATCAAAGGAACACTCAGTCACTAAAGGAAAACTCAGAAACCAAAGGATCACTCAGTAACCAAAGGAGTCCCTTAGCAGTAACTAAGAACTTGGCAACCATAGAAAACTAGCACTTGGCAATAACTAATAGAATGAACAAAAGTGTAGGATTACAAGGCAACTCAGGATGCTCCTGCATCAACTACAAAAGGTGGCTGAGTCAAACCACATATTTTAGCTATTTGAAGATTAGTCACATCAGTTGATATTGTCCAACAAGGTCAAAGGCATCAATTTGTGAGTTCAATAAAGGCAAAGGCAAGGTAGATATTGAAAATGTAAAAAATGAAATGATCAAGACATGGAAGAAAAAGGAGGATTGCAGCACATCAAGTGGAGAAGGGATCACTTCACCCAATGGGTTAGGTGATTACACCTCATCAAACTAAGACATCAAGTGGTATGTGGGATTGATATTCAAAAGTTATATCACACGTCAGTTCCAAAAGGATTTAGTTTTGAAAAGTTTACATAAGCATGAATAAAGATGTAAGGTGTTATTAGGAATCAAAGAAAAATCTTTAATTTTTCATGTTACTATTGAACATGAAAAATTTCCTATGATTGTCAAGTGAAATGCTAGAGGATGCTAAGCTAATAATATGGGTAGTTGTTGCCAATCTCGTAATGGTTGTTGAATGAATGAAAAAACTAGTGGATATCGAGTGAGCCATAAATTAGTTGATGTTGAGCTTACAGTTGTGTAAGAACTCAGCATTAATTGCAATATTTCAAAGGGGTATTTGATCTATTTCTACTCATTTAACATCATTCAAAATTAAGAGAGAGCAACAAGAGCTAGAGGTGATCTAGAAATTCATCTAAAGCGATTGCAAGAGAAATAATAGTTATTTGGCATCATTTCATTAGATTTTTCAAGGTATTTATCATCTGTTAATCAACATTGTTTCTAATTTCATAAATCCTTGTTTTATAAAATGGCATCTAGTTCTTTGAAGGGAAAAGATGTAGAGGGAAAAGCCATTTTTAATTTTTAGTTGGTTAGCAATGAAGTAAAACAACCTATATTCAAAGCCATACCAAACATAGCATACGAACATGATCCCTTTGGTGTGTTATCTATGATACCACTGCAAGTTTTAATGATTTAGGATGTCATAGAATGCTATAATTATAAAATTGAGAGTATTGGTGACATGTAAAGTAGAGAAGCATATGATAAACTATGTGAAAATGATGTGTTAAGGAAAGAATTCAATATTGTAGAAAAGAAAGGGTTAACTTGTGCCTTAGATTTCCCTAACATTTTCAAAGCTGAATGGATAAAGATTTTTTTGAGTAGGATTCATGATAGTTCATTGTGGTTAGATAATGGGCTAATAAAAATCACAAAAAGAATAATCCATAGGGTAACAATGTATCCAACCCTCAATTGGCCAAAGACTATGAGGAGTGAGTCCAAATATGTTATTGAAAAGAATATGGGAGTTGTGTGGAACAAGAGAGGGATGACCATAAACACGATGATAGATCCTCTAATAGATTTTGTAATAAGGGTAATTGCACATAAGATTTACCAATCAAGTAGATTGAACAGTATACCCTATATTATAGTGGATGTGGGTTAAAAGATTGTGAAGAAGGATCATAAATATGATCTTGCTGAGCTATAGCTACAACAATTGATTAATAACCTACGAGCAATAAGCAAAACAAAGAGTCCTCGGTGTAAATTTGGATATATTTTGATATGTATCTTCTTTTATTTTTAGAACACATTTTCTAGATTTGGCCTTGTGGCATGGAAGACAAATAGGTTTGTTGCAGTTCAAATAGGAGAGTTCATTGAACAATTAGGTGAAATTTTTGAGTTAGTAATGATCACTTCCTTTGAAGACTTCAAGCAATTCATGAAGAATAGATTAAGGATTCCAGTATCATTAGTTGAAAAAAATTATGATGATGTTTGTTTCCTAGTTGATGTTGATTATACATTTGTTCAAGCAACAACTCCAAGAGTAAGATGGCTAAAGCCACCAGGCTATGAAATTAATGTAGATGAGACCTCTACAACAATAAAAACATTAATTGTAGAAGAAATAGACAAAGATGCCAAAGCATTTGGTAATTATGAGATGGCTAAATCTAAGATTACTATGGAATTAAAGACTAACTATGTCATCAAAAACAAGGAGAAACTAGTAAAGAAATTGAAAGAAAATATTGGTGAAGGTGTTGAGCAAGAAGAGAATGAAGAGGAAGAGGATGAAGAGGAAGAAGACACTTAGCTTCAAGCACCACTTGCATTGACACAAGGAAAGGGTAACGATTAGCAAGAGGAAGAAATAGAAACTACAGAAGGTACCAAGGATGAAGAAGCTAAGGAAGCACGTATTCTTATTGATCAAAAGAAGAGAAAGGCTAAGGCATAACTAGTAACAAGACCCAAGAAGGTTGCTAAACCAAGCTAGCCCAAACCTACAACACCTACTGCAAGGGCTAGTGCACGTGTCACACACAAAAGGCTAAAGAGAAAGCCAAACCTACAAAGAAGGGAGGAGCATAGAAAATACCAAGGAGTAAATACATTTCTCAAGTTGAGTCTGATGAGGAAAGAACTAAATCTAATTACAACAGCTTATTCCAAGTGGTGAGTCATAATCCATCTTCAGATCTAGAAAATCTATGTGAGAATGTTAGAAATAATGTAGATTTGTTAGGATTTTCTCACATTGATTTTAAAAATCTTGAAAAAGTTGAAAAGAATCAAGTAGACGAGGCAATATATGCCATGATGGCTACTTTCAAGAAAGCCCCTCTAGAGATTGCCAACTCCATACCTAAAAGCCTATATGAAAGAGTTGAGAAAAAATGGAATTATTGTTTGAACTTAGAAAGAAAAATTGGGGAGACATCCCTTGCTCAAGTTATGCTTGAACTCGATAAAGCATAGATTGCTAAAGTCATAAATAAATATGTTGTTAGATTTATTCCTAAAGATAGAGCCTTCAACATATTACATAATAACATAGAAGATGTTGTAAAGAAGTCTACATAGATGTGAAAAGTTACATATGGGTTAGCTATAGTCAAAGTAGGAGAACAAGAACCTATTGAGGTTAAAGGTGATGAAGGAGATGACAATAATGAAAACACAGTTGAGGGAGGTACTAAAATGAATGTAGATGATTAGGCAATAGTTGAGAAAGAGAAGCAATAAGAACAAAGTGTACAAGATATACAAATGCCAAACGTCAGCCCTCAACAAATAACAAGTGTGAGTACTAAAACTATCATAATAAAGGATTTTTTTGATCTCACTTCTTAGAACATCAATCCCCTAATAGAGGAAGACTTGAAAAAGATACTTGATCAATCTACACTATAGGCTAAATTGTGTAACAACCCTATATTGGTGAGTGTAGATGAAATTCAAAAATCAGTGACTAACACGACAAGGAAGGAGGTGAAAACAAGAACCACCTACAATTACCCCTCAAGTCACTAATGTAAAATCTTTAGATTAAGTACTAGAATTTACACTAGAAAAGGTTGATACAAATGGAGAGGACAAATTGGAAACTCGAGCCACTACTAAAACAAAGAGTAGAATAGTTTAGATAGATTCATCTACACCTCTAGCAAAAAGTTCAATGTGCAATCCAAAGAAATGTGGTAGAAAAGGAAAATCCTAAAGAGAGTAAGTTGACACCCAAGCTGAAGGAGCTAGTAGCAATTCAAGCATTGGCAACTTTTCCAGAATTTGGCACTCCTTCCAGTCACACTCTTCAAAGGTTGAGCATAGATGCAACACTTTACAATTCTCAGTGCCAATTCCAAGTTCATCAAAGGTAGAAAAGGTAATAATATATGGAGATGTAATCCTAGATGAAGAAATTATTTTTCCAAAATATGATTATTCCACAATGTCAGTAGAGCAGATGGATCTACTTCAAGAAGCCCTAGCTAGAAAGAAAAATAGAGAACTTCTTAGAAGGGAGCATTAGCTAAAGCAAGCTTTTCTTGATATTAAAGACATCTTCATAGATGCATATAGTCTACCTACTCCAAATGAAACAAAGCCACTTATTGAACAATTGACAAATGTAGTGGAAAAGGCAAGTAATGTAGACCTTGATACTAATGCAAAATTGTTAGAATGTTCTAAAAAGAAATTTTAAAGTAAAGTGAATAAGAAAATATCTAGTGATATAACACTTACACAAGTTGCATTGGCAACTAAGGTAGAAAGTGTGAAGAAGGTACTTGAGAATATTTTCTCTTTGTATACCAAACTATGTAATCCTACATTCTTCACACAAGAGACAAGGAGTAACATTCTAAGCTTGGAAAGTCAAATAAATTCATTAAGTACAAAATTACCCATGACTCCAACTCAAAGTGAGAAGCATTTCAGGACTTTATTACAAACCTAGAGTTAGTTAGCAGCAGTATCTACAAATGAAGCCAACATAAAGGCCAAACTGATAAGCATCCAAACTACATTGACTCCTCACATGGAGATTTTTCACAAAGAGTTAGGCTATGTATAAACTCTTATGAAGAAAGACCACAATCTTTCTACATTAGATAGCCTAGTTCACCTTGTTGCCAAGCTGGCCATCCAAATTAAGTCTTTGGAGGTAGCTTGCGACAATTGGGTTGCAGCTCTTAAGATTATCCTTGAGGTCCACAAATAGTTCTTAGAAAAATACACTTTTAGTGTATAACCCATTGACATCAGTATCAAAATGGGGGAGAAAGTTAGCTTAAGAAAAGGGGAAGAAAGGAAGCTAAGCTAACGAAGAGGAAGAATGTGGTGGAGCAAGAAAAGAATAGCAAGCACAATAAGAAAGTAAAAGAGTATTAGTTGAGGCACATCTACTCAAAAGGAGTAACATTTTGAGTATAGAACTAGATCTAACAACTCAAGGGGAGTTACAAGATTTTGAGGTATAAGTTTTTGCAAAATTTTGATATTTTGACATTTTTGACACAAGTTGAATAAGGGATATATTATGCTCATAAGAATAAAAGTATTAATTCATGACCAAGTGTTTTTGACAATCATGTTAAAGGGGTAGATTGTTGATCTTAGATTGGTTTTGACTAGTGAGTGTCTATACACTTAAGTAATTTACATAGTTTATGCCAAACAAGTAGTATATGCCAAGCACAACATGTATAAGATAGAGCATGTTGAGTCAACAGTGAGTGTCGAGTCACGTATATGCTGAGTCACTCAAGTACCAAGCAGATAGTATATGCCAAGTGATTCAGGAGCTGAGTAAGAAGGACATGCCAAGTCATTCATATGCCAAGTCATAGTATAGAAATCAGTATATGTTGAGCATTAGAGACTTAAAACATCAAGTAACATAGTTTTGGCATAGTTGTTTCTATTGGCACAAACTACTATGTAAACCATTTTTGAGCCAACTTGCAAATTGAATTATAATATTTTGGTAATAAGGATGAACCTTGATTTGGAATCCCTATGAAGTACATGCATCCAACCAGGTTAGAGAAAGGTTTAAGCAACAAAATGGATGAATCACAACTATTGATTCATACCTAACCCTAAGTCACCTAGGTCTTCTTAAGAAGGACAAACCCTAAAATTTCTATGTATGTAGAAGAAGCAAAGAGAGAAGTTTACATACACAAAAAAAGTATTCAAGGTGACTAAGGAGTTTTGAATTGAAATTTCATTATAGAATCAGTTAAAGGAGAATAGAGGAAGGAAATAATGAATAGAAGAGAGACATTTGATTAGAAAGGATCAAGAGTACATCAGTTTAGAGGTGATCTATCATCAAGCAATAAAGTGCTAACCACATAATCAATTTTGAGACATTCTAATAGGTGAATTAGTTAAATATCTTACCAGAGTAATCCTAATAGGCTATATCAAAATCCTTTCACAAGGTGCTTACTTAATTGTGAGTTGAAGTCCTTTAACAAGTCACACTTTTAATAGGGTATTGATATAATTTAACAGGGTAAGACATAACAATCTTTGTAATCCTTTAACAAGGAAGACCTTTCACAGGGTAGATCATGTCTCATGATCAAACATTACAACCTTCATTGGATACACATTATTACTATAGTAGTGAATATTTGTGGGTGTCATCCCCACCCCATTTTTACCTTATTATTGGAGCATTTCTGGATAGTCATATCTGATTTCATATATGTGTGAATTTTTACTTGATTACATGATTTAGATGTAAATGCTTTACATAGTATTTTAGTTTACTTATTGTATGTATGAGATGGATGTGTGGTGAATGTTTTATGAGTCAAAGTTTAAAGCACTGATTCACCCCCACCCCCACCCTCAAAAGTTTATCTTTCCTATTATAATTGCAACAAAAACATGAAGAAGTTTACATGACTAAGTGTCAAAGCATTCAAGTGCTGAGTAGTTCTATTTTGACATATAAGTCTGTCATGGCACAAACACATATGTAAACCATTTTGTCCAATTTTTTTATAATATGTAATATTTTTAGATCTAGCTAAGGAGTTGAACATGTGTTATTATATAAGGTAATTATTTAAAGGTGTGAAATTCAACCAATCAAAAAATGGGATAGAATAAAAAAAAGATGATGAAGTATAAGTCATTAATCAAGATCTAGAACCTTTATAGAACATCTATTTAAGGAGGATTATAATTGAGAGAAAGAGAAGTATCCTTATGAATGTGAGGAGATATGTATGAATGTAAGTGCATTTGAAGGAGTAAAGATAAAGTTTGGAAGTAAAGAAAACAAAGAGAAATCAAAGCAGTGAAGGATTGAACAGAGTTATCAGACAAGGAGATCAGATTAGAGATACAATAAAAAAGAGACCCAAGATCATCTTGTGAAGAAAATATAGGGCCAGGTACTAAATTATTTATTTTAATTAAGATAGGGTAAATCTGTTAATTCATGGTCTTAACAAATCTATGTAAACCTCCTAATAGATTACTTACTTCATTGTGAGTATAAAATCCTTTAACAAGGTGATACCTAACAATCTCTTAAGATATTGATAGGGCGGACCCCTCATAGGGTAGATCATATCTTGTGATCAAACATTGTAACCCTAATAGGTTAGCTTTATTTTTGCAACAATGAAGATTTGTGGGTTTCATCCCCACCCTAGTTTTACCTTTATCTTGAAGTGTTTCTGGGTAACCAAATCATTTTGTTATGCATTGAAATCTTTATGGAGATGATGTATTTCATTTATCTTTCACCATCTCAGTTTTACTAGTATATCTACTATATGAGGGTTAGGTGTGAATTTATGAATTGGTTTGAAGTGAAAAGATTAAGATCCTGATTCACCCCCCCCCCCCCCCCCCCTCTCAGTATTTTGTTTCCCATATACTTATTCCAACACTTGGCATCAAAGCACAATTCTCTTGTCAAGAAACCTAACAACTTGAGAGTATAAGATCATGGAGATGGAAGTGTATATGATGGGAAAAATCATTAAGACTCATATGATTGAAATCCAGATCATATTGCCACAATTGCAAGTAGCAAAAGAGAAGTTAAGGAAAACCCTAAAAAGGTTAAAAGAGATAGCTATTTAGCTAAATGACACTCAATACAA
Organism: Cupressus sempervirens; assembly: GCA_028749045.1. Lineage (NCBI taxonomy): Eukaryota > Viridiplantae > Streptophyta > Pinopsida > Cupressales > Cupressaceae > Cupressus > Cupressus sempervirens. The sequence goes on along the minus strand of CM053789.1, from coordinate 591,940,138 downwards.
ATAAGTTAACACAGAAGGACTGCTAGATAGTGGAAAGACTAGTAACAATGATGAAGCATTCACATAATTTCTAGAGAAGAATAGTGCCTTGGTAAAAGAAGCAAAATATCTCAATGTAGGACAAGATATTCAATCAGTTACACTTTGTGAAGAAATTGAACAAAAGAAGAAATAAATGGAAGATAAGCTTTGGTTAAAGAAGAAAAAAGATAGATGGCTAGTATACTTGAGGAGAGTTCATTTGAAGTACAAAAGCTTACAAATAATCAGCTAGATATGATAAATTAACTAGTAATTGCAAATTAGGAGGCAAGTAGAAAAGATTTGGAGATCACAAATCTAAGACTATAGAATGAAAATTGAAAAGTAAGTTAAGGCATGAAGAGGAACTCATGGAGAGAATGAATAAACCAAATGCATAAATCAAGCACTTTGAAGAAATTATGAGGTCAGCTAGAATAAAATATACCTCTATACTTAGATACAACAAGCACTCTTCATTTGTTGATGAAGGTGAATCATCCAAAAGTGGAGAACAAAGGAATGCAAAATCCAAAGACAAACCAAATGTCATTACTATGGGAAAATTGGTTACATAACCAACATTTATAAAAAGCAAAAATGGTATGCAAACTCCTAAGCCTAAACCAAGTGGTAATTGTTTTAATTACAAGAAAGTAAGACATCAAGAAATTGAATGTAGATCAAATATATCTAAATTCCAAGGTCATTGCTACAATTTTCAAAAGCATGGACATAGAGCTCATGAGTGTAGACTCAAGAAAAAGTCAATTTGGTTACCTAAAAAACAAACTCATTTAGAAAAGAAAGGCAATTCTTACAACTGGGATTATAATAAATGGTACAGTTGTCACTATTATGGAGAATATGGATACATTCTAGAGAATTGCATCAAAACACATTTCAGAGGAAATTAAAAGAAATGGTTAAATGGAGAGATAGTATGTTTTAGTTGTATCATAGTTGGACACATCAGTAGTGTTGCCTAGGGTTTTAAACCCCTGAGTATTACCCCTCCCAAACAATTAAAAAATTAAAAAACTTCAAAACAAAAACATTATAAATTATTTTGCATTATATTTAATTATTTAAATAATTAAATATTAATACTTACAAAATAATTAAATATTACAGTTTTAATATGATCTTTCACATAATTAATTATTACTATTGTAATGTGATATTGAAAGTAAAATTGATAGATGAAGTTGGTGGGGGTAAGGTAAATGTAAAAAAAAGAATTTAAAATAATTAATTCTTTAAAAATAATTAATTATTTTTGCAAAATGAAGTTGTGGGAAAGTTTGTACAGGTAAAAGCTCTTGGACAATTGATTAAAGTTGAAAAAGGATGTAAAATAATTAATACTTTTATAAGAATCAATTATTATAGTAAAGTGTTGGAGAAGACAAAAGGAGTTCAGTAAGAAGTTGTGGTGGTTGCCAAACTTCTTTGAAAAATTATTTAATTGGGAGAAATCATTTGCAAAGGGTTCTTCTTCTTTTTGGGGTTTGTAAGTTCTAAAGTCGTGACTACAGAGGAGTACAATTTGTAACAAGGGAAGGAGATTTATTTTATGTAGATTGATTGCAACAAAGAGATGGAACAATATTGTTATTTTTTTATCATGTTTCTAAAATAAAGAGGAATATGTGTGTTCTTGGCCCTATGGTCTATACATTTTATTTCTGATTTGGAAGGATATTGAGTCCTTTTACTTCTATTTTAGATGCAATCCTATATTACTACATTGAATGTGATGTATGTAGTCTTGTGGTCATGTACTCACATTTTTTTGCATTAAGATATTTATAGCTCTCTCTCTCTCTCTCTCTCTCTCTCTCTCTCTCTCTCTCTCTCTCTCTCTCTCTCTCTCTCTCTCTCTCTCTCTCTCTCTCTCTCTCTCTCTCTCTCTCTCACTTGTAATACGAAAGATAATTAGGTAGTCCCATGGCTACTTAGTCATCTTTCTCTTTCTATTCAGTTTATATATCTAGCAATCACATTCATCCTATGTCTATGGATAAATATTAGAAAACCTTAGTATGTTCAGGTTAAAGGTATATCCTATCATTAAATTCATTGCAAATCTATAAATGCGGGAGTTGCACCTCTTAATTCAAAGGATAGTTATCAATCAATGATAACTAATCCAATTGTTAGTGTATTTGTCCTTCCTAATTGGGCATGTTCAGTCCTCATTTATGTTTCTATCCAAAGGACAAATTTGTTTACTAACATATTTTTGGTGACTCTACTGGGGAAAGAAAGTGAAGTTCAGTGCTTTCGTTTCCTTGGATATTTGAAGGTACCTCCCCAAGGATAGAGGTTGGAAACTCTAATTTATTTTAGCAAAATAAGTTTGGTGTATGGCTTTGGTGGCAGCCCATCAATAGGGGGCTTGTATTGGGATTTTTTCTTTATCTCAATACTCAGCCTTACCTAAAAGTTCAATGGAATATCTCCTGAAGTTTTCTAGTGATGCAAATCAAGACCCTAATGATCACATTAAAGCAACTATAGTCACCTATGGGATTCTTGGTGTGCAAGAAGAGAACATATTTGTTAGACTGTTTGTGGGGAGTCTCATTGGAAGTGTTGCTAATTGGTTTTAGAATTTTCATAATGGTTGTATCACTTGCTAGAGTGACCTTGAGGTAAAATTTCTCCAAAGATTTAGGGCTAGAGTTGATGTTGCTAAGTTATTATTAAATTTCTTTCAAATTAAAAAGGAGATTGAACCTATAAGGGATTTTTTAGATAGGTTCAATAGGTTTTCTAGTAAAATTCCCCAAAATAGCCAACCAAATGAAAGTAATCAACTATGTTTTTTCTTTGTTACTTTACAAACTGAAATCAAGTTTTTATTAAAGCACCAAAGAATGTAAACATTGCAAGATGCACAAAGGGAGGCTATCAATTTAGATGATGACATGATTCTAAGTGGAATGAAGTGTAAATAAATTGCACAAGTAGGAATTTATCTCTATGAATAGTAGAATTATCCAAAGGTAAAGCCTAAATATAAAAGGCTCGTTCTCAAAGTAGTAAAATCAGCACCCCCTACCTCTTTTTATCAAAGTCTAATAGTTTTCAATGATGAAGATTTCCTAATCCTTCCTGTGATTGAAACAACTCCCCATACTATAGCTAGAGCCTACCATCTGCATGTTGATTATGATGATGAATACACCTCACGGTCAACTGGCTCAATGATTGGCATTGATATACCTCCCATTGAACAAAACCTGGAGGGTGAAAGATCAAATGAAAACTTATTAGGAGATTTTCAAACTTTAGAATTTGATTCTTTTATATTTGGGACTACTAATGTTGTTTCACGAAATGATGTTGTTCAAGAAGTTATGAAGGATTGACATACATAAGACAATATTGATGACGAACACTCTTCTAAAAGTATGTCTGATCACACAATGCAATATCTATCAGCATGCTTGGATGGCTCCTCTTATGATCATGAAGTTGATTATGAATTATTCTTGTTTAATCTCTTGGAGACTAATGAAGCATTACTACAGCCTAAAGCACCAAATGATAGCCAAGAAGCATAAAAGGATTCATGCATCTTTTAGTCCCTTGCAGATCTCTTTTCCCTTCTTTTGGAAGAATTGGTGCAGAAAATTACAATGGAAAAATCACATGGGAAATCCAAAAATCAAAGGACTTAAGGTATGACAAAAATTGTTGACATGTTACCTATATTTGTGAAAGGAAATGTTGATATGAATAATGCCAAGGAAAATTTTGAATTTGTACTCATTTCCCCCCTTTGCATACATTTCCTGTATATGAAATGAAAAACATATTGGTGTTGTTTCTTACTATTCTTCCTCCATATCACCGAGAATTGATTCAAAAAGGATCATACATTTTCCAGCCTGTAAATGGTTAAATTTAGTTTTTAGAGTTTTCTCCTCTCCATTGTAAATAACTACCCCTTTTTGCAAATTTTTGCTTGGTTTGTTTCTATTTTGTTTTGTTGTCATTTCCCTTCAATAAAGTTGCATCATATTTTAATCTTTCCCTTCCCTTGAGACAATCCATTTTTTGAAATTTTTCAAAAATAAAGGCCCTTATGAATTTATTGGCAACACTCTGTACTCACCTAGTTATGCTATCCAAGTTCAAATTCAAGGCTCAATTTTACATCTCAACATGCAATTTCAAAGCTCACTTCAAAGTTTAAATATTTAGATGCATAGTTCAAGCTTTAGATTCAATTCAAGTTTAGTATGAGTGTGCATGAGTGGGTTTTATAGTTTCTCCTGGCATTATCTTCAGAAGTTGGGGTCTTGGGAAGAATTTATGATGAGTAACCTGCACTGTAATTTTGATGGTAATATTTTACAATGGCATTGGCACATGGTCAAGCTATAATTAAAATGAATATATTTTGAGGGCACTCAATGATGGACATCTCCAAAAACTCCAAGGTTTTAAAAATAGAAAGGATCCCTACATTAATAAAGTAAAAAGTAAAAAGAAAAAAAAATACTTCATGGCATATTAGGGTATCCACATGCCTTGCTGACATTAGTATGCGAAGGCATCAAATATGGATGATTGTGCTAAAGATGTCTTATATTCAATCAAAGACCATGAAGCTCTCCAAGTAGCTATTTTGATAAGACCCCTTTCATATGGAAATATCTTCACAATAGTTGATACTTGATCCTTCCAATATTTACAATTATTTGATCCTTGTCACTCTAGAGTAGGAAATTTGCCACGTATTAAGACTTATGTTAGGGGGAACTTGTCACTTGATTGGTAATCCAGTGTGAAATCTTCACTTGTGAATAATAATTATGTATGGGCACTACTTTTTGGGGTTTCATCATGATTTCATTTTGTATCAATGATACTATTCAAACCAACAAATATGCACTATACCAACATAGAGCCTGAATCAAGGTATCAAGATGTCAAACACTTTTGGTTAAACACTGGCATTCAAACTATCAATAGAGTGTAGTCCTGGTAAAGACAAATGCAATTGAAATATGAAGCATTCAAACAACCATGATTGAGGACAGAGGGTTATTAGTGAACAAAATGAAGTGTGGGTGAATAGAAAAATAACCCTTGAATGTAGAGGCACTAAATATGAAGGACCAAACTGATAAGATTACCAATGTCGCCATGTGCCCTAATTTGAAAACATGGCACTCTTGTCCTTGTGGTGATCTCTTCTTTATAAATTAGGATTATGATAGTGGTTTAAAATATTGTGCTTTTAGAGGCTATGATTGATGGGGACACAACCCAAGAACCAAAATGGACGCAATAGAAAAGGGAAAATTATATAAACTAAGAAAATAACCTAGTACAAATAGTACAGGAAAATAAACTTCAAAACATGCCCTAAGGGCTTACAATAGCATAAATCTGGAGATAATTTCTCCTTTCAGTACTTGTTCTCAAACTCCACTCGGAACTGCCTTTTACAATGCTAGAAATCTCCTTAAATAGACCTCGAAGGGTTAAGGACTAGGAGTACATTCTAGAAAGTACTAGTAGGCATCCAACGACCAAATAGAAGGTTTCGGAAGCTACGATAGAAGTTGGCACAAATCTACAAGAATCTAGAAACGGTAACCGAACTTTTGGGAGGCATAACTTTTGAACCGTAGCTCTGATTGACGAACCATTTACATTTCCAAAAAGCTCTCGAAGTTCTCTATAGCCCTATGGACCAGATTTGCTCGTCCCTAATTTTTTGGCCCTTTTTGAGGTCATTTAATGCCCCTAACCTGACTTTGAAGCATTCTTAGGAGGTCTCCAAAACCCAAAAAACTGCAATAACTTTCAAACCATGGGGCCTTTTGACCTGATTCTTTTTTTGGAATGCTCTAAATCACAATTACATTCATCTGACCAATTCACACCTTCTAGGTCACCAAAATGATGGCCAAATTGCATGCTCCTATTTTTTTGGGATTTTCTAGCACACTGATATTTGAACTATGAGAGTTGGAACCTTTATTTGACCCAAATGGGTATCCAAAAATGTAAAGACATGAAATAGAAACTAAGTCTAAGTACATTTTTTTGGGTGACACAAGATTGCCCTTATACCTGTGGATGCTCCTGCATCAGACACCCAGGGTAGATTGAAAAGTGACCCTGTCACTTTATGGATGGTAGAGGAAATCCCAAATGGGAAACCTCCGCTATTGAAATCCAAGTTGAGTCCTTGATTGGCCATCCTTTCCATTTGACCAAATACTCTTCATACTGCCTGTTTCTAGTACTCCTACCCACACGATGATCTAGAATGTCTTCTATCTCCTCCTTCTTAGAAGTAGGAATTGGACATGGCTCTAACACCAGCTCCTCATCTGCACCATCATCATGATACTCTGTTAAATTTGCAATGTTGAAAATCGGAAAAATGTGAATACCATCTGGCAGGTCCACCTCATATGCATTTCCTGAGTCATGTTTATTCAAAATTTTGCAAGGGCCAAATTTCTTCATTTTTAGCTTGTTGTAAGTACCGACTGGAATTCTTTCTTTTCGTAAGTGCACCATGACTAAATCTCCTACTTGGAATTCCTTATGTCTTCTCCTTTGATCAGCCCTAGCTTTATACTCTTGATTCATCTTGGTAATGTGTGCTTGAACCTCCTCATGTAGACGCTTGATATGTTCAGAAAATTCCTTAGTTTTAGCACTTGTCCTCTCCCCTTGTTCTATCTTCCTCAATTCTGGTGCAGTCCTTGGGCTATTCCCATATACAATTTGGAATGGTGATTTTTTAGTACTCCTATTTATAGAGTTATTATAAGCAAATTCTGCCTGTGGTAGAATCAAATCCCATCCCTTGGGCTTATCCCCAACTAAACATCTCAGCAAATTGCCCAGACTTCTGTTTACCACTTCTATTTGGCCGTCAGTTTGTGGGTGATGTGTGGAAATGAATTTCAAGTTGGTTCTTAACTTTTTCCACAATGTCCTTCAAAAATACCCCACAAATTTAGTATCTCTGTTAGAAACTATGCTCCTTGGAAGACCATGTAGTCTTACCACCTCTTTTAAAAACAAGTCTGCAATATGGACAGCATCATGAGTTTTGTGGCATGGAATGAAATGTGCCATTTTGGAGAACCTATCAACCACCATGAATACTGAGTCATTACCCCTTTGTGTTCTTGGCAATCCAAGAACAAAATCCATACTTATGTCCTCCCATGGCCTTGATGGAACATGCAATGGCTAATATAGGCCAGTATTGTGACTAAACCCCTTGGCAACTTGACAAACCTGGCAACTCTGTACAAACTTCTTCACATCCTGTGTAATTTGAGGCCAAAAATAATGTTCTCTTAGAATGGAAATGGTCTTATCTCGACAAAAATGTCCTGCCATCCCTCCACTGTGTTTCTCCTTAATCAGATTTTCCCTCATGGAACTCCTTGGAATGCATAATTGACTACCTTTGAACAACATGCCATCCTGAATCAAATAGTCTAACCACTTGGTTCTATCTACAGCAACATGTTCTTTACAAGCTTTCCATGCTTCAGCAAAATCAGGATCCTCGGGGTACAAATTCTTGAGTTCATCAAACCTAACTACTTCAACCTGCATTACTGTAAGAAATAACTGTCTCCTACTTAGTGCATTTGCAACCCTGTTAGATTTTCCACTTCTATGCTTCAACAAAAATGTATAGCTCTACAAGAACTCTACCCACTTCATATGCCTCTGATTCAATTTACCTTGGCTATTTAGGTACTGTAATGCCTAATGATCAGTATACAAAAATAATTCTTTTGGCAATAAATAATGCCTCCATTTCTTTAAGGCCTGAACTATTGGATAGAACTCTTGATTATAAATAGAATACTTCTTCTTTGCATCATTCAATTTTTCACTAAAATATGCAATAGGCTTACCTTCTTGGCTTAATACAACCCCAATAGCATTGCCACTAGCATCACAATCAACCTAGAAAACCTTTCTAAAATTTGGAAGTGACAACACAGGCTGTTCTGTCACCTTCTTCTTCAGCAATTCAAAACTTCTCGCAGCTGCTGCAGTCCACTTGGACTCTTTTCTATCCCCTCTTATTGTATCAGTTAGGGGTGCACATATGCCACTGAAATTCTTAATAAACTTCCTGTAAAAACTAACCAAACCATGAAATGATCTTACCTTAGTAGCAGACCTTGGAGTAGGCCATTCTAAGATGGCTTTTACCTTCTCCGGATCCATTTTGAGACCTTCAGGTGATATAACAAACCCCAAATAGACTAACTCCCTTTTTGCAAAGTTAAACTTCTTCAGATTAATTAACAGTTTCTCTTCAATTAGCCTTTCAAGGACACTATGAATATGCAATAAATGTTCTTCCAAAGTCTTGTTGAAAATAAAAATGTCATCCAAATAGATAATAACAAATTTTCCCAAGAACTTCTTAAGTACCTCATTCATGAGCCGCATGAAGGTGCTTGGGGCATTCGTCAATCCAAAGGGCATAACTAACCACTCACAAAGTCCCTCCTTGGTCTTGAAGGCTTTTTTCCACTCATCTCCTTCTCGAATCTATATCTGATGATAACCACTCTTCAGATCTATCTTTGTGAAGTACTGAGCTCCACTCAAGCAGTCCATAAGATCATCCATCCTTGGCAAAGGAAACCGGTACTTGATGGTGATCCTATTTATAGCTCGAGAATCTATACACATCCTCCACTCTCCATCCTTCTTTGGTGCAAGTACTGCACATTGACTTAGGCTCTCTCGAATCAAGCCCTTCCTCAATAGCTCCTGAACCTATCTATTTAGCTCCTCTGTTTCAGTAGGAGTCATCCTGTGAGAAACCTTGTTAGGCAAACTAGCTCCTGGAATCAGATCTATTTGATGATTGATTTGCCTGACTGGTGGCAATCCATCTAGAACATTATCAGAGATAATATCTCCAAACTCCCCTAGTAAATCTGAAACTTCAACTGGTATTTCACTACTACCTTCTTTATCTTTCCTAGGAATCAAAGCATAGCACATATGCTGATGTTTCATGCCATCTAAAAACTTCCTTTCATCAACAAGACAAATCCTAGCACTGCTACATACCTTTTCACCTTCCTTTTTCATGGGCTTCAATTTGTGGCGAACTCCATACTTTGTTAGAGAGTATGTGTTTGCATGTCCATCATGTACTGCATGTCTATCAAACTGCCATGGTCTACCCAACAATAGATGGCAAACATCGATCGAAATAACATCACAGGGAACTTCATCATGGTAACTCCCAATTTTCAATTTTACTAAACATTGTTCACTTACCAAGACCTTATGATCATCTTTTACCCAAGCAATCCGATAGGGTTGGGGATGTTTCTCCCTCTTGAGCTTCAGCTTAGAGACCATCTCTTCTGATACCAAGTTATCAGTGCTACCACCATCAATGATCACGTCACAACATTTATCCTCACACTTGCATCTGGTATAGAACAAACTCCTCCATTGTCCTGGTTCAACCTCACCACTTAGTAGGACTCTTTCATTTACCAAGGTCTCTCCTCTTTCTGCATCCTCTGAATGTGATGATTGTGCATCTTCATCCACATGAGCAACCCTAGCTTGGCCCTCAGCTCTCCTATCTATCCTTCCTTGTCATTGAGGGCATTCAAAGGCATGATGACCTTCTTCATTGCAATGGAAATAGGTACCACGAAAGCCTCCTCTTCGTTGTCCACGTCCTCTACCTCTTCCTCTCTAATTTCAAAAGTCTTGGTCACGGGAGTGGTTGAAACCCTCATTCCTTTTGTTCCTGCTAGTACCCTCATCTTCATTTTTCTTTTGGGTTTCATTACAGCCTCCAGATGATCTACCACTTCCCCTTCCTCGTTGACCGCACCCTCTTTGTCTTCCTTCAAACCTTTTATTTAGCTTCTCTTCAACTCGTAGGGCAAACTGGTATGCCTATTCAACGCTGGTCATTCTTACCATACTTAATTCCTCCTGGATGCTTGGTCACAACCCACTGATGTAACGAGAAACCTTCTCCTTATTTGCTTCTACATGCCCCACTCTAATCAAGAGTCGGTAAAATTCCTCTGTATATTCTTGAACTGATCTTCCTGCTTGCTTTAACCCATGCATCTTCTTAAACAAATCAAGCTCGTAGTCCACAGGAATGAACTGCTTCTTCAATTTGTCCACCATGTGATCCCATCTTGTGATCTTCTCCTTTCCTCTTCTATTTCTTTCCAATTGAACCTCTTGCCACCAGATTTTGGCATGGCCTTTTAGTTTGGCCTTTGCAAACTTAACCCTATCTGGGTTGCTGATATCCTCATACTCAAAGTATTCTTCTAATTCATTGATCCAATCGATCAACTCATCTGGTTTCAGATTTCCTGAAAATACACCCACTTCAATTGTGGGTCTTTTCCCAAACTTAGTAATGGCCCTAAAAAGCCTTTCCTCTACATGATTCAGAACTTTCCCATCAAATTCCCCTTCTGGTCCCATAACTTCTTCTTCATTGTCATCCTCACTATCATCACCAGCGGCAACATTTGCTCCTCTACGGAGCTCCTCTTGCAATGCTTGCACCTGCCTTTGGAGGGCTCTAACCTCCTCAAGATTAATAGCTTTGGCCCTTCCACCACACTCTCTTTGTGGAGGCATCTTCTAAATCGATCCCACAACCACACAGTCCTGGTGCAAACTGCCTCATAGTCGGCGCTCTGTCTACACACTCAAGAAAACCCGCTTTGATACCACTTGATGGGGACACAACCCAAGAACCAAAATGGATGCAACAGAAAAGGGAAAATTATATTAACTGAGAAAATAAGCTAGTACAAATAGTATAGGAAAATAAACTTCAAAACATGCCCTAAGGGCTTACATTAGCATAAATCTAGAGATAATTTCTCCTTTCAGTACTTCTTCTCAAACTCCACTCCGAACTGCCTTTTACAATGGCATAAATCTCCTTAAATAGACCCCGGAGGGTTAAGGACTAGGAGTACATTCTAGAAAGTGCTAGTAGGCATCCACTGACCAAATAGAAGGTTCCAGAAGCTACGGTAGAAGTTGGCACAAATCTAGAAGAATCTAGAAACGGTAACCGAACTTCCGAGAGGCATAACTTTTGAACCTTAGCTCCGATTGACGAACCGTTTACATTTCTGAAAAGCTCTTGAAGTGCTCTATTGCCTATGGACCAGCTTCACTCGTCTCCCATTTTTTAGCCCTTTTTGAGGTCATTTAATGCCACTAACCTGACTTTGAAGCATTCTTAGGAGGTCTCCAAAACTCAAAAAACTACAATAACTTTCAAACCGTGGGGCCTTTTGACCTAATTCTTTTTCTGGAATGCTCTAAATCACAATTACATTCATTTGGCCAATTCACACCTTCTAGGTCACCAAAATGATGGCCAAATTGCATGCTCCTATTTTTTTGGGATTTTCTAGCACCCTGATAGTTGAACTGTGAGAGTTGGAACCTTTATTTGACCCAAATGGGTATCCAAAAATGTAAAGACATGAAATAGAAATGAAGTCTAAGTACATTTTTTTGGGTGACACAAGATTGCCCTTATACCTCTGGATGCTCCTGCATCAATGATGGAGAGGAATACATTGACCATTTCCTTGATACTTGAGAGACATGAGATACTATAATGTTGCACACCTTTAAATTGTGATGTTCATGCTAGAAAGGAGTATCTCAAATTGAATTTCAATTGAAGTATCAATCTCTGGCTAGCTCTAGAAGCCTTTAGTTGCTCAATTAGGAGAAAGTGACATGGCTTCATAAGTAGAAGACTTATCAAAACCACAATATTCAAAGATATAATTTAGCAAAAAAGGTGATAAAGAAGTCTTAGAGTTGAAAAGAAGAGAACATGGTAAAAGAATTAATGCTTAAACAAAGAAGCTAAAGGAAGTGAGGAAAAATTAGATGGGAGATAATTTGTTCTCAGTTGGTGCTTGTACTCCAATAGTTTTAGGGTGATGAACTCAATTTAGAATCCACTCTATGAGAAATTTTGTAGCAAGAGCAAGCGGCATCATTAAATACATTTTTTGTACTCTCAAATGCCAACAGTTTCCCCATACACACTGATGGTCACACACCTATTGTTCCCTCTCTAATTTTCTTTGGTTTGCATAATTTAATTTACATTGTGTAATGAAATTAGGGGCAGTGAATTTGTGTGTACATCATGGAGGAGCCAAGTGAGGCAGTATTGCAAGCATTATTGTAATTATGGGAGACCCAAATTTTGGTTTTTTTGTGGATGGTCAATCCAAATACACACACAATACTTTATGAAGCACATCTTGTTGGTTGAAGCATATGGGACAGATTAGTGTGGAATTTCTAAGAGATGACCATTTTGTCGCAGGAAGATGGAGACAAATAGATCTTGCACTACTTGCACATATTCCATGCCCATTGAATCTTAGTTTGATATGTTGATACAAGAAATATATATTGGACAAAAGGAATCATTGTGAAATAGAATCTTATAGAAAGAAAGCTCCAAGAAGATAGTTTGATTTAAGACATAGTTGTGGAAGCATACTATATAATTGATATGTTGGATGATGATTGTTTGAAGTATAAAAAGGGGCTTATATTTTGAAGTTTGATAGTAACACAACCATGTATCAGTTTTTGGAAGAGCAAAAACTAAGAGAAGAAAAGATTAGCAAAACTCAATCTACACCAACAAAAAAATTCAGGGATGGAAGAATACTGAAATTTTCAAAAATTTTGGTTCAACATCTAGTCAACTAATGGTTAAAATGTTGACAGATGATTTATTTCAGAATTAATTTGAGGACAATGGAATGATGACTCTACACCCAAATGGATAAGGCACTGGACAATAGCAGACAGAGATTCTAGAGTTCTTTGCATCTTGACACAGAATGCAGACCCCAGAGATGGCCACTGTTACCTAGGATTATAAAATCCTAACATAATTAAAAATTTTAAAAACTTCAAAGAAAAAATATTATAAATTATTTTGCATTATATTTAATTATTTAAATAATTAATATTAATACTTTCAAAATAATTAAATATCACACTCTTAATATGATCTTTCAAATAATTATTTCCAAAAGAATTAATTATTACTATTTTAATGTGATATTGAAAGTAAAATTGATAAATGAAGTTGGTGGGGGTAAGGTGAATGCAAAAAAATAATTTGAAATAATTAATTCTTTAAAATGAATTAATTATTTTTGCGAAGTGAAGTTGTGGGAAAGTTTGTACAAGTAAAAGATATTGGACAATTGATTAAAGTTGGAAAAGGATGTAAAAATAATTAATTCTTTTATAAGAATTAATTATTATAGTAAAGTGTCAGAGAAGAAAAAAGGAGTTTGGTAAGAAGTTGTGGTGGTTGCCAAACTTCTTTGAAAATTTATTTAATGGTGACAAATCATTTGTGAAGGATTCATCTTCTTTTTGGGGTCTATAAGTTATGAAGCTGCAACTGCAGAGAAGTAGTACAAATTGTAATAGGGGAAGGAGATTTGTTTTATGAAAATTGATTGTAATAAAGAGATGGAACAATATTGTTATTATTTTTTCATGTTTTTGAAATAAAGAGGAATATACATGTGCTTGGCCATGTGGTCTGTACATTTATATTTCTGATTTGGAAGGATATTGAATCCTTTTACTTATGTTTTAGATGCAATCCTGTATTACTACGTTGAATGTGTTGGAATTACAATTAGGAAGGGACTAAACTTTTGGGGGGGGGGTGGGGGGGTGGGGGGGTGGGGGGGGGGGGGGGGGGGGGTGAATCAAAAGTTTAAACTTGAACCCATAAAACTTTCACCATTCATAGATCACATACATTAATATACTGAAATAACATGTAGAGCTTATGTATCAAGCATGTAAACATGTAATCAAAAATACACATAACACCATATATGATTACACAAAAACCCTCCAAGTGAGAAGGTAAAACTAGGGTGAGGATGAAACCCATAAATCTTCACTACTGTAGCAATAAAGTGTATCCAATGAAGGTTATAATGATTTGACCATGAATCATGGTCTACCCTATGAAAGGCTTGCCCAGTCAAAGGCTTACAAACTCTATTAAGTCCCACCTTGTTAGAGGATTTCAACACCCTATTAGAAGTGTGTCTAGTTAGACGACTTCAACTTACATTTAAGAAAGCACCCTATTAAAGGATTTCATATAGCCTATTAGGACTACTCTATTAAAAGATTCAACTAAAATCACCTATTAAAATGTCTCAGCATAGATCTTGCAGTTAACACTTGCTTTCCTGATAACATATCACCTCTACACAATCTCTGATTGATCCTTCATGATCTGATGTATCAATGTTGTATCCTTCTCTATCCTTTGTTCTCCTCTAACTAATTCTACAATTCACTCTTTCTTCTAAGTCACCTTGAATTCTTTTCAAACCATCTTGTTCACTCTTCCAATTCGATCATTCACCCCTTGTACACTATAAAGAGTTTAGGGCTTCATCCTCCTTAAGAAGACTATGGTGGCGTAGGGTTAGGTATGAATCTATGGCTAAGATTAATCCATTTTTCCACTTAAACCTTCCCATTTTTTGATTGACTACATGCAATTACATAGGGAATCCAAATATAGATTCATCGTTATCTCCAAAAGATCAAAATCTATCTTTAGATCTGTTCAAAAAGGATTTACGTAGTTGTTTGTGCCATTACAAAAAAATATGTCAAAACTGTGTCACTCGACATATGAAGTCTTTAATGCTCAACATGCAATATATTTCTACTTCTGACTTAGCACTTTTATTACTCAACATCCACTATTTACTTGGCACTCGAATCACTCAACATGGTCTATCTACTCAGCACTAGAGTGACTTGGCGCATGAGTGACTTGACACTTATTGCAACTCGACATGGTCTAATATTTACATGTTGTGCTTGGCATGTATTACTAGTTTAGCATGAACTAAGTAAATGGTTTAAGTGTGTTGACACTCACTTGTCAAAACCAATCTGACATCAACAACCTCCCCCTTTGACATGAGTGTCAAAAAAACTTAAATATACAATATTCTACTTAACTTCTCGAGCATAACATATCCATGACTTGGCTTATATACAAAACTTCAAAATTTTGCAATAACCTATATACCTCAAAATTGATAACTTCCCCTAAGTTAATATGTCTGATCTATATCCAAAATCTGTCCTCCTCTTTGACTTCAATGTGTCGTATTTGATACTCTTTCATCTAATATGCTCTGTCATAGCTAATATCTGTATCTATTTACTACTTTCCTCAAAAATGAATCTCAAAAATGTATATCACCCCAACGATATAACTTTATTACTAGGCTCCCCCTTTTTTATTTCTTCCTTTCTTTTATTCTCTGCTCCCTCTTTGTTCATACTCCCCATTGGTATATTTTTCCTTTGCTTTATCTCCCTTTCTATATTTTTCCCCCTTTCTTTATCTCTCTCCCTTTTTTACACTTATGTCAAATGGGATATACATGTATCATGTGTTTTTACAAAAAAGATTTATGGACTTTTATTATGATTTTAAGAACTACATCTCAGTTGTCACATGCAACATCCAATGACTTGATCTGGATAGCAAGCTTGATAGCAAGGTGTACTAGTCCATCTAGAGTAGAAATATTGGGGTATTTTTTTAGTAGAGTCTTTGCATAACCTAGTTCCTTGTGTAGTGTTTACTTATGCAGGGTGAGGGAGACCTGCATAAATGTCAATTTTGCTCTTATTCTAGCCTCTTTTTCTATTAATACAACTAATTTACTTTGTGACTGAAGCAATCTATGAAAATTCTTCTCACTTTAAGAAAGGTTTTGAGGTAACCTTGTACTCGATGTGTTGAGATTTCTCTCTAGGCTCATAATATGATGTCTAGTTTCTTGGGTGAAGAGTGTAGGGTCACATAATTTTGTGTACAATGAGAATATATTTTGAAGTAGCTTCTTCACTTCCTCAACCTTTGTAGCCAATGAAACTTGAGTGAGTGCTATATCACCATATATCTTTCCATTGACCTTGCTCTAAAATTTCTTTTCAAACCATTCTAAGAGTTTAGCATTAGTATCAATGTCTTCAATGTTGACCTTTTCCACTATATGTGACAATGGTTCTAGTAGTAACTTAGTCTCTTTAGGAGGTGGCAAATTAAATACATACAAAAAGATGTCTTTAATGTCTTGAAGTGCTTGCTGCTACCTATGTTCTTTCCTAAGCATTTCTTGATGCTTTTTCTTCTGTAAGGCTTGTTGCAAAATGCATATTTGGTCTAATGTTGTTTTATCATAATCAAACTTAGGTATAACAATCTCTTCATCAAGAGTTATATCTCCATAGTGAATTACCTTTTCAACTTTTGAAGAGCTAGATCTTGGCACTAAGATTTGTAATGGTATTTTGCTTCCATGCTCGACTTCTAAAGAGTTTGTCTAGATGAAGTACCAGATGTTGGTAGAGCTACCAATGCTTGAATGGCTTCTTGCTCCTTTACCTTAGGTATTTTCTCTCTCTCTTTAGATTTTCTCATGTCTATCACAATGATATGACTAGAACCATGTCCTTGTGTTTTAGGTACAAATGAATCTATCTATCCTACTTCCTACTATCTAGTAGTAATGTCTTTTTCTTCTTCTGCAATCTACTTCTACTCAACTATGCAATTTTACCAAGTGTATCAACCTTAATAGATGTATCTACTATTTTTTGAGTCAAAGGTTATACTTGAGTAATTGAAGGGATGATAAAAGGCAGTTATTGTGGATTTACCTTGTCCCTTGTGACATCAGTTATTGCCTTTTGGAGTTCACCTATACTGACCAAAACTAGATGTTCACAAAACTTGGCTTGCAGTGTAGATTGGTCCAATATCTTCTTCAAATCTTATATAATCAATGTATTTATGTTTTGAATTGAAAGATTAGAGACATCCTTAACAATAATAGTTTTAGTAGACTTGATTGTGTCATGTGGGGGACTGACACTCGGCACTTGTGTGTTACACACTCTGTTCATCTTGTCATTGTTCAATTGTTGCCTTATCATTAGTTTTCTTTTCAGCTTCCTCCCTCATTGTATCATCTTCTTTCTTTTCATCATCATCCTTTTCATCATCTTTTCCTTTAGAGGGATCAACTTCTCCTTGTTTTAGAGTGATCAACCCATAGATAAGTTTCCATATTTGGGTAGATTTCTTGACCACATCTTCAATAGTATTTTGAAGAATTTTGAAGGCTCTATATTTAGGAGTAAACCTAACTCCATATTTCTTATTAGCCTTAACAATCTTCACTTTTTTTGGTTTTGGCATTACTTGGGCTAAAGTGGTTTCCCTTATTTATTTTTCCAAATTTAAACAATGATGCCATTTTTTCTCAACTAAGTCATAATTTCTTGGGTACTGAGTTAGAAAATTCCAATGGTGTTGTCTTAAATTTTGACATCATTGGATATAGGGCTTCTTCCACTAGATTTTTCTCCTCTTTTTTGAAATCATCAAAATTTACACATCTAAAACTAGATAAATCTACATTATTCTTGACATTTTCACACAAGTTTTCAAGATCAAAGAGAGGTTTGTGACTTACCACTTTGAAATGGCTTATATCATCTAATTCAGTCCTTTCTTCATTTTAATCAAGTTGTGCAACATATTTTCTTTTATTTTTTTCTTTTGCACTTGGCCACCTTGTGTTGTTTACTTGGACTTCTCCTTGTCCTTCTATGTTGTGGCTCATGTGTTGGCTCTGGTGGTAGGTGTTGTTGGCTTGGCTTGCCTAGGTTTGGCAATTTTATTTTCCTTAGCCACTAGTTGTGTCTTAGCCTTTCTCTTCTTTTTCTCGGCATGGGTAGGTGCTTGCTTGGCCTCTTCTCCCTTGGCACCTTTGGTTTCCTCTTCTTCCTTATGCTCTCCCATGCCTTGAGTTAATGCAAGAGGTTCTTGTGTATGTGTTTTTTCTTCCTCTTCATCTTCTTATTCTTCATCTTCTTACTCCTCTACTCCTCCAAATTTGGCTTTTAGCTTCTTCACTAGCTTATTTTTCTTCTTGAATGTGAAGGTAGTTTTCAACTCCATGTTAATCTTTGATTTTACCATTTCATAGTTGCCAAATATCTTTACACTCTTTTTTACTTCCTCTGCTAGGAGTTTTGTGATGGTTGTTGAAGCTTCATCAACATTAATTTCATACCCAAGTGGCCTTAACCATCTAGCCCTTGGTGTGGCAGATTGCACAAAGGTGTAATTAACATCAACCAAAAAGCATATATCATTATAATATTACTCAACCAATGAAATAGGTTTCCTCACTCTTTACTTCATTGATTTTTTAAAATCTTCAAAATAACTTGTCATCAATGTTTCAAAATTTTATCCCATCTATTCAATAAACTCATTGATCTACACTGCTATTGACTTGTTTATTTTCCAAATTATAGTACCAAAAAAAGGAAATGTATTCTACACATAAAAGAATATGAAAACTAGAATTGAACCAAATTTGCATTGATTACTCTTGGTCTTCTTGATTCCTCCAAGATTTTCCATCAGTTGTTATAGTTGGTCTTCTTTACAATTTTGTAGCCAACATCCATAGGAATAGAGGGTACACTATTTAATCTAATATATTGATAGCATTTATGAGAAATTACACTTACAAAAAAATTCAACAATGGATTAGCAATATTATCTATTGTCATGCCTCTTTTATTCCATTTTGTTCCAGTGTTTTTCTCTATTACTTCCTTGGAATCACTCCTTAGAGTCTTGGGCTGATCTAGGGTTGGGTAGCTAGTAACCCTATGAATTATTCTTTGAGTAATCTTAATTAGTCCACCCTCTAGCCATAAAGATCCATCATGTATTCTGCTCAACAAAATTCTAATCCATTCAATTTTAAATACACTAGGAAAATCTAGGGCATGCGTTAAACCCTTCTTCTCAACAATTTTATACTCCTCTTTCATAACACCATTTTCACATAACCTATCATATGTTTCTTTGATTTCTAAGTCCCCAATGCTACCAATTTTATAATTATAACATCTCCTTACATCTTGCACCATTATTACATTTGGCTAGATCATGGATCAAGTGCCAGAAGGATCTTGTTTGTAGGCTATCTTAGGAATGGTCTTAAACATAGGTTGTTTGACTTCATTACTAACAAGTTGAACATTTAAAATATATTTCTCTTCTACATTTTTTGAGCTAGATTCCATTCTATCAAACTAGGGCTTATGCAAAGTAAAACTGCATAGCTCAACTTGTGATAAATACCTTGTAAAATCTATATACTAGTGTGAGATCTTAATAACAAATCTTTACAAATGTATTGAATAGGTTTCTGAATCACCTTTCGCTCTGCTCACTTTTACTTGAATTTGAAATGATGAATAATGAGCAGAAATCAGTCATATATCCTCCAAAAAACCTTGCATTTAATGCTTAGTGCTTGTACAGTTGTAAGCTTGACATCAACCATTTTTAGAATCATTTAGCATCCATTGATATTTCCATCACTTGGCAGCTACTACAGACTTGGCATCAACTAGATAGCCCTTCAACTTGGTATCAACTAGCATTCCACTCGACATACACAAAAAAACATTTCACGCTCGGCAATAATGTGAGAACTTTCAAAGATTTAACTTGAATTTTTAACATATTGCATCTTTATTCATGCTAATGTAGTCTTTTTAGTACTATCTCCCTTCAAACTGATGTATGATATAATACTTGAATATTAGTCCCACATACCTCTTGATTATTTAGTTTGATGAGATGTGATCACTTGACCAATTGGGTGAAGTGATCCCTTCTCCATTTAATGTGTTTCAAGCATCTTTCTTTTTCCATGTCTTATTCATCTCATCTCTGATGTTTTCAATATATGCCTTGCCTTTTCCTTTATCCAATTCACAACTTGGTGCCTTTGACCAAATTGGACAATGTTTGTTGATATGACTACTCTTCAAATGGCTAAAACATGTAGTTTGAATCAACCACCTTTTGTAGTTATCACTGAAGTGTGTCCCAATAGAATTTTCAATAATATGTTCATATTCTTGACAATAGTGATAGCTATATCATGTATTGCAATAGCAATTGTAAAAGTTTACATAGCTTCTTACCTTTGTTGGCTTGTTTGATGACCACATGGATTTGGATTTTCATTCAGAGGCTCTATGTCCATACTTCTAACAATTGTAGCAATATCCTTCAAATCCTTGTTTTTGCATGGTCTTGGTTTTGCATTCATGTTCCTAATGACCTTATTTTTTGTACTTATGACAATGAGTCATGTTCTTAGGTTTGACATTCTTATTTGTATTCTTTCTCCTGCACACATTAGCAGTATGTTCTTTCTTACCACAATTATTTCTTGGCCAAAGAAAGGGATCAAAATCCTATAGCAATGGACTACTTAACCCAAGATTGGTGTTTCTTACCCAACTCATTTGGACTCATTTAATTTATCAACCAAGGACGTAAACTTGAAATGGTGTTTTCAAAATATATGCTTCAAACTTATCTCAACTTAAGAACTACTCTAAGGAAATTCAAATGCTCAAGCTACAAGAAATTTAAGCTAAAGCTAAGAATCAAATCTATTTTAACAAAGCATGAAAATACAACTAAGAATTACTCCAATTGCCTATGCTGCAAGAATAGTCCACTAATTATGTTATTAGTGGTTGTAGGAACAATAGAGTCTACCTTGGTTCTATTAACTAAATGTAAATCCTATGCTAACTAATTAGTTCACTTCCTGTATGGGCCCCCATAGAGAAGTGAAGTAGAATAACTCAGAGATGAAAACTTAAAATGTTCCTTTTATTCATAAAAATGATAAAATGTACATACTGATGAACAACAAGATTGTATTTAGTACTCAGCAACTTCTTCTATTGAAAAATGACTAAAACTTAACACTTTTGGAACACAGACTTCTAGTTATTTAAAAACATGAACTAGGAACATAATTCCTAGATTTAAGACTCGTCAACTAGCAAAAAAAATGGTGGTATCTAAATTAGTTTTCCCTATGTGACATTGTTGCAAGAGAACTACCCAACCTAGCTAAGGAAAAAAAAACATCATTCTCACTATTTTGTAATTAAATGACATATCTTTCCACAGCATAGTCATTTTGATCCTAAAAGGTAATTATGTACACAATTGTCTAAAATCATCATAAACATCATGTTCTTGAACATAAAAGTCTTTAGAAAGTTTGTGAATTAAATTGAAAATGCAATGACAAAATAGACCATATTCTGGTCTCATCATTCCCCACAACTAAAACTTTGACTTGTCCTCAAGAAAACATAAAAAATTTCACCCTCGTAGCCATCCTAAAATCTGAAGCAATACTCTACCCTTTACCTCTTGTAGCAATGTTCCAATAAAAAGATTTATTCTCCTTGTACCTTTCCCATCTATGATGCTCTTCATTTATATCAACTATCTCTAAATCTTGTTGATTAGCAAGCAATGGGGACAATAACAGTGGAGGTTGAAAAGTTAAAGGGATTCAATCATTTTTTCCTTTCTTCCCCCAACTTGATATACTAGGGTGCTCACCGAGTAGCCATGATAAAATTCAATAGAGAATGAGGTTCTTTCTTCTATAAGTCTTCATTCAATCCTATCCAGCACCACTGATTCCCCTACTTTGCTACAGGGAGATCTACTTCTACCATGGCTTTATATTCTTGATAGGCTACATCTAATAAAGGAGGAATAATCTGGCTTCCAGGTTTTGAGTAAGAAATTTTCATCCATTCATAGTACATAGATCTAGCATCCTTGGCTTCAGGCTTGAGAAGAAGTGGAGTCTCATATTCTAATTCTCTATACTGGTGGGCCTAGTGTTCTCTGCTAATTTCATTTTGGATCCAAGACATTAATGCCCTAAGTTGAATATCACCCACATAAGGCAGAGGGTTTCAATCACTACTATTAGGGACTACTGAATTATGTAAAAAGAGCTCATAGAGAAAAATTTTGATGGCTACAGGGGTAGTATGGAAGGCTTGAAAGAATTCATGAGTATTCAATGTTAAACTCTTACCCTATATTACACAAGTCATCTAATAATTGACAAGTTGTTCTTTCAAAAAGAGAGCATAAACAAGAGAAGGAGAGCAAAAAAACATTAATTCAGGAATAATGGAAGTGATTTTTGTAAGTTTACCACTTAATTGCTCAATCTCCTCATCCTTTTCAGTCAAATCCTGAGTTTGATTGAAGATATTTTTTTCTAAGCTCTCTCTATTTTCCATTCTTCCCTCTCTTGAATTAACTGGTTAGATAACTATGAAATAATGCTTAACAATGAAACAGTGGAACTAGGATGGAAAGTGACATGTGTCTCAAATGAAGGATCCATAGGATCAGTTTGTTGTGCCATGAATGTTAAAGCATCAAATCCTTGAGAGAGAATTTGTTCAGCAATAGTATTAACTATATCAAAGTTTATTCCCACATCTTCTTCATGAATTTTTTTCCTTTGAGGTGAAGGAGAATCTAAAACTCCAACAGATACATTATCATCAATGTTTGAATCTATGGAAATGATGGGTGGCTAGGCAGAGGATGTTCCTACTACTGTAGGTACTTGTTCTACACTTTAACCTTCTTCAATGATGATCTTATCTTTATCAAAAGAAGAGGGTTTCTTTTTAGCCACTTTTTTGGACACATGGGATTGAAAAAAGACACCCTCATTGGGTTTTGTAGATGATTGGCTACTTTGAATTTTATGCCTGAAGGGTACTTCTACTACCTCTAAAGTTGTAGGAAGATTTGAAGATGTATCATGTACATTCCCTTTCTTCTTCTTATGAACCCTAGGAGCTGTCAAAGAGTTAATATTTGGGGATATTTTAACTTTCCCCTTACCCTTATTAGATTTTGGAGCTAACCCAGAGACAAAAGTCACAAGAGTAGAAATAGAGGTTCTCTATGACCTCTTGGGTCTGGTTGAAGAAGAGTCTGGAGTCAGGTTTACAGTGTTTTCTTAAGTTTCTCTTTCCTTTTCAACTTGCTCCATAGGTTGCCTAACAGGGTTTTACATTTTGTTTTCAACAAAATCATCCCAAGATATCCCAAGTTGTTCCCTAAGGGATTTTTCTATAATCAGCTTAATAAAACAATGGTGTGAAACACCTTTTGGGATTCCTTTTTGTACTATAGTGGCTCTTTTTAACAAAATGTGATATATAAAATGAGGAACATTCAAAATGAGATTATCATGTCTTAAGCAACTCAAAAATTTGAAATGCCTGGCACTCTAATATGAATGTCTCGCCTCACAAAAATATTTCACAACATAGTTAGCACATTCATTAAATGGTTATGGTAAAGATGTGCAAACTGTACCTTGTTTCTTGTCTATTTGAAGCTATGGGTCTGTGTGCATTTTAAATTGGGCTCTAGCTGACATTGCATCCAATGCATTTGAAAATTGTTCTCCTGCTAGTAGCAATTCCATTATATCTGCTACAATTTAGTGTGAAAATAGAACCTTTACTCCTCTGACTATAGCAAAACCATCCCTCAACATTCACAATAATTCTAAGGCAAGCTCCTCATTTCATGCAGATAGTTTTAACATGTAATTTGTCCACCCCTTGGCTTGAAATATAGGTAGGAAAACTGGGTATCCCAACAATGTTGTTTTCTCAGTTGGTTCTCTTCTTAACAAGCCACCCACCATTGTTCCTCAAAAGTGATTAGAAGAGTAATTTCAAAAATGGAAAAACTTGTAACAAGATAAGAAAATAGGTGTTAGTACTTATTTTAAGCAACTGACATTTTTAGCATTAAAGATTACTTATTTTTGCATTAAGTCCATACTTACTGATTCACAAAAATGTGCCACATATAGATAGCGGTCACATCACATTATTATTTTTATCATGTGATGACATATAAAGAATATTGAACATTTAATAATCACAAAAAAATGAATGAGATAATAATACCCCTCCCCCCAACTAAATTAGGCAATAGCTCCTGCAATTGTAAGTGACAAAGGCAACTAAAAATAGAACAACACATTAAGAAAAAGTTTAAACTTGAGTATGTGTACAGACCTATTAAGTTGCATTTTCATTTGATACCATCATGTAAGTTGATGAAGGATGAGGTGAGATGGAAGATGAGAAAAAGTGAAGTGAAGTGGAATTATTATGGAGAAAATACTTTCACAAAGAAAGTAGTTTATTATGATGAGTGAAATGCTTTTAGAGAGAAGATGATAAATGAGCAAGAAACTATAGGAATTGTAGGATCAGAAGATGACTGGAATTGTTGTAGGAACTCTGCATGACTAGACAACTTATTGTAGATTTTTAAGTAGTGTCCATTAACAAGTAATTTGAAGTGAATAGGATCAATGGTAGAGAGTCATACTACACCATTGTTGAACACAAAAATTATTTCATATGGTCCTAGCCAATAGTTTTGGAATTTTCCTGGAGTTTGCTGATAACATGAATTATATAAGAGGGCCCAGTCTCCAATAGAAAACTTCTTGTCATGAATGAACTTATGATGCCATTACTTTCATTTTTGTTGGATTATCTCTATATTGTGCATGACAAATTTATGGTATTAATCAAGGGATTCAACTACAGTAACATGTCTTCTTGAGCCTTGGAAAAATCAACATCAAGCTCTAAAGTAGTTTTTAGTTTTTAGAGTCTTGTGTTCAAATTTGATAGGCATGGAAGCAAATTTACCATAAAGTAATTCAAATGGGGTAAATTTAGTTGTGCTCTTCCATGTAGTCCTGTAAGCCAAAATTGCTTCAACAATCCTGGCAACCTAGTCCCTCTTGTGAACAAAAACTATTTTAGTGAGAATGGCTTCTATTTCTCTATTTGTGATTTATGCCTAATGATTAGCTTGAGGATGGTACAAGGAAGATGTACCATGACGGATCATGTACTTCTTCACTAGTTTTGTAATCAAGTTTGATGTGAATTGAGCTCCCTAATCCATGATAATTTCATTAGGTACTCCAAATCTAGTGAATATGCATTCATTAAGAAAATTTTCTACTTTGTGATCTCTTGTATGTGCCATAGCTTGTGCTTCAACCCATTTAGTTGCATAATCAGTACATACTAAGATGTATGATTTACCATGAGAAGAGGGCTCTATTGGACCAACAAAATTGATACCCCATTTGTCAAAAGGTGTTACCACCACTTGTGGTTGTAAGGGCATTTCATCAAATTTAGTGGGCCTTCTCATGCATTGGCATTGATCATGTCATTTTGTATACTTTGTTGCATCTTTGTGAAGAGTAGGCCAGTAGTATCTAGTTTTTAAAATCTTATAGGCTATTCTTTTTGCTACAAAATGACCCCCACATAGTTCATCATGGCATGCCCATAGGATGTTATAAGTTTCATCATCCCTTACACATTGGCGATTTACTTTGATGCAGGGGTCTCGCCTTATACTATAAACTCATTAAAAAAAAAAGAAACAATAGCAAATGCGAGAAACAAAATATGGACTTCTTATTATCACCATAAATGCGAAATTACAAAATTCTCAATTACAATATGCCAACCCAAATGAGTGGCTTCATTATAGTAATTTACAAGACAGTGCTGCAAACTATCACCCAAAGTAGTCCTAGACAATGCTTGGGCCTTTCTTAAATAGGTAGTTTTATGCTGCCCGGGAAGCTTCTAGATGCTCAAATTTAATACCTAGGGCTGAAAGACCCTAGCAATAAACATAGAGTTGGCCAAATACATCTTTGACAAATTATTTTCTAAATTTTGGTAGCCCAAATTTTGAAGGCCATAACTCACAAACTGTTGCTCCAATTGTCTATTATAACCACTTTTTTGAAATGCCAACTAATGATCTACAGGCTTGAATCTATGCTAGTGCCCTTTCGTTGAGTTCTCGGACCTCATCTAAGCACTCTAAGGCCGCAAATAGTGAGCTTGAATATTTTTCTACAAATTTTTCCACCAAAAATCTACAATAACTTCTCTAATACTTAAGTTGGAGCAATGAGATTTTAATGGTAGGCTTATATCTCTAAAATGAACCTTCTTGTAGAAAATGAGAACATTTTGAGCTTCTATGACAAACTAAAAATAGTAAGTTGCCATAAATAGTAACCACTTTGTCTACTAGTCCTTATTAAAATAGAAAAGGACCAAAATAAAATATTTTAGTGATGCAAGATTGCCCTTACACTAGGATGCTCCTGCATCAGACACCCTAGGTAATTTGAGAAGTGACCCCATTACGTCTTAGGTGTTCAGAGGAAAACTAAGATGGTTGACCTCCTCCTTTGCT
Source organism: Cupressus sempervirens (assembly GCA_028749045.1). Classification (NCBI taxonomy): domain Eukaryota; kingdom Viridiplantae; phylum Streptophyta; class Pinopsida; order Cupressales; family Cupressaceae; genus Cupressus; species Cupressus sempervirens. The sequence goes on along the minus strand of CM053789.1, from coordinate 591,913,728 downwards.
AGCCATGATGAATCCTCAACTGATCTCTCTTTCCATTTGACTAGATATTCTTCATAAGTTTTGTTTCTAGTACTTTTTCCAATATGGCATTCTAGTATCTCCTTAATCTCCTTGGTAGCTGAACTAGCTGCTAGAATGCTCCACTGCGATTTTGCAACTTTATCTCCATCACCTTCTTCATAATACTCTATCAAATCTTAAATATTTAAATACTGGTAAAATATTCAATTCAATAAGCAACTCCACTTCATATCATTTCCAAAATCATGCCTCTTTACTATCTTGCATGGTCCAAACATCTTCATCTTCAGCTTATTATATGTACCTACTAGAAAACTCTCCTTTTAAAATGAGTCGTGACTTCATCTCCAATCTAAAATTCCTTATATCTCATTTTCACATTTTCCTTAGCCTTATACTCTGTATTCATCTTTATGATGTGCTTCCTCACCTCCTCATGGATGTTCTTCAAATATTCAACAAAATCTTCTGCTTTAGCACTACTTATCTCTCCCTTATTCAACTTCCTCAATTTAGAAACATTTCTAGGACTACTCCCATATACAATCTAGAATGGTGATTTACCAATACTGCTATTGCTAGAGTTATTATATGCAAATTCTTCCTATGGTAAAATCATATCCCATCCTTTTGGATTATCTACAACCAAGCATCTCAACAAGTTTTCCAAACTATGATTCACAACTTCTGTCTATCCATCAGTCTATGGATGATGTGATGAACTGAACTTCAAATCTATCTTCAACTTCTTCCACAGTATATGCCAAAAATACCCAACAAATTTAGTATCTCGATTTGAAACTATACTCTTTGGCGGACCATGTAATCTCACCACTTCTCTGAAAAAAAACTTTGCTACTCAAACAACATCACTAGTCTTCTTGCAAGGAATAAAATGTGCCATCTTTGAAAAAATTTCAACCACCACAAAAATAGAATCATGCCTACACTGTGTCCTTGGTAATCCAAGAACAAAATCCATGCTGACATCCTCCCATAGCTTCTTTGGTATAGGTCATGGTTGATACAACCCTATATTCTACTTCAATCCTTTCACCATCTGACATACTCAGCAATTTTGTACAAACTTCATGACATCTTGCTATAACTGTGGCTAGTAATAATTTTCAGCAACCAAAGCTATAGTTTTATCTCTACCAAAATGTCCATCCAATCCTCCACTATGCTTCTCCTTGATGAGGTTCACTCTTATTGAACTTCTTGGAATGCACAACTGGCTTCCTTTGAACAACATATTATCTTGGATCATAAAATCCAACCACATTGTCTTGTCAAGTGTAACAAGTTCTATACAAGCCTTTCATGCTTCACCAAAATCAGGATCATCTAGATACAATGTACTAAGTTCCTTGAACCCACCCACCTCTATTTTCATTTTTGTCAACAAAAGTTGTCTTCTACTAAGAGCATTTGTAACTTTGTTAGATTTCCCACTTCTATGTTTCAAAAAAAAAATGTATAATTCAACCCACTTTAAATGCCTTTGGTTCAATTTTCCTTGACTATTTAAATATTACAAAGCTTGATGATTAGTATACAAAACAAACTCCTTAGGAAGAAGATGGTATCTCCACTTCTTCAATGCTTGAACTAAAGTATAAAATTCTTGATCATAAATAGAATATTTTTTTTTGTTTCATTTAATTTCTCACTAAAATAAGCAATAGGTCTACCTTCCTGGCTCAAAATAGCTCCTATTGCAATACCACTAGCATCATAGTCTACTTGAAACAACTTGTTAAAATTAGGAAGTGCTAAAACAAGCTGCTCAGTAACTTTCTATTTCAACATATTGAAACTCTTATCAGCTCCTATAGTCCACTTAAACTCTTTCTTATCTCCTCTCATTATTTCAGTCAAGGGTCCACAAATACTACTAAAACTTCTTATGAACTTTCTATAAAATGTAGCCAATCCATGAAAAGATCTTATCTTTGTCACACTCCTTGGAGTAGACCATTCAAGGATAGCCTTCACTTTCTCTAGGTCCATTTTTAGACCTTCTCCTAAGACTACGAATCCCAAGTACACCAACTCCTTCTTTACAAAATTGCACTTCTTCAAGTTTATCAACATCTTTTCTTCCCTCAACTTTTCAAACACCTTGTGAATATGAATCAAATGCTCCTCCAATGTCTTACTAAAGATCAATATATATAGGTCAACAATAAAAAACTTACCTAGAAATTCCTTTAGTACCTCATTCATAAGCCTTGTGAAAGTTCTCGGTGCATTGGTTAGCCCAAAAGGCATCAGTAACCAATCATTCAATCCTTCCCTTGTGTTGAAAGTAGTCTTCCACTCATCACCTTCTCTGATATGAATCCGATGGTACCCATTCTTCATATCTATCTTTGTGAAATACTAAGCTCCACTAAAAGATTCCATAATATCATCCATCCTTGGCAAAGGAAAACTATACTTGATGGTGATCTTGTTGATAGCATGAATCTATGCACATCCTCTATTCTCCATTCTTCTTTGGTGCTAACACTGCTAGTATAGTACATGGAATCAGACTCTCTTGAATCAACCCCTTCTACAACAACTCATGAATTTGCATGTTCAACTCTTCACTTTCTACTATTGTCATTCTATGCACTACCTTGTTTGGAAAACTAGCTCTTGGAATCAAATCCATCTGGTGACCGATCTTCCTCATTGGGGGCAATCCATCAGGTACATTATCTAATACAATATCAAAAAACTCTTCCAACATATTTGCAACTTCTATAGGTACCTCCGCTACTTCTTCATTACTATCTTTAGGAATTATAGCCAAACACATATGCTTATATTTCATACCTTTAAGAAACTCTTTTCCATCAACAAAACATATTTTGGTAGCACTACGTACATTTTCTTTTTTATCCTTCAATAGCTTCAACTTATGTTTCACTCCATCCTTAGTTAGAGTGTAGGTATTTTCTCTTCCATCATCTACAACATGCCGGTTAAAATGCAATGGCCTACCCAACAACATATGACATATGTCCATAAGTATGATATCACATAGTACCTCATCGTAGTAGCTCCCAATCTTGAACTTCACTGAGCACTACTCATTGACCATAACCTTGTGATCATCTTGCACCCAAGCAATATGGTATAGATATGGATGTTTCTATCTCTTCAACTTCAACTTGGTGACCATCATTTTTTATACCAAATTGTCATTACTTCCACCATCAATGATCATATCACAACACTTATCTTCACATCTACACCTCGTTTGAAACAAACTCCTTTGATCAGATTCATTCTCACCATTTAGCAGGGCTCTTCTATTAACTAGGACTTCTCCTCTTTTAACATCTTCAAAATGTTAGGATCTGGCATCTTCATCAACATGTGCAACTCCCACTTGACCTTCTATTCTTCAATCTATCCTTCCTTGGAATTGGGTACATTCAAATGCTCTATGCCCTTCTTCTCCACACTGAAAACATTTTCCATGGAAACCTCCTATTCTAGATCCTTGTCCTTTGCCTCTTCCTTTTTGATCTCTATTGTTGTGTTCATGGAAATGATTGGAATTTTTTCCCCTTTGGTTCTAGTTTCTACTTCTAGCCTCATCCTTGTTCTTTTGATAATCATTATAGCTCCATAAGATCATCCACTAGATCTTCCACCACGACCTCTTCCACTAATCTTATTGTCAAACTTCTTGCTCAGTTTCTCCTCAACTCTTAGAGAAAATTGGTATGCCTCCTCAATACTGCTCATTTGAACTAGACTTAGCTCATTCTGAATGCTTGCTTTCCCTTAACCCATTAAGATAACAAGTGACTTTCTCCTTATCAACTTTTGCATGGCTAATTCTAATGAGAGCTCAGTAGAACTCTTTGAGATACTCTTGAATAGATTTTCTCACTTGCTTCATTCCTTACATCTTCTTTAATAGATCAAGCTCATAATCCATAAGAATGAATTGTCACTTCATTTTAGCTATTTCCATTCCCATCTAGTGAATTTTTCCTTTCCCTTTCCATTTCTCTCCAACTGAACCTCTTGCCACCAGATCTTTGCATGTCCCTTTAGTTTTTCCTTCACAAACTTGACCCTATCTATATCCTCAATATCTTCATATTCAAAGTACTCCTCTAGTTGATTGATCCAATCGATCAGCTCTTCTGGGTTAATATTTCCTAAAAATGTGTGAACCTCAAACTTAGGTCTTTTTCCAATCTTAGAGATGGCCCTAAAAAGACTCTCTTCCTCTAGATTTAGAACTGCCTCTGCTTCAACATTTTCTTCTACTTCATCCTCATCCTCACTTTCACCTCTTACAAGAACATTTATTCCTCTTTTCATTTTTTCTTCCAATGCTTGCATTTGCCTTTGGAGGGCTTCCCGCAGGTGTAACACCTATAGCTCTTCTGCCACGCTCTCTTTGTGGAGGCATTTTTGCACTTCTATTGAAACCCTAGTGCAAACTGCCTCATAATTGGTGATATATCTACACACTCAGCTCAAACCATGATCCTAGTGCAAACTACCTCACAATCAAAGATCTGTCCACACACTCAAGAACTCTAGCTCTACTACCACTTGATGCAGGGGACTCCCTTTATACCATAAATTCATAACAAAAACAAAGAAACAATAGCAAATGTGAGAAACAAAATATGGACTTCTTATTATCACTACAAATGTGGAATTACTAAATTCTCAATTACAATATGCTAACGCAAATGCGCACCTTTATTACGGTAATCTGCAAGACAATACTGTGAACTATCACCCAAAGTTGTCCTAGACAATGTTTGGGCCTTTCTTAAATAGGCAGTTTTATGCTGCCCAGGAAGGTTCTAGATGCTCAAACTTAATACCTAGGGCTGACAGACCCTAACAATACACATAGAGTCAACCAAATACATCTTTGACAAATTGTTTTAGAAATTTCAGTAGCCCAAATTTCGAAGGCCATAACTCACAAACCATTGCTCTGATTGTCTATTATAACCACTTTTTGGAAATGCTAGCTCCTGATCTATAGGCTCAGAATAATGCTAGTACCATTTTGTTGAGTTTTTAGACCTCATCTGGGCACTCTAAGGCCTTCAACAGTGAGCTTGAAGATTCTTTTGCAAATTTTTCCACCAAAAATCCATAATAACTTCTTTGATACTTAAGTTGGAGCAATGCAGTTTTTATGGTGGGCTTATATCTCTAAAATAAACCTTCCTATAGAAAATGAGAACATTTTGGGCTTGTACGAAAAACTAAAAATAGCAAGTTCCTATAATTTGTAACCACCCTATCTACTAGTCCTTACTAAAATAGAAAAGGCTAAAAATGAAATATTTTTGGGTGATGCAAGATTTCTCTTACACCCAAGATGCTCCTACATCATACTTGATCTAGTCCAGTGTAGAACATCAATCCATCTATCCATGAGAAATTGAAATTCTTCTCCACCAAGAGATTGGTCTACTTAGGTGAAAAGTGTGGTGGCATTTTTCCTGTAGCAAGGTAATTTTCTATATCTATGAACCATGGGTTATAGCTTTCAATTGAAAATAAATGCTCATCAGGAAAACTATCATCTATAGCCATAAGATCATCAATTACTTGAAGTCATGACAAAAAATTTGCTACTACATTAGCTGAACCTAGTTTATCCATTATCTTCACATTAAACTCCTACATGAGGAATAGCCAATGTGCTAACCTACCAGAAATAGTAGGTTTATTCATCAAGTATTTTATAGCAGAGTGGTTAGTGTAGAAAAAAACCTCATGGCTTGTAATATAATGCCAAAATTTATTAAGTGCATACACAACAACAAGAAATTATTTTTCAATGATAGTATAATTCAGCTCAGCACCCTACAAATTCTTACTAATATAGTAAATGGCATGCTCAACAATACCTCATTTTTGTCTGAGAACGGCCCCTAAAGTAGTGTTAAATGCATCGATATGAATGTGGAAGGGTAGCTTCCAATCAAGTCCTCTACAAATAGGTGTTGTTGTCAAAACATTCTTCAATTGTTGGGATGCTACTTCATAGTCTTGTGTCCACTCAAACTCAACTTGCTTCTTAAGTAGGTTATACAAAGGTGCAGCAAGCTTATTGAAATCTTTGATAAACATCCTATAGTATCTGGCATGTCCAAGAAAGCTTCTAACATCAATCTAGTTGGTTGGCATTGGTAGATTAGTAATTATAGCAATCTTTGCAAGATCCACTTGAATTCCAAAAGAGCAAAGGTAGTGCCCAAGAACAACTCCTTCCATCATGAAATAACACTTCTCACTATTATGAGAAAGGTTGTATTCTTGACACCTTTTTAAAACCTTCTCCTAGTTGGCATGAGCTTGCTCAAATGTGTCACCATAAGTAGTGAAATCATCCATATAGGTTTCAACACAATTAGTAGCTATGTCAAAAAATATGCTAAGTACCACTCACTAAAAAGTTGCAGGTGCATTAGATAATCCAAATGTTAAGATAGAGTAAGAAAATGTTCCCCATGGATAGGTGAATGTTTTCTTATCCTGATCTTTTGGTGAGATTTGGATTTGGTTAGATCCACAAAAACCATCAAATAATGAGAAATATCTTTTTTCTGCTAAGTTATCTAGTACTTGATCAATGAATGGTAGAGGAAAGTGATCCTTTTTAGTGGCTTTATTAAGCTTTCTATAATCTACACATACTCTCCATTTCCCCCCCTCTTTTGGAACAATAACTAGAGGTGACACCCACTGGCTATTAGAAATAGGATAAATAAATCCAACATTAAGAAGATTTTGTAACTCTTCTTTGACTATATCTTTTAATGATGGGTTTACCCTCCTTTGAGGTTGTCTTGTTCACTTACATTCTGAGTTGATAAATATCCTATGTGTACTAAGACTAGGATCTAAACCCTTCATGTCAGTATAGTCCCATGCAAAGGCTTGTTGACTATTTTGTAATAGTTTAATAATACTTGTCATCTAAGATGCAGTAAGTTCTTTATTGATATTCAATTCTTTTCCTATAGAAATCTCTACTTTCTTCACTTTATCCATCATTACAATCTCTAATATTAATGGGGATTTAATTTCATGGGGTAATAATGTATGAAGGTAATCCAGTGCTACAAGAGATTGAGGTGCATCACATTTAGGCAATATAGTTTGCAAGGAGCCAACAGGATTTTTAGAAGTAGACTCCTCTAAATCATACTGATTAGTAAGGAATGTTGCTAGTAATTCAACTTCTTCCTGGGACACAAAAAAAGGGTTTCTTTCTAGCATCATGAGCTATTGAATAGAATTAACTTTTGGAAGATCATCACCAAGGTCTGGCTAAGAAACTTGGTTGAGATCTAGTTGAGGTTGTGCAGGAGTGTACAGAGTTAACTTCTTAGTGTTGATACCATCTGATATTTTCATTTTTCTTGATTTACATGCAATGCATGCATCTATGGTAGCCAACCAAGGTCTTCCTCAGATTAATGGATATTCTCCAAGGGTGCCTCTTGATGACAACACAACAAAGTCTAAAGAAAAATCTAGGGAATCCAAGGTTACAATGATATCTTCTATCATACCTTAAAGTTTGACAGTTGAATTGTCTACTAATGGAGTATTGTAGGAGTATCCCTTAATCCAATAATGCTAAGTCTTAACAAGACTTCTCTAGTTATGACATTAATTGATGCTCCTAAATCAATCAAAACATTTTGAATTTGGATGCCATTTATATGTATGGTAACAAAAGGACTTCCTAGCTGAGAATCTTTAGACATCGGAGCTTTGTTCAATATTAAATCAAAAAATTGTCCCAACACATGGACATTAGGAGGATCCTTTTTCTTTCTAGCAGACTACTTGACACATGCTTCCTTTAAACTTTTATTGTAAAGGGGAATCTCCTTAAGCACATCCAATAAGGGAATCTATATAGTCATTTGCTTAAGCTGGTCTAGCAGATTAGTAGTTGTAGGGTTTGGTTTAGATGGAGCTATAGAGGCTAACCTTTGTGGAAATGGAGGAGTAGGTGCTTGAATAAATGGGGGAATTGGAACATCAACTGGTTGACTTGCTAGACCATTTTCAATATCAGTGAGCTCAATTATAATAGGTCCTTTAGGTGCAGGCAACTTGGTTTCAAACTTGAGATCAATATTATTCACCTGTAGAGAATAAGCTTACTACTTATTGTTGGTATTTGGTGTTGGATAAGTAGGAAGTTATGTTTTCTTCTATGGGTTGGCATTGGCTAGAGGAGGTAGAGGCATCAATGCTTTCTATTGAGGTAGAGGCATCAAAGCTTGTTGCTCTGGTAATTGGCTTGGCCCCCACTAAGGTGATTTCTGCCAATTCCCTTGATATAGAGGTTGTTGATTCAGGCCCCACTGAGGATACTAGTTGTTTTTTTGAGGCCATTGAGTATTTTTCTAGTGATACTGAGGTGGTTGATGGTAGGCTTGATTATACTGAGGCTTTTGGTTGGGCCAATTACTATTCCAATTCTATCCTTGAGGGATAGAATTTGGAGGAATATTACCTTACCACTGATTATTATTATAACAAAAATTATTCAGAGGGTCTTGAGGCATACCTTGTCTCTGAGCCCATGGTTTCCTTTGAGCCACATAAATCACTTCTCATGTATCCTCATCAATTGATTTAAACTTAGTGGGCATTGGTTGTGCATTTACTATTGCAATGGTCTTGCATGTGCAGTTCTTCTTTCTTTCTCTATAATGAGAGAAAAATTTAGTTAGCATGGCATCAACTTCATCCTTTTTCCTTTGATCTTGCATGGTATCCAATTAAGTATCAACATCATTAATGATATCTTTATTTAAGTTAGATAGTAGATTAGATAAGTCCATCTTTAACACTCCTAACCCACCATTGGTCTTATGTGATAGGTTCCTTACTCCTCTACCTTTCTTCATAGTAGCTCTTGAATAGTTCTGACATATCTCCTTGATGTCATTCCAATTTTTTTGTTTAAACTCTCCTCTAGCCATTAGGTCCAAGGCTTCCATGCTTTCTTCTTGCACACCTCTCAGAAAAAGATGTTTTTTAGATTCTTCATTTAGGTTATGATGTGTATTTCACTGCACATTAAATAAGAATCTACAAACATAGTCTTATAAGGTTTCATTCTACTTTTGTGAAATTTTAAAAATGTCATCCCTCTTCATATCTTGACCTCTATAATATTCTTTATATTTTTGAAGAAACAAATAACTCATTTCAATCCAATTTGCTATAGCATTTTCACCCACCCCATGAACCATGAAAGAGCAACCTCCTTTAGAGTAGAGGGAAACAATTTCAACTTATGGGCATCAGTTTTGTAGTCATACCTCATATAGAGAATGTCAAACTCAAAGAGAAAGGTTTTAGAGTCTTATGTAATAAGGCCATAGAATTTTGGAAGTGCGGCAGTAGGTATGTTCTTCAAATTTTGGTTCCCTTGCTGAAGTGGGATAGGAAAAGGAAAGGTAGGCATAGCCATTGCTAGAGGAAGAGGTGGTGCTTGATAGATAATAATGGCTAGTGGATTATCTTGATATTCAAGCTCATAAAAAAATTCATTCAAGTGGAGTGATTCTTCTGATTCAGTGTCATTTTCAGCAAATAGATTTTCAAAGGGTTCATCTTCATCGTTCTCTCCTTGGGGTTCATCTAGTTTAGGTTGAAAATAATTGAATGGTTCTTCATGATTATCATGAGGAAGGAATTTTCCTAAGTGGTCTCTTCTTCTATGCATAACATGCTTCTTTACTTCTAAACTCTATCAACTAGAAAGACTAGTTTGAATTAACACCATCCTTGGCAATGGTGCCAAAAATGCTTGGCCAAAGAAAGGGATCAAAATCCTATAGCAATGGACTACTTAACCCAAGATTGGACATCTAAAGCAATTCTTACCCAACTCATTTGGATTCATTTGATTTATCAACCAAGGATGTAAGCTTGAAATGGTGTTTGCAAAATATATGCTTCAAACTTATCTCAACTTAAGAACTACTCTAAGGAAATTCAAATGCTCAAGCTACAAGAAATTTAAGCTAAAGCTAAGAATCAAATCTATTTTAACAAAGCATGAAAGTGCAACTAAGAATTACTTCAACTGCTTATGCTGTAGTAATAGTCCACTAATTTTGTTATTAATGGCTATAAGAACAATAGAGTCTATCTTGGTTCTATTAACTAAATGTAAATCCTATGCTAACTAATTAGTTCACTTCCTCTATGGGCCCCCATAGAGAAGTGAAGTAGAATAACTCAGAGATGAAAACTTAAAATGTTCCTTTTATTCATAATAATGATAAAACGTACATACTAATGAACAGAAAGATTGTATTCAGTACTCAACGACTTCTTCTATTGAAAAATGACTAAAACTTAACACTTTTGGAACACAAACTTCCAGTTATTTAAAAACATGAACTAGGAATAGAATTCCTAGATTTAAGACTCATCAACTACCCAAGTAAGTGGCAGTATTTATTATTACAATTGGTGCATTAATTTTGGCACCAAAAAGAATGGTGATCTAGGAGCTTATGACCCCTGAATTTCCTCTGCTCAAGACTGGTCTAATAATGTGGGTAACTACTTTGAATCTCGCTTGGTTGAGTTGACCTTGCTTTTGTATCTACAAAATATTAGTGCTTCCAAAGCAATAACATACATCAAGACTTATTCAAAACATGTTATCTAAATTAGTTTACCCTATGTCACATTGCTACAGGAGAACTACCCAACCTAGCTAAGGAAGAAAAAGTATCATTCTCACTATTTTGTAATTAAATGGTGTATCTTTCCACAACATATTCATTTTGATCCTAAAAAGTAATAATGCACACATTTTTCTAAAATCATCATAAACATCATGTTCTTGAACATTAAAGTCTTTAGAAAGTTTGTGAACTAAACTAAATATGCAATGAAAAAATAGACCATATTCTAGTCTCATTAGTTATGAAAAGTAGCTTTGGAGTTCTTACCTTTGATGTTCCTCTCTTCAATGACTTTGGATGACTCTCCTTCTTTAGTGCTTGTGTAGCCCAGTCCTGATGTATCTTTGTTAGATCTAGGGGATCTCAATAATTTCTCAATGTATTTAATGGCTTCATTTGGCTTGTTGAGACTTTCAGCAAATTCCTTTTCTCTTTTCAGGTCATTCTACAATTGTTCATTCTGCAGCTTCAATGTAGTTGTCTCAATGTCTTTGACTTTTAGTTCATAGTTGGCATTCATCATTTGACTTAGAGTATCCAATTGCATTTTGGAGATCTTGGTCAACTCCTTTGACTTCTCTTCCAATATGTTTGCCAGAATTCTTTTGTCTTCTTCAATCATGGCTTTGTCTTCCATGGCTTTCTTCTTTTGTTCAGTCACCTCACATAGTTGTATAGCTTCTGATTCTTTCTCTAGCTTGAGATTTCTGATTTCCATAGCTTGGATTCTATTCTTTTCCATTAGATCTACAACTATTGCATAAAATTCATTGGTGTTATCATCTACAACTAGCTTGATGGTGTCTATCTCTTTGTATAGTGTGTCATTCTCTATAATAACAATCCATTTCCTTCTCTTCAAGGACTTCTTTAGTTCTTCTCTTGCCTCATTCAATTGATGTAGCATGAGATGTATTTAAATCTCCTAGTTCTCAATAGTCTTTCCTAGCTTATAGACTTTCATTTCAAGATCTTTCCTCTAAGCTGCAAAGCTTCTTTTTTAGAGAATAAGGCTCTGATACCAATTGTTGGAATTACAAGTGGGAAGAGAGTAAACTTCGGGGGGGATGAATTAGGAATTTAAACTTGGACCCATAAAACTTTCACCATTCATACATCACATGCATTAATATACTGAAATAACATGTAAAGCATATGCATCAATCATGTAAATATATAATCAAACATACACATAAAACTAGATATGATTATCTAGAAACCCTCCAAGTGAGAAGGTAAAACTAGGGTGGGGATGACACCCACAAATCTTCACTATGGCAGCAATAAACTACATCAAATGAAGGTTACAATAATTTGAAAATGAATCATGGTTTTTTTTGTGAAAGGCCTGCCCTATTAAAGGCTTACAAAGACTATTAAGTCCCACCTTGTTAAAGGATTTCAACACCCTGTTAGAAGTGCTCCTTGTTAGAGGACTTCAACTTACAATTAAGCACCCTATTAAAGAATTTTGTACATCTTGTTAGGACTACTCTGTTAAGAGATTCAACTGAAATCACTTGTTAAAATGTCTCAGCATAGATCTTGTGGTTGGCACTTGCTTTCTTGATAATAGATCACCTCTACACAATCTTCGCTTGATCCTTCACGATCCGATGTATCAATGTTGTATCTTTCTGTATCCTCTGTTCTCTTCTGACTAATTCTACAGTTCACTCTTACTTCTAAGTCACCTTGAATTCTTTGCAAACTATCTTGTTAGCTCTTCCAATTCAATCATTCACCCCTTGTACATTGTAAAGAGTTTGGGGCTTCATCCTCCTTAAGAAGATTCTGGTGGCTTAGGGTTAGGTATAAATCTATGGCTGAGATTCATCCATTTTTTCACATAAACCTTCCTATTTTTTGATTAGTTGTATGCAATTACATAGGGAATCCAAATATAGATTCATCCTTATCTCTAAAAGATCAAAATCTATCTTTAAGTTGGCTCAAAAATGGTTTACATAGTTGTTTGTGCCATTACAAACAAATATATCAATACTATGTCACTCAGCATATGAAGTCTCTAATGCTCGACATGCACTATATTTTTGCTTCTAACTCAGCACCTGCGTTACTCATCATCCATTTTTTACTTGGTACTCAAATCACTTGGCATGGTCTATCTGCTTGGCACTCATTGCAACTCGACATGGTCTAACAGTTACATGTTATGCTCAGCATGAATTAATTAAATAGTTTAAGTGTGTTGACACTCACTTGTTAAAACCAATCTGAGATCAACAAAATGTGATGTATGTAGTCTTGTGGTCATGTACTCATGTTTTTTTGCATGAAGATATTTATAGCTTCCTCTCTCTCTCTCTCACTTCTATAATACAAAAGATTGCTTAGGTAGTTTAATGGCTACTTATTTGTCTTTCTCTTTCTATTTAGTTTATAAATCTAGCAATCACATTCATCCTTTTTCTATCGATGAATGTCTAAAAACCCTAGTACCTTCATGTTAAAGGTATATCCTTTCATTAAATTCATTGCAAATCTATAAATGAGGGAGTTGTACCTCTTAATTTAGAGGATAGTTATTAATTAATGGTAATGGATCCAACTGTTAGCACATTTTGTCCTTCCTAATTGGGCATGTTGAGTCCTTGTTTATGTTTCTATCCAAAGGACAAATCTATTTACTAACAAGTAGAAATTGCAAAACCAAAATGCCAACACCAGTACCAAGTAATGGAAGTGATAAACTTGAAGGAAATGAAACATGGATAAAGATAGTAAGAGTTGGAAGTAGCAGAGAAAATGAAACTATGATCACTCAATCTAATGGATTAGGTGATCACACCACATCTCACTAAAGAAACAAGGCATGTGGGAACTGTATACTTAATGCTATATCTTACATCAGTTCCTAGGATAAAAGAAATAAAATTTCATATTTGCATAAGTAAAGATTCATTAAGAACTATTATAAGATGAAAATCATTAAGTTCTGAGCATCAGTGGTATAGTCTTTATTGACCAAGATTTGCAATATTGACCAATTTATCAAGGAAGATAACAAATTAATCAAATGAATTGGTTATGACCGAGTGAGTAACCTTGAACAAGCTAAAGTAGAGACTGAGCTAGTTTTCATACACCAAATAAGTACAAAGATATCAATTTCAGACCTAAAATGAAATATTGAAGGTATTTATCAAATTTGGACATTCATTTTCATTCACCAAGTGATCAAAGCACTTACAAGAAGATTCCATGATGATCAAAGTGATTTCAACAACCAGAGCAAAAGAATCACATTTGTTTATCACTAAATTTGTGGAACAAAGTAAGTATTAATTTTAGTATTGAGTTAAATATTTAGTGAAGATATTTGAAAAATATTTTTTGTTTCAAATCATAGTTCAAAATAGCATCTAGAAGTGAAATGATAAAGGAAAACAGTGCACAAATCATAAGGAATGATCAAAATCCACCACCAAACTTCAAAACTTAAGTAGATATTGAAAACATATTGATGATATTGAAGCTTTACCATCAATTTTTCCTAGAGTCTTTTCTATTCAAGATTTAATATTTTTCTATCCATGCAATGTTGGAGAAATTAGAGATTTTAAGATTAGAGCAAGTTACAAGAAGGTATGTGGTGTAGGAGCACCTAGGGGTAAAGGTGAAACTCTAACTCTTTTTTGTTTTTAAATGGTCTAACCAACCATTGAGGAAATAAGGACTAGAAATAAATTCCTAGGATAATTTTAGGAGGTACAGATAAGTAGGATTTGGAGTATGAGTCAAATTTTGTCAATTAACTCTTGATAGGCAAAAATTACTTAGAAATTGCTCAATAAGGAAAAATATGGAAAAGCCCTAAAAAGGGGCAAGATGTGCTCAATATTGGTCCTTAGGTGTTTTAGGTTCATTTTATTAGGTTTGATAACAAACTAGTCAAGTTTGAGGGCTCAACTTGAAAAATTACAAAAGTTGTCAAAAAGTTGTTCATTGACAACTTTGCAATTTTTTGCAAAATTGCATAGAAACTTTTTGCACAGTTTTAGTAAAGAGGTAACATGAGTAGTTATGGTTTGAACCTAGGTACAATATGGTTAGGATAATCTATAATAAAACCTTACAACTCATTTCTAGTGGTTGGGCATACCATTGTATGGACAACACATGTGTCAGGAGGAGTTTGATTGATAGAAAATAGAGTTTTTAGGATTGAGTGAAGGAATTTGATTGAATAGCTTCTTATTTTTTTAATGAAATAGCTTCTTTGATTGATTTATATATTAATGGAAACTTTCTTTGATTATTAGTTATCATTTAACTAGGTTTGAAACATTAGTTAGATTCTTCATTCATGCTGTCTAGTTTTGACAAGGTTCCTTGAAAATGACCAAATCTTGGATTCCCATGGTTAAAAATCTATGGCCTTTGGGAATAAAGTCATGGTTTGTATATAATTTTTAAATATCCATTTTGGAGAGTGTGGGATCCTATTGGCCATTTTTACAAGCCAGCCCTAGGCAAGCAAGAAAGGCTTGGCAAGGTGCAATAAAGGCTTGTAAGTAAGTTGTAAATAAAATAGAGGATTGACAATGCAAACATAGTATGGGAAATGGAAGATTAGAGTGTTAGGTTTCCTCATACTAGAGGTGAAGGTTTCATACAAATATTTGAGAATCTAGTACAAGTTTGGTTTCCTTTGCCCATAAAAACCTAAAAATAGGGGCAAACTAGAATTGTACAGTATAGACACCATGGGGGCCTAAGACCTAGAAAATATTCAAGCTTAGATAATTAGGAACCAAAGTACCAAAGACACTAAGAATCCTTGTTGAAGGTTTTTGAGAGTTTTTTCTAGTTCCTTTTTTTAGGAGGGCTAATAGGGGCTCCGAGGGCTACAAGGGTAAACAAGGAAATTTTTAGTTGTGGGTATGGTAGACTTACCAAAAGGATGTAAATATCCATGAGAGGCATCAAGAATCATGGAAAGATGGTTTAGGCTTGATCTTTTCCCTTTGAGTGCATTTGGTGGAGTTTTTACATAATAGGTTAAAAGGTGCATTGTTGGTAAACTGAAGGTAGAGGATGGAACCTTGAATTGTTGGGAGATTTCCTTGATGAAATGGGGTTGAGAAGGGGTCCTCTAGGTTGGCATTTGATGCAAGAGCATCCAGAGGTATAAGGGCAATCCTATGTCACCCAAAAAATGTACTTAGACTTAGTTTCTGTTTCATTTGTTTTCATTTTTGGACACCCATTTGGGTCAAATAAAGGTTCCAACTCTCACAGTTCAACTATCAGTGTGCTAGAAAATCCTTAAAAAATAGGAGCATGCAATTTGGCCATCATTTTTGTGACCTAGAAGGTGTGAATTGGCCAGATGAATGTAATTGTGATTTAGAGCATTCCAAAAAAAGAATCAGGTCAAAAGGCCCCAAGGTTTGAAAGTTATTGCAGTTTTTTGGGTTTTGGAGCCCTCCTAAGAATGCTTCAAAGTCAGGTTAGGGGCATTAAATGACCTCAAAAGGGTCAAAAAATGGGGGACAAGTGGATATGGTCCATAGGGCTATAGAGCGCTTTGAGAGCTTTTCAAAAATGTAAATAGTTCGTCAATCGGAGCTATGGTTCAAAAGTTATGCCTCCCGAAAGTTCGGTTACCATTTCTGGATTCTTCTAGATTTGCACCAACTTCTAATGCAGCTTCTGGAACCTTCTATTTGGTCGGTGGATGGCTACTAGCACTTTCTAGAATGTACTCCTAGTCCTTAACCCTCTAGGGTCTATTTAAGGAGATTTTTGGCATTGTAAAAGGCAGTTCGGAGTGGAGTTTGAGAGGAGGTACTAAAAGGAGAAATTGTCTCCAGATTTATGCTATTGTAAGCCCTTAGGGCATGTCTTGAAGTTTATTTTCTCTGTACTATTTGTACTAGCTTATTTTCTCAGTTAATACAATTTCCCTTTTCTGTTGTGTCCATTATGTTCTTGGATTGTGTCCCCATCAAGTGGTATCAGAGCGGGTTTTCCTGAGTGTGTAGACAGAGTGCCGACTGTGAGGTAGTTTGCACCAGGACTGTGTGGTTGTGGGTTTGAGTTAGAATATGCCTCCATGAAGAGAGCATGGTGGAAGGGCCAAAGCTATTAATCCTGAGGAGGTTAGAGCCCTCCAAAGGTAGGTGCAGGCATTGCAAGAGGAGCTTCGTAGAGGAGCAAATTTTTTCGCAAGTGACAATAGTGAGGATGACAATGAAGAAGAAGTAATGGGACCAGACGAGGAATTTGATGGGGAAGTTCTAAATCATGCAGAGGAAAGGCTTTTTAGGGCCATTACTAAGTTTGGGAAAAGACCTACAATTGAAGTGGGTATATTTTCAAGAAATCTGAAACCAGATGAGTTGATCGATTGGATCAATGAACAGGAAGAATACTTTGAGTATGAGGATATAAGGGACCCAAATAGGGTTAAGTTTGCAAAGGCCATGCAAAAATCTGGTGGCAAGAGGTTCAATTGGAAAGAAACAGAAGAGGAAAGGAGAAGATCACAAGATGGGATCACATGGTGGACAAATTGAAGAAGCAGTTCATTCCTGTGGACTACGAGCTTGATTTGTTTAAGAACATCCATGGGTTAAAGCAAGCAGGAAGATCAGTCCAAGAATATAAAGAGGAATTTTACCGACTCTTGGTTAGAGCGGGGCATGCAGAAGCAAATAAGGAGAAGGTTTCTCATTATATCAGTGGGTTGCGACCTAGCATCCAGGAGGAATTAAGTCTGGTAAGAATGACCAGCATTGAAGAGGCATACCAGTTTGCCCTACGAGTTGAAGAGAAGCTAAATAAAAGGTTTGAAGGAAGACAAAGAGGGCGCGGTCAAGGAGGAAGGGGAAGTGGACAAGGAAGAGGAGGCTTTCGTGGTACCTGCTTCCATTGCAATGAAGAAGGTCATTGTGCCTTTGAATTCCCTCAACGACAAGGAAGGACAGATAGGAGAGCTGAGGGCCAAGCTAGGGTTGCTCATGTGGATGAGGATGCACAATCATCACATTCAGAGGATGCAGAAAGAGGAGAGACCTTGGTAAATGAAAGAGTCCTACTAAGTGGTGAAATTGAACTAGGACAATGGAGGAGTTTGTTTCGTACCAGATGCAAGTGTGAGGATAAATGTTGTGACGTGATCATTGATGGTGGTAGCACTGATAACTTGGTATCAGAAGAGATGGTCTCTAAGCTGAAGCTCAAGAGGGAGAAACATCCCCAGCCCTATTGGATTGCTTGGGTAAAAGATGATAATAAGGTCCTGGTAAGTGAACAATGTTTAGTAAAATTCAAAATATGGAGTTACCATGATGAAGTTCTTTGTTATGTTATTTCAATGGATGTTTGCCATCTATTCTTGGGTAGACCATGGAAGTTTGATAGACATGCAGTGCATGATGGACATGCAAACACATACTCTCTGAAAAAGGATGGAGTTCGCCACAAATTGAAGCCCATGAAAAAGGAAGGTGAAAAGGTATGTAGCAGTGCTAGGATTTGTCTTGTTGATGGAAGAAAGTTTTTAGATGGCATGAAACATCAGCATATGTGCTATGCTTTGATTCCTAGGAAAGATAAAAAAGGTAGTAGTGAAATACCACTTGAAGTTTCAGATTTACTAGGGGAGTTTGGAGATATTATCTTTGATAATGTTCCAGATGGATTGCCACCAATAAGGCAAATCAGTCATCAGATAGATCTGATTCTAGGAGCTAGTTTTTCTAACAAGGCTGCTCACAGGATGACTCCTACTGAAACAGAGGAGCTAAATAGACAGGTTAAGGAGCTGTTGAGGAAGGGCTTGATTCGAGAGAGCCTGAGTCCATGTGTAGTACCTAGAGTACTTGCACCAAAGAAGGATGGAGAGTGGAGGATGTGTACAGATTCTCGAGCTATAAATAGGATAACCATCAAGTACCGGTTTCCTTTGCCAAGGATGCATGACCTTATGGACTACTTGAGTGGAGCTCAGTACTTCACAAAGATAGATTTAAAGAGTGGTTATCATCAAATACAGATTTGAGAAGGAGATGAGTGGAAAACAGCCTTCAAGACCAAGGAGGGTCTTTATGAGTGGTTAGTCATGCCCTTTGGATTGACGAATGCCCCAAGCACCTTCATGTGGTTCATGAATGAGGTACATAAGAAGTTCTTAGGAAAATTTGTTATTGTCTATTTGGATGATATTTTAATTTTCAGCAAGATTTTGGAAGAACATTTACTGCATATTTGTAGTGTCCTTGAAAGGCTAAGGGAAGAGAAACTATTAATTAATTTGAAGAAATGTATCTTTGCAAAAAGGGAGTTAGTCTATTTGGGGTTTGTTATATCACCTGAAGGTCTCAAAATGGATCCGGAGAAGGTAAAAGCCATCTTGGAATGGCCTACTCCAAGGTCTGCTACTGAAGTAAGATCATTTCATCATCTAGTTAGTTTTTATAGGAAGTTTATTAAGAATTTTAGTGGCATATTTGTACCCCTAACTGATACAATAAGAGGGGATAGAAAAGAGTTCAAATGGACTACAGCAACTACAAGAAGTTTTGATTTACTGAAGAAGAAGGTAACAGAACAGCCTGTGTTGGCACTTCCATATTTTAGAAAGGTTTTCCAGGTGGATTGTGATGCTAGTGGCAGCACTATTGGGGCTGTATTAAGCCAAGAAGGTAAGCCTATTGCATATTTTAGTGAAAAATTGAATGATGAAAAGAAGAAGTATTTTGTTTATGATCAAGAGTTCTATGCAATAGTTCAGGCCTTAAAGAAATGGAGGCATTATTTATTGCCAAAGGAATTTTTTTTGTATATTGATCATCAGGCATTACAGTACCTAAATAGCCAAGGTAAATTGAATCAGAGGCATATGAAGTGGGTAGAGTTCTTGCAGAGCTATACATTTGTGTTGAAGCATAGAAGTGGAAAATCTAACAGGGTTGCAGATGCACTAAGTAGGAGATAGTTGTTGCTTACAACAATGCAGGTTGAAGTAGTTGGGTTTGATGAACTCAAGAATTTGTACCCCGAGGATCCTGATTTTGCTGAAGCATGGAAAGCTTGTAAAGAACCTGTTGCTATAGATAGAACCAAGTGGTTAGACTATTTGATTCAGGATGGCATGTTGTTCAAAGGTAGTCAATTGTGCATTCAAAGGAGTTCCATGAGGGAAAATCTGATTAAGGAGAAACACAGTGGGGGGATGGCAAGACATTTTGGTCGAGATAAGACCATTTCCATTCTTAGAGAACATTATTTTTGGTCTCAAATTTCACAAGATGTGAAGAAGTTTGTACAGAGTTGCCAAGTTTGTCAAGTTTCCAAGGGATTTAGTCACAATATTGGCCTATATCAGCCATTGCCTATTCCATCAAAGCCATGGGAGGACATAAGTATGGATTTTGTTCTTGGATTGCCAAGGACACAAAGGGGTAATGACTCAGTATTCATGGTGGTTGATAGGTTCTCCAAAATGGCACATTTCATTCCATGCCACAAAACTCATGATGCTATCCATATTGCAGACTTGTTTTTCAAAGAGGTGGTAAGACTACATGGTCTTCCAAGGAGCATAGTTTCTAATAGAGATACTAAATTTGTGGGGTATTTTTGGAGGACATTGTGGAAAAAAGTTGAGAACAGACCTGAAATTTAGTTCCACACATCACCCACAAACTGAAGGCCAAATAGAAGTGGTAAACAAAAGTCTGGGCAATTTGCTAAGATGTTTAGTTGGGGATAAGCCCAAGGGATGGGATTTGATTCTATCACAAGCAAAGTTTTCTTATAATAACTCTATAAATAGGAGTACTAGAAAATCACCATTCCAAATTGTATATGGGAGTAGCCCAAGGACTGCACCAGAGCTGAGGAAGATAGAACAAGGGGAGAGGACAAGTGCTGAAGCTAAGGAATTTGTTGAACATATCAAGTGTCTACATGAGGAGGTTCAAGCACACATTAACAAGATGAATCAAGAGTATAAAGCTAGGGCTGATCAAAGGAGAAGACATAAGAAATTCCAAGTAGGGGATCTAGTCATGGTGCACTTACAAAAAGAAATATTTCCAGTCGGTACTTACAACAAGCTAAAAAGGAAGAAATTTGGCCCTTGCAAAATTTTGAAGAAACATGACTCGGGAAATGCATATGAGGTGGAGCTGCCAGATGGTATTCACATTTCTCCCATTTTCAACATTGCAAATTTAATAGAGTATCATGATGATGGTGCAGATGAGGAGCTGGTGTTAGAGCCATGTCCAATTCTTGCTTCTAAGAAGGAGGAGATAGAAGACATTCTAGATCATCGTGTGGGTAGGAGTACCAGAAATAGGTAGTATGAATAGTATTTGGTCAAATGGAAAGGACGACCGATTGAAGACTCAACTTGGATTTCAGCAGCTGATGTTTCCCATTTGGGATTTCCTCTACCATTCATAAAGTGATAGGGTCACTTTTCAATCTACCTTGGGTGTCTGATGTAGGAGCATCTAGAGGTATAAGGGCAATCTTGTGTGACCCAAAAAATGTATTTAGACTTAGTTTCTGTTTCATGTGTTTTCATTTTTGGACACCCATTTGGGTCAAATAAAGGTTCCAACTCTCACAGTTCAACTATCAGTGTACTAGAAAATCCTAAAAAAATAGGAGCATGTAATTTGGCCATCATTTTGGTGATCTAGAAGGTGTGAATTGGCAAGATGAATGTAATTGTGATTTAGAGCCTTCTAGAAAAAGAATCAGGTCAAACGGCCCCATGGTTTGAAAGTTATTGCAATTTTTTGAGTTTTGGAGACCTCCTAAGAATGCTTCAAAGTCAGGTTAGGGGCATTAAATGACCTCAAAAAGGGTCAAAAAATGGGGTACGAGTGGAACTGGTCCATAGGGCTATAGAGCGCTTCGAGAGCTTTTTGAAAATGTAACTGATTCGTCAATCGAAGCTACGGTTCAAAAGTTATGCCTCCCGGATGTTCGGTTACCGTTTCTGGATTCTTCAAGATTTGCATCGACTTCTAACGCAGCTTCTGGAACCTTCTATTTGGTTAGTGGATGGCTACTAGCACTTTCTAGAATGTACTCCTAGTCCTTAACCCTTTGGGGTCTATTTAAGGAGATTTCTGGCATTGTAAAAGGCAGTTCGAAGTGGAGTTTGAGAGGAGGTACTAAAAGGAGAAATTATCTCCAGATTTATGCTATTGTAAGCCCTTAGGGCATATCTTGAAGTTTATTTTCTCTGTACTATTTGTACTAGCTTATTTTCTCAGTTAACACAATTTCCCTTTTATGTTGTGTCCATTCTGTTCTTGGGTTGTGTCCCCATCAGCATTAGAAATAGTAACCATAAGTAGGCTAGGAGTAGCCTTGGTAGATAAAGAAAGCTCTAGAGTGAAGATCCCCATCAAAGTGGTATCAAAGCCATATGATTGTGGCTTGTGGTGGTATGTTGTATTCCACTGAGTCAAGTGGATCTTCAAAAATAGTTACCAATGTAAAGTTAGAAAAGGAGATAAAAGAGAAAAAGAAGCTCATGGAAGAGAAGATTGGGCTTCTTGATGAGGCCATAGAGAAGATGAAAGATAAATCAGAAGAGATGGAAGATGTAGCCCAAGTTAAGAAAGATGAAGACTTCAGTAGAGGTAAAGAGAAGGTGAGTTTGGACAATGAAATACCTTAAATAGATCCTCCTCTTGGTGAGAAATAACAATTCCTCAAAGCCCTCAAGGCCTTTGGAGGAAAGAATCTTGAAAATGTGTCATTATTCCATTGCAAGATGAATGCAGAGGTGGTCCTAAAAGGGATTGAGAGTATTGAGAATTACTTTGAGTGTGAGGAGAAAATAGAGGCTCAAAAGGTGAGATTTTCAAAATCTAGATTGAAAGGTTAAGCATTGACTTGGTGAATGTTTTTGTAAGAGGAAAGAGAGAGTGAAGGGAAGAAACCGATAGCCAATTGGAAGACTATGGTAGAAAAGATAAAGGAGACCTATTTGATAGAAGACTATGAGATTTAGATTTATAAGCAGAGGCATAATCTCAAGAAGAAGGATCTTGACATGGCTACCTATACTAAGAAGTTTCAAAAGTTGGCTCTAAGGTCAAGGGTATAAGAGGGAAAGAGCATCAAGGTGGCAAGGTACCTAAATAGCCTTAAGTGGTGTATTCAAGATGAGTTGAGCTTGTTTAGTCTCACCACATTCTAGAGCTTTTTTCAAATTTCTAGGAAAGTGGAATTTAAACCAAGGAAGAAAGGGGACTCAAGTTCTAAAAATTGAGGTAGAGGTAAAGACTTCAAAGGTGGCTTAAGAGGAGGTTCAAGTGGAAGGACCAATGAGCAGAGAGGCTAGGGGGATTCCAAATGGAATGAGTAGGCCAGTGAGACCAATCAAAGGGGAGGCTCTAGTAGAGGAAGAGGATCCAAACATGGTGGTAGAGATAGATATGGGAACAATAACAAAGGCTCATACTTTAGTAGTAAGAAGTATTCCAACTGTGGCAAGTTGGGGCACCCTCCCTACAAATTCCTAAAGAAGGCATCAGCATCTAATGGAGAGAAGAAGATCATCTATATCCAAGAGGAAGATAATTACAAAGTAGAAGAAGTGGATCTTGATGTAAAGAAGGGTTAAAATCTCATGCTGAGGAGAGTATTGGGTAAGGAGCCAGTTAAGGAGGAACCCAAGAAGAGAAGAGCATTGTTTAGAACTACTTGCAAGATACTAGGTAAGGTATGCAAAGTGATCATAGACTCAAGATCTGCTGACAATTTCTTTTTAGAGGAAGTAGTACAAAAGCTTGGTTTGACAAAGATCCCCCATCCATGTCCTTATAGGGTGACTTGGTTGAACAAGGGGTAGAATATTCTATTGAATGAACAAGTATGAGTATGTATCAAGAAAATATCCTACGGGATGTGCTTCCCATGTATGCTTTCCAACTACTATTAGGAAGGCCTTGGTAGTCTGAAAGGGAGATAGTGCATCATGAAAAGGAAAACAAGTATTCCTTCAAGAAGGATGGGGTCACCTATAGGATACAATCCATAGTGGAAGAAGATAAGGTAGAGAAGGTCATTGCTAGGACATTGTTGATGAGTGGGAAATAATTCCTTAGAGACTTGAAGGAAGGTGAAGGAGTAGGGTATGCCATTATGGTGAAGCCCAAGGAGGAGGAGACATCAATACAAACACCAATACCTGTATAGGTACAAAAACTATTGGATCAATTCAAAGATATAATTTTTTATGGAGCAACACTAACATTACCCCCAAATAGAGCCATAAGTCATCAATTTGACTTCATACCAGGAGCATCACTACCAAACAAAGCTAAATAGATGATTACTCTAAAGTATAATAGGGAAATTGCAATGCAAGTCCAACGGTTCCTTGATTAGGGGCTAAGTAGGAAGAGCATCAGTCCATGTGTAGTACTAGTTGTCCTAGCACCTAAAAAGGGAGGTAAGTGGAGAATGTACACTGATTCTAGGGAAATCAATAGAATCACAATTAGATATAGATTTCCTATTCCCAAGATTAAGGATCTAATGGACTGCCTAGGTGGGGCTAGGTACTTTTTTGAAATTGATCTCAAGAGTGCCTATTATTAGACTAGGATGAAGGACAATGATGAATGGAAGTCTGCATTTAACTACTAAGGGTCTCTATGAGTGGTTGGTAATGCCATTTTTCCTTACCAATGCACCAAGTACCTTCATGAGAGTCATGAATGAGATTTTGAAAGGCTACATAGGATTTTTTGTTGTTGTATACCTAAATGACATGTTCATCTTTAGCAAGACAAAGGAGGAGCATATGAAGCACCTAGAAATGGTGTTGAGGAAGCTTCAAGAGGAAAATTTGACAATGAACCTTGAGAAGAGTAAGTTCGTGAAGGAGGAGCTGGTGTATTTGGGTTTTGTAGTATCCCAAGGGAACCTAAAAATGGACAAGGACAAGGTGGAGGCAATCTTGAGTTGGCCTACTCCTAGATCTACAACTAAGGTCAAAAAATTTCATGGCCTAGCCCAGTTATATAGGAAGTTTGTGATATGGTTTAGTGAGATTTGTGCACCCATGAATGGCACCATTGAAGGAGGCATGAGGACCAAATTCACATGGACCAAGGTAGAAGATGCAAGTTTTGAGAGGTTAAAGAAGGAAGTGGTAACTCAACCAATATTGGTTTTTCCTAGTTTTGAGAAGCCATTTGTGGTGGAATGTGATGCTAGTAACATGTTAGTTGGGGTAGTTTTAATCCAAGAGGGTAGACTAGTGGCATTTTTTAGTGAAATGTTTAATGAAGCTAAGAAAAAGTATTCAACATATGATCTAGTTCTCTATGCACTTATTCAAGCCCTTAAGAAGTGGAGGCATTACCAATTGCCTAAGGATTTTTTTCATTTTCACAGAAAACCAAGCCTTAAGCTTTATTAACTCATAGGAGAAACTAAGTTTGAGGCACATCAAATTGATGGAGTTCTTGTAGTCCTACACTTTCACCATCAAGCACAAAAAGGGCACAAATAATAAGGTGGGGGATACTTTGAGAAAGAGGTTGCAGACAATACAAGAGGTCAAGTTGTAGATCATAGAACTCAATGGATTCAAGGACTTATATGAAGAGGACACTAATTTTTCAGAGGCCTACAAGGTATGTACTAACTTTGAATATCATTTCCATAGTGACTTTTTTAAATATACATTGCGAAATGGGCTATCGTTTAAGGGTCAATAGTTTTGCATCCCAAGGGGATCTATGGGGGGAAATCTCATACAAGAGAAGCACAATGAGAGCATGAGTGGGAACTTTGACCTTTACAAAATATTAGACCTTGTGGAAGGGTTCTACTACTAGCCCAAGATGTAAAGGGATATAAGCAGGTATGTAGAACAATGTGGAATATGTCAAAAGGAAAAGGGCACTTCATCAAATGTAGGAATCTACCAACCTCAACCCATTCCTAATATGCCTTGGTTATGCATCAACATGGACTTATAGTGGGACTACCAAGGACTACGAAAGGGTTAGATAGTGTGTCTATGGTGGTAGATAGGTTGAGAAAGATGAGCCATTTCATCCCATGCAAGACAACACATGATGCAAGCAATATTGCCAATGTATTCTTCAAGCAGGTGGATAGAATACACAGCTTACCAAGGATTATAGTTGTTGATAGAGATATTAAAATTATGGGGCACTTTTGGAAGATCTTATGGAAATAGTTGGGAACAAACCTAGCTCATAGTTTTTCCTACCATTCCTAAATAGATGGGAAGACGGAGGTCATCATCAAGGTCCTAGCCAACCTCTTAAGGTTTCTTACCAAGGAGTGTGGGAAAAGTTGGGACCAAGTCATCCCTTAGGAAAAATTTTCCTACAATGACAATAAGAACAAAAAAATAGGGTTAAGCCCTTTCAAGGAGTGTATGGTGTTCATCCAAGGGGCATAATGGAGTTGAGGGACCTACCAGCACATGACAACATCAATGGGCATAATGTTGAATTTGTTCAGTCCATGAAAGAAGTGCATGATCAGGTTAAGTAGACCTTGATGGAGGCAAATCCGAAATTGAAGGATAAGAAGGATGAGGGGAGAAGAGAACTACAATTTCAAGTGGTAGATTGGGTGATAGTCTACTTGAACAAAGCTAGGTTATACAAGGGCATCCCTAGTAAGTTGTTGATGAAGAGGACTGGGTCGTGCAAGGTACTTGAGAAGTATGGACCTAATGCCTACAAAGTAAACTTACCCAAGAACATGGATATCTCTCTCATATTTAATTTCAAAGACATTAAACATTACAAATGTCCAAAGGTAGATGAAGCAGAGTATTAGGAAGAGATAAACAAGGATATCTTACCCAAGAACATGGATATCTCTCTCATCTTTAATTTCAAAGACATTAAACATTACAAATGTCCAAAGGTAGATGAAGCAGAGTATTAGGAAGAGATAAACAAGGATATCTTAGACCTGCTGGTACTTGTAAAGAAGCAACCATAAGTGGAGAAGATATTGGATTCTAAAGTGAAGAAGAGTACAAGGAGCAAGGTTTATCAAGAACATCTATTGAAATGATTAGATACACCTTAATCTAAGGAAAATTGGATTGCTGAGAGTGATATCAAGAAGCATGGCATCGGCAACGAATTCCTCTCTAGTAATACCTTAGACTTCTTCTTATAGGGGGTGAATGGTGTAGGAGCACCTAGGGGTAAAGGTGAAACCCTAACTATTTTTTTGTTTTTAATGGTCTAACCAACCATTGAGAAAATAAGGACTATCAATAAAGTCCCAAGATAAGATTTGGAGTTATGCATAGGTAGTATTTGGAGTATGAGTCAAATTTTGTCAATTAGGTCTTGGTAGGCAAAAATTGCTTAGAAATTTCTCAATAAGGAAAAATATGGAAAAAGGCATAAAATGGGGAAAATGTGTTCAAAATTGGCCCTTAGGTGTTTAAGGTTCATTTTATAAGGTTTTATAATAAACAAGTCAAGTTTGAAGGCTCAACTTGCAAAATTGCAAAAGTTGTCAAAAAGTTGCTCATTGACAACTTTGCAATTTTTACAAAATTACATAGTAACTTTTTGCATAGTTTTGGTAAAGAGGTAACATGGGAAGTTATGGTTTGACCCTAGGGACTATTTCATTAGGAGAAACTATAAGAACACCTTAAAATTCATTTTTAGGGGTTGGACATATTGTTGTATGGACATCACATGTCTGAGGAGGAGTTTGATTGACAAAAAATGGAGTTTTTAGGATTGAGCAAAGGAACTTGGTTGAATAGGTTACTATTTTGAATGGAATAGCTTCTTGGATTTATGTAGAGATTCAATGCACACTTTTTTATTTTTAGTTACCATTTAACTAGGTTTGCAAAATTATTTAGATTCTTCATTCCTATTATCCAAGTTTGATAGGGGTAAAAATGACCAAAGCTTGAATTCCCATGGTTGAAACTCTATGGACTTTTGGAATCAAGTGATGATCTATAAATACTTTTTTTAATATCCATTTTGGAGAGTGTGGGAGCCTATTGGCCATTTTTCCAAGCGAGCCCTAAGCAAGCAAGAAAGAGTTGGCAAGGTGTAATGAAGGCTTGTAAGTAAGTTTTAAATGGAATAGAGGATTGGCACATGACAATATAGGATGAGAAATGGAATATTAGTAGTTTTCCTTAGACCAGAGGGAAAGGTCTGATACAAAGTTTTGAGCATTTGGTACAAGTTTGGTTACCATTGTCCATAAAACCCTCAAAATAGGGTCAAACTGGAATCATACAATACAAGCACCATGGGGGCCTAAGACCTAGAAAATATTCAAGATTAGGTCGCTATGAACCAAAGTCCCAAAGAAAACAAGAGGCCTTGTTAAGGGATTTTTGGAGTTGTAGCTAGTTCCTTGTTTTTAGGAGGGCTAATAGGGGCTCCTAGGGCTACAAGGGCAAACAGGGCAATTTGGCATTGTGGGTATGGTAGACTTACCACAAGGATGAAAATGCAATAAGAAGTATCAAAAAACATGGAAAGATGGTGTAGGCTTGATCTTGACCTTTGGAGTGCATTTGGTGGAGTGTTTCCACAATAGGTCAAAAGGTGCATTATTTGTGAATTGAAGATAGATGATGGAAACTTGAATTCTTGGGAGAGTTTCTTGGTGAAAGGAGATTGAGAAGGGTTCCTATAGATTGGGGTTAGGAATAGTAAACCTGAGTAGGCTACAAGTAGCCTTGGTAGAGCAAGAAAGCTCTAGAGTGAAGAATCTCCCCATCACTATGCATTGATGGAATCCTAAAGGAAGAATATAAGATCATTGTTGAGAAAGGGCTTACCCATGCCATAGGATTTCCTAAGGTTTTTAAATTTGAATGGATAAAGGTTTTTCTCAGTCACATTCATGATATTAAAATATGGTTAGAAGCTGATTTGATCAAGATCAAAAAGTCTATCATTATTGGGTAACTGGGTACCCTACCTTGGATCGACTGATAAGCATATGGGGCATAATGAAGAATAAAATTGAAAAAATAACCAATGTAGATTGGAATGGTCATGTTATCTCATTGATGGAATTGAGGACCCATTAATTAATTTTTATATTCATGTGATTGCACATAAATTCTATCAACATAGAAAATTGAAGAGTGTACCCTATGTAGTAGTTGATTTGGGCTACAAAATTATGAAGAAAGATCAGTCATATGTTCTTGTTCAGGTGCAACTTCACCAACTTATAGAGACCCTAGAGGCAGTGAGAAAAGAAAAGAACACCTCTTGTAAGTTTGGGCCCTTACTAGTTTGTATATTTTTCTATGTACAAAACTATTTTCCTACTATTGGAAGAGTTGCATGGGATAGGAATCAAATAGCTATAGAATAGATCAGTAATTTAATAAAAAGATTGGGAGAAAATTTTGAAGCAATTATGAAAAACTACTTTTAAGAACTCAAAGTTAAGATGAACAACAAAATGAGAATGCCTAAGTTAGCTATGGACAAATACTATTATGAAGTATGTTTCATTGCAGATGCAAATTTTGTATATGCACATATAGTTTTGTAGAGGGTAGCATGGCCAAGGACAATTCCTTATGAAGTAAATGTAGATGAGGTAAGTTCAACAATATACACTTTTGGTAGAGGATATAGATGCTAGTGTCGAGAAATTTGGCACATATGAGACTATAATTTCTGAGATGACTCTTGAATCTGACACACCCAAAGAAGGGAAGAAAGGAAAGAGAAAGGGTGTCGAGGGTGGTAACAAGAAATAAGGAGAAGGGTCAAGAACACCTATAGAGGCCAAGTAAGGAAATGGAAAATAACTTGTTGTTGTGAAGTCAAAGGCCACTAAGAAGAAAAAGGTTGTTATGATAGAGCCTAAGGTGTAGGCTAACCTAAATAAGGACATACAATAAATGGTGATACCTCAAAGGCCAAAGAGCAAGGTGATCATCACCAAGAAAAGGTTAGCACAACTCCCTATTGATCTCTTAACACTAAGTCCATCTAAGAAGAGGAAACTAACTGATATACAAGAAAAGCTAAGGAGAAAATTGATCATAGCACAAGAGGGGGAGGAAGATGATAAAAAGATTGTATCTGCTAAACCCAACAAATTAAAAATAGTGAAGAGACTCCCTACAATGACTATGGATCAAATATGTGAAAATTTGATAGAATCTAAAAGTATTATGGGATTCAAAGATATTTAGTATGATTCTTTCAATATTGATGATCAAGTTAAGCTTGAAGGTGTAATGATTGATATGATTATCAAATTTAGACACACACCCCTAGAATAGGGTGTTGGATTTCCAATAGGATTATACAAAAGAGTGGATGCAAAGTGGAAATGGGCATTATCCACTAAGAAACAAGTAATAGAGACAATATTGGCACAAGCTATGCCAGATTTGGGGAAGACTCATATGTCTATAGCCCTTAAAGATTTTGTCAATAAGTTTATGCCAAGGGACATGGCATATAAAGTTTTAAAAAATAAAGGTCATGAAGTTGAGAAAGATAGTATTTAGATATGGAAAGAAGCATTTGGATTTCTTACTCCATCTATGGAAGTGAGGGAAGGTTGAGATGCCATAGAATTTGAAGATGAATATAAACAAGAAATTGCCAAGCTGATCGAGGATATTCAACAACTTGTCAGTTAGTGTAAACAAAAAGAGACTATCATAATTGAGGATGACACTGACACCCCTCCACCTAATCCAAATATACTAACTAAAGAGGAAATTCAAGGCTTAATGAAATATTCAAGCAAACTCTATACTAACCCAATTTTGTTATAGATAGTTGAATATCTAAATCTTGAAAATAAGAAGATTGATAATGTTAATGTCACATCAATTCTAGAGGATACAAGTGTCAAGCAACTTGGTAAGGCTTTAATTGTAAATACACCATTAACTTATATGCCAATTTGGAAAAAGGAGAAAATTTTTGATAAAGACTCATGCACTAAATCGGTAGAGGATGAATAAAAAAAGAAACAGAAAGAGAATAATCAATCTCTTATTCAATTTCTAAGTGCAAATGCTACAAACGTGACACCTATGGAATAGGTGATTTCTATGCAAGTGCAACAACCAAGGTTGATATTGAGTGAAAAGGGGGAACAATTGAAATTATCATTACCAAGTGATACACCCTCATGATCTAAAGATGTGACTCATTCAAGTGAGGAAGATGATGAGGTAGTGAGCCTTCATGAGGTAATTACATTACTTATGTATGATTTGAATAGTCTTATACTGGAGTAGATGCAAGAGATACAAACCTTATTGAGTCGTAAGGAAAAGCAAGAACAACTAAGAAGAGATTAGAAGAGAAGATAGGTTCTACATACTATCAAAGGTAATTTTGTAGATACCTTTGGGGTCACAGCTCGCAACAATAAACATACAATTTTGGATCAACTAATATACTTAGTTGATAAAATGTAGATAGATGGTATAAACACCAATGACAAATTATTACTGTAGTTTCAAAGAAGAATGGAGCAAAAAGTGTTATAGAAAGTCTCACAAAAGCTTGTACATAGACAATTTGAGCTTTCTACATCAGTTAAACAACTAGAAACAATTTTGAAAATCATTAATTAATTATATTTGAAATTGTGTGATATTGATTTCTTTACAATAGATACAACATGCTCATTAGAGCTATTACATACAAATATTAGAGTGAATGTTATTACATTGGGGGAGAATGTAAGTTCAAGCTCATCCTCTTACAATGAACTGACATTCAGTCAAAAGAGATTAGCCAAGCTTGTTAGAGATGCATAGATCAGGCACAAGTAGACACTAATTTAACTTTAGCAAGTACCACATGTAGAGATTATTTAGAAGGTGGTTCATGTCACAAAGGACATTTTGAAGAAAGAGACACAATTTTCACATATTGCAGGATTCATTAATCTAGCTATAGAGATAGAGATTTAGTTCAAATTTTGGAACAAGTTCAGGAAAGATGGAATAAAGGCTATGCCAATATTGTTGCAAGTCATCGGCAATTTTTTGATAAATATCAATTAGCCCCAATAGCCCCAAGTTCCATTAGTGAAAAAAGAAAGGTGAATATGAAATACAAAAAAAATTTGAAAGAATAACAAGGGGATATGATATAATTAGCCAAGAAGAATCAATGTACAAATCAAAGATCAAATATTAGATCTTACAGGATCAAATTATGGTCTAAAGGGGAGTATTCATTTTTTACAAAAATGATTATTTTATTCATGAAAAAGTTTTTTTGCCACTAATGTAAAAGGGGGGATTTTTGATCTCTAATCTTATGTTCTTGATTAGTGTCCAAACACTTAGTTATTTACTAGGCAAGATTACAAGGTCATCACTATGACCGAGTTATCTAGTAAAGGCCGACCATACAATTCTTATACTGACCAGGACAGTGATTACCAGGTATTCAATAGTGACCAAGTAGAAGTATGTGTTGAGAAAATTAGTTGGAGCTAAGAAATATAGTTGAGACCGAGCATATTGACAAATTATTAAGTGTCAAGCAGATAAGGATATAGAAGTTGAGTAACAACATGAAGAAGTTCACATGACTAAGCATTAGATCATTCAAGTGTCATGTAGTTTAGTTTTGACATATAAGTTTTTGATGGCACAAATACATATGTAAACCATTTTGGCCTAATTTTCCATAATATTTAATATTTATAGAGTTGTTTAAGGAGTTGATCATGCATCATTACAAAAGGTAATGATTCCAAGGTGTGTAATTCAACTAATTAGAAAATGTGATAGAAACAAACAAAAGATGATGTAGTGTAAGCCATCAATCAAGATCTAGAACCTCCAAATAACATCTATTTAAGGAGGATTCTAATAGAGAGAAGGTGAAGTATCCTTATGCATGTGAGGAGATGCATATGAATGTAAGTTCATGTGAAGGAGTAAAGATGAAGTCTCAAAGTAGAGTAGACAGAGAGCAATTGGAGCAATGAAGGACTAAACATTGTTATCAGATTAGGAGATTAGATCATAGATATAGCCAAGAGGATACCCAGGATTAGTTTGCAAAGAAAAATGAGGCTTAGGTACTGAATCAGTTATTATTTATTGAGGTAGGGTAAATCTCTTAATAGAGTGGTCTTAATAGATTTATGTAAACATCTTAACAAAATTCCTAACTTCATTGTGAGTGTAAAATCCTTTAACAAGGTGATACCTAATAGTCTCTTAAGCTTTTAATACGGAAAACTCCTCACAGGTTAGATCATATCTTATGATTAAACATTGTAACCCTAATAGGTTAACTATATTGTTGTAACAATAAAGGTTTGTGGGTTTCATCCCCACCCTAGTTTTACCTTCATCTTGAAGTATTTTTGGGTAACCAAATCATTATGTTATGTTTTGAACTCTTTATGGATGTGATGTATTTCATTTATGTTTTAGCATTTCACTTTTAATGGTATATCTATTATATGAGGGTTAGGTGTGAATTTATGAAATTGGTTTTGAAGTGAAAAGATTAAGATCCCAATTAACACCCCCCCCACCAGTATCTTGTTTCCCATATACTCATTCCAACAGATATATACCAAAGATATGAAATTTTTATTTAAGTTTTAATGATATAGGTAACATGAAAAGCCACAAATTTTAGTTTTATACACAACTATATAACAATCAAATGCAATGCCTGGAGTTAGAGAATTTTATCTAGCCAAAATTATCTTTCATACAATTTCCAAATAAATTGTAGCATCTAGATATGTCCTAAACCTTTACAAATTCTTATCTAAATTATAATGATATAGGTAACATGATACATTATAAATTTTAGTTCTCTACACAGTTGTATAATGATCAAATGCATTATACAATATGTCATTTCTAAATATTGTCTCTATCCAAAATTATTTTTTGTCTAGAGGAAATGAGTATGTGAATAGAATTTTAGGGAAGCAGGGAAGTAATATTTCATGTAGCTCCCTATTTGTTCATTTTTACTTGAGATACTTTCTTAATAAGATCAAAAAAAGTCTATTCTCATGACATGGTTCAATATTTTTTTTTATAAATAATTTCTTATCATTTTTCAAACTTAGTATCGGTTTGATCTTGATGAGTTTTGCCTCAAGGAAGTTAAAGTTGTTGGGTTTCTTCTTACCTCATCCTGTCATGGTATTTGGCTGGATAGTGTCATTTTTTCTTCTCAGCATGAAGTTGGTCTAGGTGGTGTTGTTACTCTTCTCTCCCCTCATTTAGTTTCCTATGTTGTTTTGCATGGTTCTGAGCCTTTGCACAGGTAGTTTGGATTTTTTTGTCTTTTTAGAATCATTCTTTTGGTATTGTTAACATTTATGCTCCCAATGATGTTGTTGAACATTCATACCTATGGCATTGGTTGGTGGATCATTTTCCACCTACGACATGGGTATTTTTTTGGGACTTCAATATGGTTGAGCTGGCCTCTAACAAGGAAGGCCTTTTGCCATTTAGATGGGCAACTAGCAAATGGGAGGCCTGGTTTTACATGTAGAACAAATTAGGAATTTTTTATCCTAATCTTACTCATTGCTATCCTGATGGGATTTGGCATACTTGGTCCAATTTTTGAGCTGGATCTAACAAAGTTTTTAAAAGACTTCATAGGGCTATGATTTGTGTGCAATCCTTTTTTTCCTTTTCTCAAAAGCATACCTTGCCTATCATTCCTCTGCCTAATGTGACATTGTTAGATCACTCCCCCATCCTCTTTTCCATCACCTAGTAGCATCTCAGCCTTGCCCGAATAAAACCTAGTTTTATCTCAACACTTCTTTACTATCCCATCTACCAACTATTGCTCACATCCTATGTGTCTAGAATCTTGAGCCTCAACCCTTCAATTACCATGGATGGATTCAATGGTGGAATGATGCTATCATTTATACTATGAGATTTCTTCACATATACAGAAGATAGCTAGCTATGTATTGCAGGAGATCTTATGAAGTCACTACTCTCAATCTACATAGGGCGTCTAAGGCTCTTGCTATGAATCTATTTGATATGCATCTCCAAGTTCAACTTGCCAACTTTCAGCACCAGAAATAGGTTGCAAATAGTTATGCTGCTAGGGGAGCTCAAATCAAAGCCTATCTCCATTGGTTAGAGGTTGGAGATCAAGCTTTCAAGGAGTTTTTTAATGCTTTTAGGGCTTGTGATACTGCTATGGGTATCAAATTCATCTAAGAGGATCAATAGGTTCTCATTGACCTACTAAATATTTTTATTGGCTTTTGTGCATTATTATTAGTAGGTTTTTATAGTTTAGGGGCCCTCTATTGCACATGATCATGCACTGCAAGCCTACCTTCATGTTACTCCCAATAGGCTTGTGCCTAAGTAGTATCCCTTTTATGAACAAAAGCTTACTCTTGTAGACTTAAAGGAAGCTATCTTATCCATGGATGATGACAAAGCCCCTAGATGTGATGGTTTCCCTTGTGATTTCTACAAGATGCTTTGGGATGACATGGGCCCTAATTTGCTTCAAGTTTATTTTGAAGCTTAAAATTCTAATTCATTGGGTAGCTTCATCAACAAAGGGAATATTAAATTCATTCCTAAAGCTAGAGATCCTGAAGAAATCTATAATTGGAGGCCCATAACTTTGTTGAGTTTCTCCTACAAAATCATTGCCAAAGCCCTCTCTCTTAAAATTCGGCATTTGCTCCCTTAGATTGTTTGACCTAAACATATAAGATTCATTAAGTCTCACTATATCTTGGACAACATAATTTCTATCTAGGAAGGAATGGAATGGGCCATGCAATCCAAATAGTAGGTCCTTTTCCTAAAGATTGATTTCACCAAAGTATATGATTGTATTCAATGGCCCTTTATTCTTGCTATGCTTAAAGCTCTAGGCTTTGGCCCAATTTTTTGCCAATCAATACAGATGCTATTTGGGGATGCTTCTACTTGCATCACCATTAATGGTCATTAATATGAAGCTTTTGGCCTCCTTAGATCTATCCATCAAGGTTGTCCTCTAGCACCTTCTCTCTATGTTTTGGCAACCAAGAGTTTTGGTTATCTACTAGCTAATGCCATCTCACGTGGTCTGGTGCATGGTATTTCTTTACCAGAATTGACCACTCAGCTAGTTAATGGTCATTTTGTAGATGATTCCTTCCTCATGTTGATTGAGAATGAGAAAAATATTACAAATTCTTTGTAGTGTTTAGATACTTTTTGTCTTGCTTCAGGGTCAACTATCCAATGGCACAAAACCCTTTGCTACCCACAATTTTTTTTTCAAGCCCTCACTAGTTGTTGCAATATGGATGGAACTGGTTCCAACATGGGGAGATTTTTTAATTTTTGGGCATTCCCTTAACTTTTTAAGAATCTCCTGTGGAGTTGTGGAATGTTGTGCTTGCTTGAATTGAAAATAAGTTGGAATATTGGATGACTAAGCCCCTTTCACTTGTAGGAAAGTTTCAAATATGCTCCAAAGTGCTTGCTACTACTCATGTTTATTATTCCTCTTGTTGGGCTCCTTCTAAAGCCTCGTACCTCAAGATTGAATGTCTTCTTAGGGACTTTCTTTGGGCCTCTAATTCTGTGCATCATGGCTTTCATAGAGTGGCATGGGACTTCTATTGTTTACCTAAGGATTCTCGTGGTCTTGGTTTTCTTTCCACCCATAAGAAAGGGATAGCCCTCTGTGTGAAATGGGTCATAAAAGCTCTCATTGGAGATGAGACCTAGAAAATTTTATTACTGTATGCATGAATATGTGGCCTCTATTAACACACACTTCAACAAGGTCTTTATATGTGGATTCATCCTGGAATGAACATGAGATTGTTCATCCAAGAATAGTCTAGCAAGGTGACCTGTTGCCTTCTATCTAGAGAGATTTTACCTATTTTATATCCTCAGATTTGAGGTGTAGGTAACCAAATCCTCTAAGAAAGAAGGATTTAAATGCAATTAAGTCTATATGAGTACACAAGTAATCTAAATGATATATGCAATTGATCTAAGAACATATAAAATAAACTAAATTATATGTATGCATATTAAATCTAAATGATATTTAATATGAGGAATGAAAGCTTATGAAATAATGAATTCAAAGTGAGAGCACAATTCAGTAGAGATTTGATAGAAATTCAATTCAACCTTTGTAATGAGGAATTATGAGTTCCTTAAATAGAATTCCTAGAATCTATCAATGGATGAGATCAACTTGGATCAATGATTAGGATTGAAAGAAAGACTCAATTAAGATGGAAACTTCCTTGTGCAGGTGAAGTGAATTTTTTTTGATCTGAGTGTGATGAGCAGTCAACTGAACTTGCCATGAGTCAGAGAACAAGTTAACTGGATTGATTCTAATTTTGAGAAGTAGTTCACTCAAAATTTCTATTTAGAACTGAAGAGGAGATTTAGGAAGAATATTTAATTTAATAAAATGAGATATGCTCTCATAAATTCCTTTTCTATTTAATTAAGTAATTTCATTTAATTAATTAAAATAGGAATATTTATTAAATTCAATAAATTTAACCCCATATTACATTAGCCTTAGGAGATAATTTAATTTAATAAAGTATGAATACTTTAGATTAAATTAAATTTAAATCAAATAGCTTTAATGTGGCTAATATGAGTGGGTATTGTAGGGATTAAATAGGACATATGATGAATGCAGATTAGGGTTTTTTTCCTCTCACAATTAAGTCAAGTAGTGACAATCAAAACAAGAATTTGCCTAATGAAATAGGACTTTAGCAATTATCAGGATAGACCAGAATTGGTATCATGGCAATGAGCCAATTTTGGGGTATTACATTTTGCCCCTCTTTGAATGAATGTGCGAACAACATGTTCGATTCAAAGAAAATCAAAAAGCATGATGCAAAGACCAAAAAATAAGATTGGTTCCAAAGTTGATGATACGAAGACCAATTGATAAGCTTTTAAGGACCATCTCTAGAACAAAGCTTAATCCCAAGGAATCCAAGTAGAATACCTAGATACCCAAAATTGATAAGCATTTTAAAGGTTTCCTTTAGAACAAATTTTAAACTTTAGGGATCCAAATAGAATGTCTAGATACCCGAGATTGATAGCATTTAAAAGATCATCTCCAAAATAGAGCTTAACCTTTAAGGATCTAGATAGAATGTCTAGATACCAAAGATTGATAGCATTTAAAAGAACATCTCCAAAATGGAGCTTAACCTTTAAGGATCCAGACAGAATGCCTAGATACCTGAAATTGATAGCATTTAAAAGATCATCTCCGGAACAAAGATTAACCTTTAAGGATCTAGATAGAACACCTAAACACCTGAAATTGATCCAATGATGAGTTATAGAATCATCCTCAGAATGAGGCTTGATGCTCAGGGGTCGAGGTTTAGACTGTCTCGCTACCTATAATCAACTGATGACCAAATGAAATAGATGACAAAGATGCCAGAAAGAGGGAAAGAAGATGCTCGTAGTAGTGTCATAAGATGGAGACAAGGTGCCTCAAGCAATGAAGATTCAGATTGATTTGAAATTCAAGTTCAATGATGTAATCATCCTACCCCTTTGGGAGAGAAATCGAAAGATGACACACCAAAAATATGATGTGAAGTAGTATAACAAGAGATATAGAAGAAATTAGAGATGTAGTAGAGTGTATAAAATATGAAGAGATCAGAATGATCTAAAGAAAATTGGAAGTCAATCCAAATGTGATTTTGAGGTCTAAAAGATCAAGTTTGACCAAAAGTTGACCAAAATTGGCCATCGTTGACTTGAGTTGACTATTTCCAAAATGGATTTTGAAAGTATGAAGAACTTTGAGTTGACAAGATTCCAGTAATCAAAAAGTATCAAAAAAATTTGGGCTACACAAGCATTCGATCATGTCAGTCCCCAAAAAATTTTAATGCATTTTTTAGGCACTAAGGGGTGTTAGATTTTGAATTCGATCTGAAAAATAGATTCATAACAGTCTAATTAAGGGCCCAAGGGGTCATTTTCAAATCATTTGTGCATTTTGTCTTTTGTGAATAGTAGCTCTAAGAGGAAGATGGCAGTGAGCGTGTGAGATCATCATTTTGAGTGCTCCCAACGACACAATCGGCTGGCACACTACGGACCTCTGGTGAGTCATTGATATCCCAGCTTTGTACTTTCATTTTCATGCATTTTGATGTCATTTATTGCATTTTTTTAAGCATGTTTTAGGAAGGTCAAATTGATCTTCGCATGAGACTCCTTTCTCATGGGAAGACATTCTCTTCTTGTGCGAAGAAATAGGATCCTCTATTTCTTTGTGTTCGTCGGTGGGTTTTCTCATGCGGGAGATACCCACTTCTCGGGTGAAGAATGAGAAATCTCGCTCAATATTTGTGCAGGAGACTTTCATTCTTTGTGCGATGAAGAGATTTCTTGCACGAAGAAATGAAACTTTGCATGAGATTTTGACATCTTCACATGAGTTCTTGAGATTTTCACACAAAAATCCATGATAGAAGAGTTGGAATTTTCATTTTTGCGCATGAAATTTGCATTTTTGTTTGCATTGTTCTACCATTTTGACCTAGTATTAATCATTTTCTTGTCATTTGTTGTTTGTGTGTGTGCAAGAGGTCTTTGACAACGTGTCTTTTAGATCTCACTATCCACCATATGCAGATTTATTGTGGAGTCTTGATGATGTTGATAGGGCACATATCGCTTGATTGGGCTTATCTTCTCTATGCCAGATCCCAACAGTGCTGGTGAATCACAGCCTGCTCATAGCCTTGGTGGAGCATTTCCATTTGAAGACAAACACCTTTCACCTGCCAATAGGGGAGATGACTATCACCCCAGAGGACATATGGAGGATACTAAGAATCCCATTCCATGGAGCACATGTGATATATGATGTGGTGCCCTGAGTAGGTACAAAGGCACTGTCTATTGTGTTCGAGAGAGAGCTACAAAGGGGTCAAGCGATCAATTGGGATGAGCTTATGCACACCTATGGGAAGACACATAGATTGGCATTAGTGTTGGTGATATTTTTGAGTTTCTTTTTAGTGCCATATAGGGGATAGCACG
The DNA here is from genome assembly GCA_028749045.1 of Cupressus sempervirens. Lineage (NCBI taxonomy): Eukaryota > Viridiplantae > Streptophyta > Pinopsida > Cupressales > Cupressaceae > Cupressus > Cupressus sempervirens. Next base: position 591,873,873 of record CM053789.1, on the reverse strand, counting down.
GCTTAGAGTGTGGTTGGGGGGTCATGCTTCTCCTAATGGTAGAGGCCCCTAAGATATTTGGGTGGGTCAGTGCATGCTAGCCCATATGTTCCAATAGATGCATGAGATAGTCTTCCATGAGAAGAAGACTATGGTAGTAGGAGTCTATGTCTTACAGATTTGGGCATGGGAGCATCTTCTCGTATGTAGGCCCATTCATGAGGAGACTCGAGAGCCTATGGAGCCATATATCTGTAGGTATTGAGGTCACATTACCTAGGTCTTCTTGGGTAAGACAGAGCACTGGCAGACTCATCTCGATGACTCAGTCTTCGTCATATGGTGGCCCTAGTGAGAGACGGAGGATTGGCATGATTCCCTGAGGGAGCTAAGCTGGATGTTTTTCTCATGACCATTTTTGGCCAGGACATCATAGATCATTGATAGGTTTGTGATTTCATGAGTGTGGTGGCAATATGATTGACCGCGGGACGTTTAACAAGAGTATTGCACCTACGCCAAACGAACAAGGGATGTAGAGTGAGGGTGAGCCCCATGACTGGACCTAGGCTGATCCATGATAGATGTTTGCAACTTGGTTCTGACACAATGAGACTATCTCCCCAACATTGTTGATGTAGGGATGATGCCTGCATACAAAGCATATTTTATTAGTCATCCTTTCCCACAATTCACAGAACCAGTGGGGAGAGCAGGGCAGGGTTAGAGATAGGCACCTCCATAGTAGGAGCAGCCATAGCCAAAGGTCTGGCACTAGGTATAGTAGGTACAGATTTAGTTGCAGGTGGTAGTGGCATATTGCAGGGTCGACAATGGAGGTCGAGGACAAAGGAGTAGGCACCACCACAGGAGGTACCACCACAACAGTAGGAACCACCACAATAGCAGACACCTGAGATACTGGATGAGGATATGCCTGATCAACCTACTACTAGGACATAGGACATAGTGTGACACTACTGAGAGAGGATTTTTCAGGCCTCCCAGCAATTGGGAGAGCTGCAGAGACAAGTAGCTATCCATGATGCATAGCTAGTGGAGCGGTAGCAAGAGATTAATCGATGGAGAGAGCGCATTGAGATTGCCGAGCACAAAGCAGAGATGCTATAGGATGAGGTTTGCTTATAGTTAGCTTGGGCAGCATACTATTTTGCTGCATATTTGATAGTGGTGCCTGATGAGGCTCTGTAGGTACAACAATTTTCTCAGTATGCGTAAGAGTCAGGAGGCACACGGCCTCCTGCAAGACTTGACATGCCACCACTTGCTGCTCCTACTCCTCCTAGAGATGAGAGTACAAGATAGAGTTAGATGCTATGTGCCTGTCTCTTGATTTTGATCTCTAGCTATGTATTGATTGGTGTACTAGCACCATTTTGTATCATTTTGATCGATAGCACTTGAGTAGTGCCCATTGTTGTACTGACTCATTTTTTTTGATAGATATATATATGAGATTTTGAGCCACTTATCGTCGTGTACATGTCATATTTTGTGTCTTCTTCACTTTGATGTACATGAGATGTTAATATGATGATTATGCTCGATATATGTTTTACATTGATATGATGTGATTATGAGCATGTAGAGTAGATATTATGAGTATATGGATGCAATGCATATGAAAATAGACTGACATCTCATGTAGTGTTGCATGTTTTGCTTGACAATGATAGGTATTCCATTGAGGAGCGTGAATCGACAAATTGAATGCTTGTGCAGCTGTGAAGAAACCTAATATGTTTGAAGATGCCCCCAATCCTTCATCACATAAGGGAGAAATAGAATCACAACCAAATTGTGTGCTTATGCAAGTGAAGCATGTAATGCAAGACTTATGTTAAATGCAACCCTAGGTCTAGTTACCGAACCTCGACAATTTATCATCACTAGATATATAACAAATCTTGTATGTTATACAATTTCCACTGACATTGCAATCATGGGAATATGAATAGACCATATGTTATAGGTTTGTTGGGATTAAATGTAAGCATTCGAGGCACAAGAAGCCAAAATGACCAAAACATTTGTCCATTTTAATATAGCAAGTTAACGTAAGCATCAAAACATAAACATTGGGATTACCAGAATGTTGCTTGCATGATAGGCACACCAAACACACAAGAGATCCATCTTATGCTAAGTATTTAGTAAGTATTTTTTCCACAACGACCCTTGCATTCGTAACCTTAGACAAAAATGTGCTAGGTATACTCGCAGTGACCCATACATTCACTTAAGAGGACGAGTATTAGTATATACTATAGCATGAAGAGTTCACTCTAATAGACAAGGAGAAGTACCAATGTTATTGATGTATTCATATAAAAGGAGTCAAGGTACACCTGGCCATCCAATGCAAGATGGAGGCTCTTATAGTGAACACCCCTCTCATAGGAATATGTCAACTAATTGGAACTAAACTGCAAGCAAAAAGCAAAGAAAAGATCATGCCCCCAGTCATTACTTCTCTAATCAAAAATGACATCATCGAGTTGCTCAAAGGGACATAATAAAGAAAAAAAAAAGAAAACAAAGAAAAAGCTCAGCATATCCAAACAAGTAAGTCATTTCGAAACTATTATTTTTCATGGGATTGATGTCAAGTGTTAATGTCCAAAACATGTTTGAAAGAAATCTCTTTAGTAGGGTGATGACAGTAGGCAAATGCAGTCAGAATGACTGGTGACTAAGGTCAAAGGGGAATCTTCACGATGAAAAACCTAAGGAGGACTAAGCGACAGTAGATAGACATAGCTAGGATGACTGGTGACTGACACAAGAGAGATCTTTCATAAAGGAATCTGGAGACGTGACCCAAGCAACAATAGGCAAACATAGTTGAAACAACTAGTGACTATTGCAAAAGAGATTCTATGAGGAGAATCTTGAAAGGAGTGACACTAGCAACAATAGGCATAAATAGCTATAATGACCAGTGACTGTCACGAAAGAGATTCTATGAGGAGAATCTTGAAAGGAGTGACACTAGTGATAGTAGACAAACATAGTTAGAATGACTGGTGACTGTTGCGAAGGAGATTCTATGAGGAGAATCTCAAAAATAGTGACACTAAAGGGGAATGCCCCTAAGCTGTGAGAAGACTCAATCCATGTATACATGAGCAAAAAGCAAGAAAAGTAGGAAAGTGGAAGCATGAAAGTGACTATACAAAATAGCCAAAAGATGTGCTGCAAGATGGAGCATTGGGAACAAGAGGTGCCTGTTTACCAGGTTTTCACCTTCTTGGCAGGATTTCCCTTTTTTTGCTACCATGATGCCTATTTCCAAGTTTTCATCAATGGCACTTTTTTTTCTTTTTCAATTTTTTTTGTATTTTTCTTTTTTTGATTTTTTTTGTATTTTTGAGATTTTTCACTTTTTTTGGTGTTAACAAGGCACCTATTGCTAGGTTTTCACTAGGGCAATAATTTTTTCAAGACTTTTTCCAATTTTTAGATTTTTTTTAGGACATATAGATATGTACAAAGAGCTACTGCTATCAGATCAACTATAAAGCTTCTTCAGGTGGAGAGTGTTGACAGGCTCCTTTAGCACTTCTCCCTCGATTATGGAAAGCTGATAGGCACCAGATCCATATACTGCAGTAATGATGTAAGGATTGAGCCAATTTGGTTCAAACTTCCCTTTTTGGACTCATTGTTGTTGATTCTTAGGATTCTATCTTAGAATGAGATCACCTAGCTGGAAGTCACGTGGCTTGACCCTTTGATTGTAGCTTCTTGACATTCATTGTTGATATGCTCTCAAATGATCCCATGCCACTTGTCGACGTTCATCTAGTAATGCAAGCTCTTGAAGTTGAGCTATCCTATAGTCATCATCAGTAATAAGGCCCTTCATAGAGATTCTCAAGGTAGGAATCTCAAACTCTATTGGAAGCATAACATCCACTCCATACACCAAAGCAAAGGGAGTCATTCTTGTTGGAGTTCTAATGCTTGTCCTATACGCCCACAAAGCTAGATTAATCTGGAGATGCTAGTCTCTCCCTGATTTTCTGACTATGTGATGAAGAATTTTGAGGATCGACTTATTGGATGCCTCAGCCTAGCCATTACCCTAGGGGTAATAAATGGAAGACCAATGTTGTGTGATTTTGAATTTCTTGCATAATTTCTTGAGGTCTTTGTTCTTGAATTGTCCTCCATTGTTAGTAATGATTAAGGATGGTACACCATATCTGCAGATGATGTAGTTTGTGATAAAAAGTGCTATAGTTTTTCCATCGGCAACTGTGAGAGGTACTGCCTCTACCCACTTCGTGAAGTAATCTGTAGCCATGATAATGAACTTATGTACATTAGAAGAGGTTGGGTGAATTTGTCCCACCAAGTTGAAGGCCCATTGTTGAAATGGCCATGTTGTAGTAAAGGGAATCAACTCTCTAGCTAGAGCATGGATTAGATTCCCATGTAGCTGACACTAGTTGCAAGATCTAGCATACTTGATAGCTTCTTGCTCCATTTTAGGCCAATAGTAACTAGCTCTAAGGAGTTTACGAGCTAGTGTCAAGCCATTGGAGTGAGATCTTCAAATTCTCTCATGAACGTCAATTAGTGCACTTTTGGACTCTTCAAGTTCTAAACACCTAAGGAGTGTTCCATCGAGACCTCTCCTATATAGATTTTCAATAATAATGACATAATGTGAAGCATTATAGATTAGGTAACATTTCTCATTTTGGGTCAAACCTTCCAGAATGGTTTGATTGCGAAGATAGGAATAAATGTGATGGTAGCAGGATGATTCTTGTCCAACAATAGAACAGATCATCCTAGAATCAGGGGTGTCATAGGCTGTGTAGTGTAACACTTCCACCAAGAATTTTCATGTCAAAGGTCATTTTTAGGCCTCTGTAGTAGGGAGGCCAAAGTAGCCATGGCATCAGCCACTTTATTATCTGCTCGTGGAACTTGCTAGAAGGTGATATGGGCAAAATACTTCTTTAAGTCATCAACCATGCACTTGTAAGGAATTAGTTTCTCATCCTTTGTTTGCTACACATCATTAACTTGGTTGATGACAAGTTGAGAGTCACCAAAGATGTCTAACTGATCGACTCTCCATTTGGCTGCAATTTTCATGTTGTTGATCAAAGCCTCGTATTCAAAAATTTTGTTTGTACAAGGAAATTTAATCTTTTATGCTTTGGGCAATGAGTATCTACGCAGTGTAATAAAGAGTAATCCAACACTTGATCCTTGTTGTGTGAAGGACCCATCAAAGAACACAACCCATGTGTGGTGCGCGAGTGTCAAAATCAACTCATCTGGGAAATCAATGTTCATTGGTAGAAAACTTTGTATGGGTGCATCAGTCAGCTGATCTGTAATTGCCTATCCCTTGATAGCCTTGCATTCAACATATTGGATGTCAAACTCATTGAGTATCATAAACCATTTAGCCAATCTTCCTATGAGAGCTACCTTACTAAGCAAGTACTTTAGTGCATCTATTTTAGCCACAAGCTGCGTAATGTGGGAAAGCATATAGTGTCTCAACTTTTGAGAAGCAAAGACAACTGCTAAGAAAGCTTTCTCAATAATGCTATAGTTCTTCTCATAAGATATCAATGTCTAGCTCAAGTAATAAATAGCCCTATCTTCGTTGTCATTGTCTTCCTGAGCCAATAGAATTCCCAAAGATGTTTTAGTTGCTGAGATGTAAAAGCAAAGGCTTCCCATGGATAGGAGGCATCAAGATTGGCAAATTGACAAGATATTGTTTGATTTGTGTTAAGCTTTGCTCACAATCTTGGCTCCAATTGAATTTCACACCCTTATGTAAAGTCTTTGTGAAGGGTTGTGATTTATCTGCCAATTGTGAGATAAATCTACAAATAGATTGGAGCCTTCCTTGTAGTCCTCTGATCTAATTGATCTTCTGAGGTAGTGGCATGTCCATTATTGCTTGTACTTTCTCTGGATCTACCTCAATTCCTTTTGCAAACATGATGTATCCCAACAACTTCCCTGATGTGACACCAAATGCACATTTCTTAGGATTGAGTTGAAGATTGAATTTTTCCATATGGTCTAGGATGGACCCCACATCTTGCAAATGAGTATTGCATTTAGCACTTTTTACCAAGGTATCATCAACATAGTCCTCCATGGTTTTATGCATCATGTCATGGAAAATTGTAGTAATAGCCCACTGATATGTAGCACCAATGTTCTTCAAGCCAAATGGCATTGCATTCCAACAAAAGGTTCCCCGTGCACATGTGAAAGCCATTTTCTCCTGGTCTTCTGACGCAAATTTTATCTGATTGTATCCAAAAAAACTATGCATAAGTGAGTACATCTCATAACCAGTCATCATGTCCACGATCATATCAATATTAGGGAGTGGAAAGTCATCTTTAGGATATGCCAAGTTAAGATCATGAAAGTCTATACAAATCCTGATAGATTTATTATGCTTGGAAACTAGAACAATATTGGATATCCATTCAGCATAATCAATTGCGAGGATGAAACCAGCTTTTAGAAGTTTCTCCAGTTCTGCTTTGATGAGCAATGCAATGTGAGGATGCATTTTCTGAAGCTTATGTTTAACTGGTTTGATGTCTGGTGCTATCAACAAGTGATGCATGATAAGATTAGGATCCAGTCCTGGCATGTTAGAGTATGTCCAAGCAAAATTTCTTTTCTTTTCTTTGAAAAAGAAATGAATTCTTCCTTTTCTTCAAGTGACAGTGACTGTGCCAGATGTATCATATGAGGATGTTCTTCTATGCCTAGGTTAATTGGCTACATTGGCTCTATTAACATTGATGATCTCTCTTAAAAGTGACTAGGAAGTGCATCAAATATCTCATCCACAGGCACCTCAAAGAGGTTTTCACCCTTGGATATGTCTTTTTTTTTACTTTTTTGGGTTTCAACACTGCCACAATGTGGTTTTCACCATTGAACCTTTTGCATTTTTTTCTTTTTAATTGTATGACTGAGATATTTGATGTCAGCCTCAATCATGTTGACACTCTACTCATTGGTGGAAGATGTTATAGGTTTGATAGTTTTTAGGTAACATGCGAGAGCATAGTCATTCTGGAATGTGGGGACTTCACTAGATGCATTAGAGTTCCAGTCTATAAGCTCAGGGTGTGTGAGTGAGAGAGTAGTGGCTAGTTCAATTGCATTCATAGTATAGTCATTAAGTGTTTGGACCAGCAATTCGAGACCTATGGCGAGCTCGTCCATAGATGTGTTCAAATGCCTTTGAGTATGAACGCCAGTAATTGATGACTCTAGGACACTAGTTGGATCAGACCCATGTAACCTAACCCTAGACATTTCACCCACTTTGATTTGGTTTTCATAGACATGTACTTGGTCAATGTCTTTATCAGTAGTCACTTTTGAAAGAGAGTTAAACTCATATTCTTTAGAATTAGTGCTACATGGCAAGAGACTATAGAACTCCCCAACAATAATAGGGACATACCTGCCTTCATCCTCTGGGTTCTTACACAAATACTCAATATGGAATGGCTGACTAGATTCTCCCTTTTCTAAATGATATTTAAGTTACTTAGTATTGTCCTCAGAAGAGTCACTAGTATCATTTACAGTGCTAAAACGTGGCACAAAGTCATCTAGCTTAGCGAAGAATTTAGTGAGATCATGAGGAATAGGATGAGGATAGGAATCCTCATCATCACATCCATCCTCTCGAGTATCTGACTTAGCTTGTGACTCATTTTCAGATGAACTCTCAAGTGTTGGTATAAATTTATTTGGTCCCAAATGGAAACAAACCTTCTTAAATCCTAGGCCAGTTGTATCATTGTTGCTTCAATTTATTGCTTTGATAGGATCAATTAGGCCATTGTTTACATCCAATAGGGTCAGTTCCCTTTTAACCAAAATGCTTCATAAGCCTAAGACCAAGCCCATATTTCTCAGGAGGGATTTCTCAAGCTTGCTCTATTAGGTCCATTGGAGCCTCTTCTCTATAAAGCCATGTTGCAATGGCTCTCTTTTCACTTTCATCCTCTAAGGACATTGTAGCCTTAACAAAAGTGTCATTATACTTGGTCTGAGGTGTCGATATGAATGGCTTCTTTGCCTCTGAGGGTCTCTCGTAATGACGAGGAGATTTTGTAAGAGATGTCAATGATAGCACTGGTTCAATGTGATACTCTCCCATGCTAGTTTCTTTTAGTTTGAATGACCATGCAATTTGTTTCAGCTTTTCATCATGATAATCAGTGGATTCACGATTAGTAGGGATGAAAATCTTAGTAGCCTTGAGCATATTGTAGGTGTAGCTAGTAGTGACAGGAATAGTAACTTCAGAACCATGAAATGGGAACTTGATGCATTAGTGGTATGTGGATGGTACAACATGCATCTCATGTATCCATGGTCATCCTAACAGAATGTTGTAAGCCAAGGGAATGTCAAGCACCTGATAGGTGACATCCCTTTCTACAAGGACAGACGTGAATGGGTAAAACCACAAGACCTAGAGACTTTCGTTCCACTTCATCATACACTTTGATAGTGATCTTACGTTGAGGATCAATAGAGTCCTCAGAATAATTCAATTGTCTAAGAAGAGAAATAGAGCCATTAACGATGAGAACCTGACAAACACGTGTCTGATGGATCATAACCTTGATGTGTAGCAGTTGATTATGTGGGTGACTCAATGAGTTATCATCCTCCTTGGAGAAGGTCATAAGATAAGGCGAGGTCAAGTGACCTACCGTGGATTGAAATCACTCAAGATCAAGATCTTGAGGAACATTTTCCTCAGTGAGGGCTTTGTCCAGAATCTTCCTATGAGCAAGCAATATTTTTAGTAGCTCAAAGATGGAAATATGAGCATTAGCTCATTTCAATTGATTGAGAACACTATAACTGGTTTTTGTCAAGTTTTTTGTGGGTTTTACATCTTTTCCAGATGGACCAGCAAGGGCTTTGTCTTTGTGTTGTTCAAGATCGAAAGTAGGAGGTGCAGGGCCTTTGAGTACCAACTTGGCTCGAGAGCAAGTGACAACATTAGCACAATGTTTTGAGGGTGTATTATCCATTGTGTTGAGAGTAGGGCCCCTCAAGAAAAATGGTGTCTTAGGTTTTTCGTTATCTTGTTTGCCCTTAATGGTAATAATGTCATAGTATTCAGAATCCACAAGTTCAACCATGTTAATCACATTGTCATCATTAGAATATGCATAGTTGACCTTGTTGTTGGGTTGTGGTTTCAAAGTCTCTCCTTTTTCATAAGCTGGCAAAGGTTCTTTGAATGCCTTGTGATTTGAGTTTTTGTTATGTCCATCTACCACAAGATCACCAGCATCAATCATGTCCTGGACTTTATGGCACAATTTTATGTAGTTGCTTGTGTTGTGTCCCTTATTTTGGTGATACTCACAGAATGAGGTTTCATTCCACCATGGTTGATGTGGTTGTGGATCATAGGGACGAGGATTATCCATTGGTGAAATAAGTTTTTGTAAACCATGTCCAAAGGTTCTCCCAAGGGTGTATACTCTCACTTGGGGCGTGTTGCCCATGAATTTCTTGGTTTGTTCCCAGATGGCTTGTTGTTAGAAGGAGGTTTCTCAACATTTTTGGCCACTTTGAAGCTGTCTATGAGATTAAATGCCGCTTTACCAATTTTAGGTGTGACATTGTCAATGATTTCATCATATACGATTTCTTGGTTCTTGTTGACATGTTTGGTTTTATCCCTATTGGAAGTGGAACCTTGTTTTATGTCCCTCTAAAGAGTGAGTTCACCTTTCTTGTCCATAAATTCCTCGATACAGATAGCCTATGTGATCATGTCTTCAAAAGTATGTGGACCTTGAAGTTGGACTCTATATTTGATATCAGGTAGGAGATTATTAGTGAAAATGTCAAGCTTTTCTGTCTCTAGAATTTTGCTGGAATACTTAGTGTACAGTTGTCTCCACCATTAGAAGAATGTAAGAAAAGGTTCTCCAACTTTCTATTTAAGGTTGCACAAATCTAGAATGTTGATAGGATGTTGAATGTTATGAGAATACTATTGAACAAATAAGTTAGCAATTTCATCAAACATCTTAATACCAAGAGGTAAATGTGAAAACCACTCTAAAGCCTGACCACCTAGGCTTCTTGGGAATAAATGCATGAGGTATATTTGATCGTGTATAAACTCCATAGACAAAGAACCAAATTCCTGCAAGTGATCTTGGGGATCAGTGGTAGCAAAGTACTTGTCATACTTGGGTAGCTCTACACCTTGTGGGAAAGGTGGCATGTTAATGCTTTTATCAAATGGAAATGGACAAAGAGCATCCAATGTGTAAGTTTTTGTGGGTTTCTCTTTCTCATGCATCATCTGAGCCAATTGGTCTTGCATAATTTTCAATTGCTTTTGGAGTTTAGAAGTCTCAGTTTCTTCTTCAAGTGTGATAATAGTTTCCACATTGAAATGAGAGGACAACTTTTCTCCCTCTTGGGCAAGTTTGAGAAAATACTTTTATTTTAGTAGGATTCCCATGACCTTTTGAAAGCTTTTGTCTCGTCGAAATTTTTCTATGTGTTCAGGGAGTATTTCCACCTCTTTCTGTTCCTCATCAGTGTCATGGTTTTTCTCTTTCTCTTTTTCATTCCTAGGTGATTCTTGATGTCTACTATGACTGCCATATTCAAGTTCATGATTAGTCATTATAGGAATGGATTTAGTTTCAGTGTGTTGTGTTTTCAAATGTCCTTTGAAAAAGGAGTTAGACATCATGTTTGGGGATACTAGAGCCTCTACCTATCTCAGTATCCTCTTGATACAAAGGATTCCTAATTTGTTGCAGGTTTATGGAAAATGTTCGCTGAATTCGAGGTGACCTGATAGGTGAGGGAGATTGTGAAGATGCCTCACTAGCCAAACTAGATACAAATTATGTAACAAATGGTAAGTGACCTTTGCCACAATTATGACCCCTAGCATGACCTTTCCTAAGTCTAAGAGGATAAAACACATTTCCACTCCTAGTTGTGACAATCATAGACAAGGACAAGAAGTAAGAACTTGGACAAGGACTGCACTAAGACTGAGTCTCAATAGGATAAGAAAAGAATGTTGTATACTAAAGCATGAGTAGTCTAATTTGAAGGCTAGAATAGCCAAAGGTTATGATTATCATAACATGGAGTATGACAAGCATTAAGGAATAAGAATCCAGAGAAGTAAAAGATAAGACTAGTCAAAATGTGGATCACAAATCTTTGGTTAGGTTAAATGCCACTATTCAAGACTGTGTACAGATAGAAAAGGACAACTTAATGTAGGAATTAGACTAAACAAAGATCACAAATTGGTTAAACAAATTGATTTGATATTTTAAGAATAGGATATCAGGCAAAGATTCTTTGTAAGTCATGCGAGGAAGTTCACTAGGTCACACGAAGACTCATGATAGTAATTTAATTTCTCACAAAGACTTTCTGTGCCTCGCACAAAGAAGTGGTAGGATAGTTAAGACAGTCGCAAGATCTCGCGTGAGTATGCACAAGATCTCACATGAAGACCTGAATGGACTCACACAAAGAGATGAATTCTCACGTGAGAAAGTACAAGTCTATGCACAAAAATTAGGACCAGATTAACAACAGCATTGGATTTTGAAGTGATTTTTAGATTGTTCGAACAAATTGGATAGATTTTTCAGACAAACAATGAGGTTAATTTAGTAAGACATTTGGACAAACAACTAGGTTAATTCAGTAAGACATTTGGATAATGTTTCAAGATTCAATCAAGGCAATGTGTTTGAACCAGATAGTGGAAAGCAAGCAGTAGTCAAAAACAGTCCTACCGAGGACAAAGCAACTCGACAAGATAGGGGATTCTTGACCTTTGTTTGTTGCAGATGGTTTTGGATTTGTTTATGACTTGAGAAAAAACACGCTTTTATCCCTAAAAACAAAAATTGGTAGAGAAGGCAAAACCTTTGTCCCACATCTTATGCTCATGTGTGTACCTCACACAGTTGTGTCACCCCTTAGAGGGTGCCCGTGTTTTTGGTATATTCAAAGCACTTGATAGTATATGCTAAAAAAGTGCCCTTGTGGTAGAGGACAAGCACATATACCACCTTCAAACATCTAGTAGCATGCTTATGGTGAGTTCTATAGGAGAGATTCTTCCCCCTCCTTGCACAAAGATTATGCCTCCTTTTGGAGGTGAACCAGGTGGCTTCTAACTAAAGGTTTTTACTTGGCTTCCATTCATATTAATTCCCAATGGCTCTACAAGAGGAGTTGAGACTAGCAGCCCACACTAGCATCTAAAAGTGCACACTACTTGCTTAGCAAGCTGGGGGCCAATGCTGACCAATGCACAGATAGAGCTTCCCCTTGATATGTGATATCAAGAATCAAGGGAAAGGAATTAATCCAATTTTGTAGTCTTTAGTTCTAAAAAGCATCTTGATTATAGTGAGTTGGAATCTCTAACGAAAGGAGTGTGCTCACTTGGGTCATTCCCAGAGGTTGGATCACTCTGGCAGGCCCTGTAAAGGATTGACTCAAACTGGCGGTTTGATCGCAAGGGTCAAAGTTTCTAATTTCCCTCAAGGGGAAAGAGCATACTCTACCTTACTTTCTCACCCAAACACACAAAACAAGTTAATGTTAGCTTAATCAATCTAGACTTGTCCTTTCTCAAGATTCTAATTCCCTAAAAGGAAACCATCATCTCTTCATAGAAAAGGACCCATACTAGAGAACCACTAAGCTAATTGTCTTCTTCAGAATGCCATCTTTCAGAAGTGTCTAGGTTTTTTATTCACCCTTGGTCATGACCTCCAAGTGGTGAAGAGCATAATCCCCTATTCTTTTGTCTTATACCCTAGGAAGTTCACAAGCCCCTAATTAATCTATGTTTTGAAAGTAATAAATAAGACATGTTGTTTTGTGGGTTTTAAAATTGGTCTTCATCAAACGTATCTTTGGAAATTGTCCTACAAGCAAATAGTTAGTCCATGTTTGAGTGGGTTGTATAAGGAATCTTTGACAAATCATCCTATGGACAACAGTTAAGCCACAAAAAATTAGAGAAATAGAGCAACACAGATTCCAACAAAAGTACATTAAAGAAATTGAGTAAATTGCAAAGTAAAATATGCTTGAAATAGAGGCTATTGTTACAAGATCTCACGTGAGATCTCTAGTAGAGCCATGCAAAATCCTTTTACAGCCCATGCAAAGAAATAAGGTGCCACGCGAAGAATTGTGCACTCAAGAACTTTCTCATGCGAACTGAAAAGAATCTTTCTGAAAGAATTCAGAATCCTCGTGCGAAAATGAATTATCTTGTGTGAAGATTCCAGAATCTGTATGGAAGTATACGGATAGAGAGCTTCAAAATTAATAGGAAAATGTAGAGAAGGCCTAAGAAATTGATTTTCTCGACCACACGATGGACGCCAGAAATGTATGCATGAATATGTGGCCTCTGTTAACACACACACTTCAACATGGTCTTTATATGCGGATTCATCCTAGAATGAACATGAGATTGTTCACCCAAGAATAGTCCAGCAAGGTGACCTGTTGCCTTCTATCTAGAGAGATTTTACCTATTTAATATCCTTAGATTTGAGGTGTAGGTAACCAGATCCTCTAAGAATGAAGGATTTAAATGCAATTAAGTCTATATGAGTATGCAAGTAATCTAAATGATATATGCAATTGATCTAAGAACATATAAAATAAACTAGATTATATGCATGCATATTAAATCTAAATGATATTTAATCTAAGGAATGAAAGCTTATGAAATAATGAATTCAAAGTGAGAGCACAATTTAGCATAGATTCGATAGCAATTCAATCCAACCTTTGTAATGGGGAATTATGAGTTCCTTAAATAGAATTCCTAGAATCTATCAATAGATGAGATCAACTCGGATCAACGGTTAGGATTGAAGGAAAGACTCAGTTAAGATGGAAACTTCCTTGTATAAGTGAAGTGAACTATTTCTTATCCGAATGTGATGAGCAATCAACTGAACTTGCTAGGAGTGAGAGAACAAGTTAACTAGATTGATTCTAATTTTCAGAAGTATTTCACTCAAAGTTTCCATTTAGAACTGAAGAGGAGATTTAGGAAGAATATTTAATTTAATAAAATGAGAAATGCTCTCATAAATACCTTTTCTATTTAATTAAATAATTTCATTTAATTAATTAAAAAAGGCATATTTATTAAATTGAATAAATTTAACCCTGTAGTACATTAGCCTTAGGAGATAATTTAATTTAATAAAGTATGAATACTTTAGATTAAATTAAATTTAAATCAAATAGGTTTAATGTGGCTAATATGAGTGGGTACTATAGGGATTAAATAGGACATATGATGAATGCAAATTAGGGTTTTTTACATCTGACAATTAAGTCAAGTAGCGACAATCAGAACAAGAATTTGCCTAATGAAATAGGACTTTAGAAATTATCAGGATAGACCAAAATTGGTATCATGGAAATGAGCCAATTTTGGGGTATTACAATTACATCACTATATTTCTTTAAGCTTTTCGGTCAACCACCCAGACTAGAAGGGGATTGGTTTTTAAACCCTTCTTGTGACTTTTGAACTTATTCAGATTCAAGGCACTTTTGTTGCTAAGAGCATTTGGAAATCCTAGGAATCCATTAAACCTTGGCTTTGTTGGGTTGGTAATGGATTTAGAGATGGACTCTCTATGAATCATCAAAACCTTTGGTGGTCACCCTTGTTTGCCACACAAGGGGTGTCTTTAGCCAAGCTTTAGGGACCTAGTGCTTTGTGTTTATTTTGTAGGGGTATCAAAATAGCCAAAGATTTATTCTCCAAGGTTACAATGAGTCTTCACTCATGGGAGGACTTGCAGGTGTAGATTAGGCTTATCTGTCCAAATTGATAGATAATTGATCTTCTAGTTTCTATGGTTCCTCCCAATTTATTACACAAGCTTGGAATTCACTCATCCTACCCTTGGTGGAAAGATTGGAAGTGGTACCCTGCCACTCCAATGGCTAGTTATAAGCCCAGACTGGGGTATCGATGGTTGGTGCCCCATCTTCCAGTGGTTGATACACTTAAATAGCATTGGCATTTGCACTCTTTGCATAAGACTTGGAGTCTTAAATTTTCCATTGTCTGGCATACTATCACTAAGCCTAAGATAGCTCACTTCTCCTAGTGTCTCCTCTTCTAGGTATTGCCTTTGGGTCCTTGGCTCCAGCATTTGGGAGTTCCTAATCCTAGATGCCCTTTTTGTGGCCAACCTGAAAGATTTTTGCATATTTTTTTTTTTTGTAGAAGAGCTCAAAATTATTGGCTCTCAATTTTTTATTTCTCTAGGCCTTTTCATCCAAAGGCCTTCACTTGGCATATGATGGTTCTAGGTGATGCTCCCAAACTACCCTTTAGATATGCCTTGTTCACAATTTGGAAAGATCGCAATGTTGTTTTATTCTCTCATAGCTTTCTTGATATTTATGTTGTAATGTACTATAAAGCACATATATGTAATAATGTCATTATGCAGATTCAAGTTCAAACTAAAAAAGTTGCACTGGAAGTGGCTCACTTGTAGGATCTATTTTCTCACTAGGGAAATGCCCCTTGTATGGTCACCCAAGTGCCTCTAGATGCTTTTTTTGATGACTGTACTCCTTGCAATCATCGAAGAGGTCAGAGTAGTTTCACTTGCTACTCACATACCCCTAGATCATAGCCTCATCATTACTCTTGCAATAATAGGTCTCGTGGTCGTCGTCATTCAACCTTGCCTCCTTAGAGGTTAGGCTCAAATTGGTCCTCAATAGCTCCACTGCTACCACTGATGTGAGTTGGTCATCTTCTCACTATGACCCCAAGTGGGTTTTCCCCCAACTTGATTTAGCCATCTCTCCCCCAGGGCTGAGGAAGATAAAGACAAGGATAAATATGTTGTTGTTGCTGATGGTTGGGATCCCCCCTAAGCCAACCAATAAACCCAAGGATTTCTGGGGTTTTTATGACAAAGACCCTCCTTCAGTTGGCACTGCTCTTGCAAATTGAATTTTTTATTTCTATTTATATATGTTTTTTTTATGAATAGTTGATCTCCAGCCTTGGGCCATTTGAACTTGCGGGGTGATCATGTATCCCCTAGCCCCTTTTTTGTGAATATGTATCTTTAAAGTTTTAAATTAATGGAAAAGGTCTATTCATCAAAAAAAACTTATTGCAACATTTACATATTTCAAAAGCATTAAAAGTTTATAGGTAAATTTGGATTAGACATCATCCCAATTGGTAATTTATTTAAGAATGTGACTCATATATCTAATACTCTATACTTACATCAAATATCATTACCCTATATATTGTGTTAGTTCTAGTGATAACATTTTGATCCAAAATCCCATCGTAAATTTCCTAATACTAAATTTTGGCCCTTTTGATAAATTGTTTTTCATTTTCTTTGAATACTATTCTTTTTTTTAATCTTTTTTTTTCTGTGAATGACCAAGACCTAAATATAGGAGGTTCTATTGGATTTTGAAGAGGGATTCTCTCATATTTCAAGCCGCCATACCATATGTGAAGGCAACTTTTGAGAAATCATGGAAGTGATGGTAAAAGGAAACTTTTGCAAAATCCAATAAAGATCAATATTTAAGAAGAGGATAATTAAGATGATAGGCACTCATTTTATGAAGAAGATATAGACAGGGGTGGATGTTTGAAAGCATATTTTGTTCAAAATGAAAAAATTACTATTAATGTAGTTCCTACATCTTCCAATATTAGATGATATAAATTGGAATTGTTATTCAATATATAGTTTATAGTGAAATAAAATGCATCGTCGAATTATACTCAATATACCATTATGAAATTTTTGTTTATAGAAAGAAGATACATTACTTTTTTTCTTCTTTAATTGGATCAATATTAGTGTAGCATATGTAGGAATTTTGCTCAAATTAATAATCTCTAAGGGAAAGAGTGGTTAGAGGACCTGAGCCTCTTGTAACATGACCACACCTACATTGAAAAGTTACTTATATTCAAAAAATTATTACATGGTATGCTTCCAGACACTTCTATTAAAATTTACCAAAGGTTAAACTACAAAAACAAAATTGATATGTTACTTTTATACATCAAACTAGATATTAAACATGCATAGAATTATAGTACAATAGCGAAAAAATTCACTTTCAGCTTGCCTTTTTTTTTTCCTAGAAACTATTTTTTTGTAATGCCCATTAGTTTTTTTCTTTTTGTTCGGATTGCCAAACTCTTTTAGGCCTAAATTTTTCATGTATTAGTTCCAAAGATATTTGATTTAAAGTTATGTGGTATTATTTCATGACTTGGATTACATATATATCAAAGTTGATTATATTTCAAATGTTGATTAAAGATTATGATTACTTGTACATTGATGATGTTTCAATGATTCTTAGTTAGTGAATGTTATTTCTTTCATAAAAATGTCAGATGATATGTCTTTAATGATGATTATTTTATATTCATAGTGATGCATTGTTATATCTGAGCATTTGATGATTTCACTTGTGATTTATTATGGTACTTACCTCATACTTGCATGTGTATGGAGTGCATGTCTATTTTACTTTTATGTATGACATGTCTAATGTGGTTAAGGGAGGGAGGAGTAGTCACTTGCTAGTTGGGATCTCCATGATGTACCACTCCCTTTCATTGTTTATTTAGTTTATACACACACACACACACACACACATGCTCATCTTTTATGCAAGATGTAGGTACCATACATTACCTTCACTGAATTGTTAGGATGAGCATGCCCTATCACAAAAAAATCAATGGTAAGAACATGAAGATAATGATCTAATCTAATCCTAGTCATAGCTTAAAACTTGTTTTGCAAGGAGGATTTGTAACTGAATGTCTACCTTTTTAAACTCATGAGTCTTTTTGTGCTTTTGTGGTTTGACTTTGTGATTTTCTTGGAAGAATGCTTATTTAGGATCTGTTGAGACTCAAAATCATCTTCCCAACTTGAGTACCATTCCAAGCTTTTAAGCCCTATGAGCGCTTTTTAATGCATGTGTACCTAACTGTTTTTTTGAGGCCTAAGAGGTGTTTAATGTTTCTAACACCTTGCATTCAACATATCCACTCATTCCATGAAGATAAATTGTCATTCCGAGTCATTCCATGAAGTTTTGTTTTGAGAAATGTCCAAATCTACATTTTTTCCTAAGTGTCAAAAAATGTCAAGAGGTTTAGTTTGCATTTGAATATCTCGCACCCAGTAATAGTTTAGTACGTATATCAGAGAACTTATGTTTTAAATTTCAAATCATTTTGACATGTTTGGATTAGGTTTTGAATCCCTCAAAATTGGTTGTTTATTGTTGTTGTGCTGATGTAAATTGTTCAGAATTCTGGGAGGCCCTATTTGACTTGTTATAACTTTGACCCAGTTGACTATAATGTGATAATTCCTTTTGCATCACATTTTAGAGGTCAAAGACTTGTTTTTTTTTTATTTGAACTTATGAAATATCTGTTTGATCAATTTTTGAATGCAATTCCATATGCAATTTGTAAAGTTTTAGTGGTGTCAAGAAATTTAGATCGATCAGTACCCCTATTTGGGATGTCATAACTCTAAATCCATGAAAGGTGAGATCAAATGGATTATGTAGTTGCATTCTACTCTAAAAATACTATAAGTATATTAGTTTGCAAGTCTTGAAAAATTTGTTTCCACACTTTCCAAAGTCCATTCCATTTGCAAAAATCACTTTTTTGCCAGTATTCCCAGCTCTACAATTTTGAGTAGCCCACTTTGACCGCTTGTCAAATTTTCCCTAGTATTCATCATGAGCCCAAATCAAATATTCATACTCTCCTTATGACAACAAACAATTATCTCAGTTTCCATGCCCCCAAGTGTTGGTTTGATTTGTTTCCAAAGCCAAAATCGAATGTGATTTATGGTTTTCTAACTTGTTTGCTTGTAGGCAATTCTGAGAAGGCAACTTCAACAGTCAATACCTTTTGACCCCAAAGTCATCATGAGATGAGAGTTGACAGGGTACGAGTATGAAGAAAAAAGTAGTATATCAAATCTTAGGGCTTGGTCAGGTGTTTTGGTTAGTTTTTAAGGCTAGTGAGAGGACCCATAGCACAAAATTGACAGTTTGCAAATACATGGTAAATTGAGTTTTAATTGATCAATTGTTAATGAATTTTAATCTAGTTTGAATCCAATTTGTTCAGAAGGTCAAATTAGTGGACTTTGGAGTTTAGGTGTTTCAATTTGAATTTTTTTTAAGCCAAACCCACTTGGGGGCCCAACTAATTTTGTTATACTACTACAATGATAAGGTTTGAAATTGCCTAGAAGGCGTTACAATGGGTATAATCATTAAATATTTGTGTTTGGACATGATCATAATAAATCAAATAAATATCATTTATTTTCTTGTTTCAAAAGTTGTAAAGGGAGTTCAAGCATGTGGAAAGACAATTTTTGAAAACTCAAACATGACTAAAACCTTTTGGAAGCCTGAAGTTAATGTAGCCTTGCAGGCACTCCTTATGTAGTTTTATAATATAGTAACACATGCTAAATATCTAGGAGAACAATGTTCAAATAGAAATGTGACTTGGTTTGTAGCAAGAATGTACAACGCATGTTTGAGGGAATCAGTTGCAATAAATTAGGTTTGATAAGAGCATTTGAGGATGGATTGTTAAACGCACTTGTACATGCAAAGCACTAAATAATGAGAAGTCGGTATCTATTATTTTATTCTAATTACAAGTTTTAAATCTAATACCCTCATTAACTCGAAAGAGTTTTTTCATATGAGGGCAATTGCAAATATGCTCATAGCCTATAAAGAAGCAGCAGGATTGATATGCGGGTTGTGTGACTCTAGCCATAATAGCTAAAGTTTTAATTCAATGGAGCTTCTGACAATGTAGAAAGGAATATTTTAAATGTTTCTTTGAAGATGAGAGTGGCATCACAAGGTGCCTCCCAATCTTTTGTTGCATCCAGAACTCTCCTAAATGGTTCCTCCCAAAAATGAAGTTGATCCAATTAACCAGGACAAGGGATAATTGCAAAAGAATGGAGACGTCATTGTTGCAAGATAGTTATAGCCATGTCCTTGGCATCTATGGAATACATGGTGTGAAAAGGGTTTTAAGAAGCAACCAATGCATGAGGAAGATCTTGATTGATCTAAAATGCTTGGACGTTAACAAACTCACCATTCTAAGAACAAAGTCAAGTACCATTTTGGATGGAGGACAAAAGTGGAAGCAAACAAGGCATCCATAACATATTTTAAACTTGATTTTATACACCCACGTAGGAGGGAGAGGAAGATATAACTGCTAGCATGGAATTCCAAATAGGGAAACCACTATATAAGTCACAATTCTTTTACCCCTTTCTCCATGTTTTTCAACATCCACTAATAGGAGTACTTCACACCAAGAGAGAAAAAAGGTAAATATAAAAGAAAATTTAGAGAAAGTTGGAAGGGCATTAGTTTCTCAAAGCACTAAATCATGATAGATTGTATTAAAATGAAGATGTTTCCATATGTAGACCATGAGCTTTCCTTTTATGACATCTTGGTTTAGAATTTGACCTCCACAAATATCTACTTGAATAAGGCTCAATT
This sequence comes from Cupressus sempervirens, assembly GCA_028749045.1. Classification (NCBI taxonomy): domain Eukaryota; kingdom Viridiplantae; phylum Streptophyta; class Pinopsida; order Cupressales; family Cupressaceae; genus Cupressus; species Cupressus sempervirens. The sequence continues at coordinate 591,853,167 of CM053789.1, read as the reverse complement.
CACTGGACTGGTCATTGCTCATGCCATTGAAGAGTGATTCACTATACAAACCTTCTTCATCTCCAAGTTTGAGATTCATAATGAAGTGTATTATGAGCAGCGTTGGCGAATAGTTTTGAACTACATAAGGAACAGCTCAGGGTTTTAGTCCCATATTCGTTGTGTTGGGGATTCCTAGGTCTTTAAATATAATAGCACACACATGATGTAGTGTCTTAAGAGACATGCCTTTTAAAGCCTCAAACAACTTGCATGGTGGGCCTAGCCTGAGGACCATGAGTAAATTTTGAACAAACTTGCTGACGTGGTAGTTGATGTGGATTTCCCAGCAAACCCAAGTACGAAAAGTGGTAGTAGTCAAAAAATTCACTAAATGACACATGGCAGGGCACTTAAGATATGGCACAAAATTTGAGGTCACCACGTGCTGAGGAGCGACATGTGGCACAACATCACTATGTCACTAGTGACATGGCAGTTACTGATGAAGATAGTGACATAGAAACAAGTTGCCATGTGGTGGGGTCAGTGCAATGGATAGAATGGTAGGGTGTGATTCTCAAGGTGATAACATGTATAGAGGTGCCACGTTTCACAATGTCACTATACCATGATGACATGGCAGTGTGCTAAGGTGTCATGTGACATGGCGACCCATTCAAAGGCTACCATGTGGTAGAGGGCCTAGAAAGACATGGCAGAATGAGGACCTATTAAGAAGTGACCATGGAACCCAGGTGGTGGAGGTAAATGACTAGATAGAAATTGGGTGAATTAGAGTGTGACACATGTCAAGCTTGGTCAAACACAGTTTGACCTGGAGGAAATTCTAGAGGGAAAAATTAAAATTCAAAAAATAATAATTTTTTATTATTTCTTTTATTTCTAAATGTGCACCCAGTTTCAAATCAAAATGGTATATAATCTAAAGTTTTGGCTTTAGGTTAATTTTAAATATTTGTTAAAAATGCAGTCTTAGAGCCATGCTAGGGACCTAAAATTCATTTTGAGATTCTAGGTATCCCCGATGTGCCAATAGCACTATTGTATATTCCCAGAACTGGGAGAGAACAAACTTTCCATTTTTGGAGTTTATTTTTGCACAAGAAGTTGTATGTTCAAGTTATACAAGGTTTTGTCTCAAGTATCCATTTTTTAGTCTCATTCAGGTATTGAAGTTCATATTTGATTTCTAGTAAGATGATGGATTGAATGTGTGCCAGAGGTAGTAAGAATGCAATTAGGGGTGGTTTTTCTCACTTCCAAGTTAGTTTGATGAAGGTATTATCAACATTTCAGATGCATTTTAGATATTTTGGAAAAGTAAGGTTTTTCATTATTAAAGAAGAGATATTTCCAAGTTTGTTATAAACAATGATGAAAATCATATCATATTTTAGTTATAGAAAGATGAGAGATGCTTTAAAACAGTAGAAAATGAAGATTCAAGTGGACACATGTCACTTCTAGATCAGATTCAGGATTACATTCCTTTCCTATATCTCTCTCTATCTCTCATCCATTGTAGAGGTTCCAATCTTGAGATTTTTCTCACTATTGTGAGACCAGGGTTCCAGTTCTAGAGAAAATTTCTCATTGCTTTGATGCCATGTTGGTTCCAATTTGTCTATGAGACCACATTGTTGAATCTAGAGTTGTAATTCCACCACATTCTTCAACATATTTCTCTTGTATGAACAATAGTAGTTAAGCTAATATAGATAGTTCTAATCTATTTACTGGTTTATGAGTTATTTACATGCATCTTGAATGTATAGTTTCAAAGAAATGAATACAAATGAGCAAGAATCTTCTTAGTTTCATTTTGATTCTCATCTCCTATCTCTATAATCTACAATATTTTGAGGTTTAGGAACAAAGAATTTAGACCCATTTGCATCCTTGTAAGGTTGTATGTCTGGTATGTTTTGTTGTTGGAACAAAGAGCCAAGTAAATGCTTGATGTATTTGACAGGGTTGGTGGTTATTTGAGAAAGATACTTCATGAGAATGAGGTCTTTATGAACACTGATGTTTGATTCACAAAGTGATAAGATAGATCTGATATCTTAATGTATGGAATATGTCAAGGGTATCATAGATGTATGTGTGTGATTCATAGAAATGCCCAATAGATAAGACACTAGTCAACTATAGGATCAACCTATTCTTATTGTTGCATATTTGGGGATTTGTTGAAATCAACAATTATAATCATCCATTTTCCTTTCCATTTAAGAGCTAAAAGGATGCCCTCACATAGCTTATCAATTTCTTAGGTCATGTCATTAGCTATTTCATGTCTATGATCTTTGCATAAGTACAAAAGATATAAGAGTTTAATCTACTTTGGTTAGATTCAATCTATGCTTTGAATACTAGTACCATATGAATAATCTAATAGGTCCACTCACCTAGGTTTTGCAAAGCCTGAAGTAGAAGAAGGGTCTAGCCTTATAGTTGGCCCAATGTCTGAAAGGATATGTGGAAGATGGGAAGTAGCTGCCTCTAGATATATTATGTTCTCATCGAGGTAATTTGAAGCCATGACATTTCAAAACACCAACAGGATCTTTGGATTAGTCATTGATATTTGAATTATTAAATGTTATTTAATTTAAAAGGAAAAAAATATTAAAATAAGATGATATTTCATTTATTGGAATTATTGGAATATTTGGTTATATTAAAAGATTTAATTTAAAGTCCTGATTTAGAAAATTAAATTAATAGAATTTAAAAATTAAATATTCAATATTCAATATTATTTTACGTGTGATTATTTAATTAATATTGATTAAAATTAGAGTTGTGTTGAAATAATGAATTCAAATTCACCAAAGCCAAGATGTCCTCCATAAAGATGCCCAACTACTGCCAAAAGAAACAACATTTAATGTCAGACACTAACAAAATTAAAAACTTGTAATTCAAAAGCTGAAAATGGTAACCAAAAACGGTGAGTTTGCTACCGCCAATATTTTTGGAGATAAGGATCAATGCATGGAGAATCCATTATGCTTAAATCTTATATTTTAAAATAATAACTAAGAGTTATAATTTTAATTTATTTCAAAATAATTAGGCTTTCTGCTACAAAATGATCAATCTGAACCCAAACAAGCCCTTCATAGAAAAATGTCTATGTTTTTATAACAAAGGAGAGTGTAGACACAAATATAAGTAAATTAAGCTAGAAAAAGGTCTCGTAGAAGAATGGAAGTTTGTGAAGGAGATTGAAGATCACTACAATGAGATAAAATTGTATGTGAATTTATTATTTCGTGGGTGTGATGAAATTTTTTATTTAGTGAAGTTTCTTGTAATGGGAATTGTAAGGACAAGGTGTTTTTATTGTTTTTTTATTTATTACAATGTCATTTATCTGAACTGTCTTCACCATTCATTTATTAAATTTTCATATGAAACTGTTGTTGATTATTGATTTTTCCCACTTCCCCTATTTCAAAACTAGCATACTTAAAAATTTAATTAATTTTTTTTGTAAATTAAATTGAGTGATATCCAATTTCGAATATCTTGAGTTTTACAAATATAAATAGTTTATTAAAAAGGCTGACAATAATGATTTCTATCAAATGTATTTGTGAGATTGCCTCCATTAGCATGCACTAAAAATGTAGAATCATAGACTTTAATGTGTGAGATCAAGAAAGGCACAATAATTGGTTGACAAAATGGTTTCATGGTAAATTTAATCTTAGACTAATATTCACAAGATATATTTGTGGGAAAAAATAATACACATCTCCAAATAGATGAAATTGACTGGTAAAAAGAATTGCCTACACATTCCACCAGCTATATGTATTTTACAAAGTCATATTTGAAGCCCTGTCCCACAAATTTACCTAGGAGAAAACTCACCATAAGAGCCAAAATATGTCAGAGGTTTCATATAATGCTTTGAGAGACTAAAGATCATACCAAAATACATAGAGATTTAAGGAGGAGATGAAAATAAAGGCATGGTGATGCTAGAAGAAAGCCAAAGACTAGCTTTGTACACTCTCTCCCCTATGTAAATTCACCATCTCTTCCACTTACTTATCCTCTTTCTCCACCTAAGAATAAGTTTATATATTACTTCAGTTAAAATATTTGATTCTTTAGTATTGCTTACTCTCATTTTTTGTGAATTTTATTATTAGGTTTATGGTTTTATTAATCAAGTGATCAGATTTTATCATCTTAGATAGAAGTAAATTTTAGAAGGTGTTTTTTTAGTCATGTAAATGGAGAGCTCGCATAAGGGTGTATACATAAAAATTATATATTAAGTTTTATATAATTTATATTTTATTTTATAATTGATTATTCATTAAACATCTAAATACTTTGTAATTTATGACCATGTTTGATTCTTATAAATTTAAAGATAAAATAGAATTGTAATTTAATGAAATCAACATATACATCTACCATTTTCAATCTTTTTTTACACTTATTTGAATGATACAATGGTAACATAACAAGTGAGTCACTCTTATACTACCATTTTCTCATCGCTTATATCATTTACACAAAAAAAATAAAAATTGAATTAACTATAGAGGGATCAATAACAAAAAGAAAATTTACAAGAGTTATACCGGCGGCCAAGCCTCGGCTAGCAGAGTTCACAGATACATCAAAAAGACCACACAAAGTATTAGGGAAACTAAAAAGACTAGTATAGAATACAATTATAATCTTTAATCCAAGTAGTCCAACCACTTGAGCCTTCCATCCAAACAATTTTCTTCTTTTCCTGAATTTGTACCAACACGCTGAGTTGATGATCAGTAGCATTCATGTTCTTGTGGATTTCATTAGTGAGTTTCTTCAAGGTAGCTTCAGCATTGGTGAAGTTGTCCATATGCCTCATCTAGTCAAAGCTTCCCTTTAGTTCATAGACACACATGGTGGAGTGTCCTACCTAGAGAAATCTTCTAAGGTTTTCCCTATCCAGAGTCATGTTCATGTTCACCTGTGAAGAAATTTTGTAATGTGTGAGTTTTTGAAAAACTCAATAAGGGATCTGGGAGAAGTTTGATACCTTTCTTCATTCCTACACTTCTAGATCTACCACAAAATGTTAGAAGATAGCATATTCTACAAGATGTTAGAATCTTTTTTAATACCATCAATATAACCAGTAATGATTTCAAAGATATTCATATAGAATGGGTAGTTTATACCAAACATACGGCAAATGATTTTGTCAAAAAATAGTCAAAGAAAATATGTTTGCTAGTGTCAAGAAGACCACAAAGACTACAAACATCAAAACCAATGGAGCCTTTTCTTAGGGGAGATCTATTAATAAGTAGGAGCCATCTAAAAAAATTTATCTTAGGCTCAAAGGGCAACTTCCACATTCTATCAAGGTGAGCTTTCCACATGTTAACATCTAACTCGGTATACCATAGTTTGTTCATATAAGGAATAATGTCTTTATTAGCATCAATAATTTTATAAATACTTTTAGCTTTAATTCTATCCATCACCATGCCACATGACCATTTAATCTTAAGAAATCTTTGAGAATCAATATGACACGCCCTAGGAAAGTCCCTATAGGCTTTCACAATCATGTTATAAGTCCTTCTTTGAGACATAGGAATATGTAATTTAGTGTTGATGTCTTTCTAGCTGATAAGTTTATCCTCCTCAAAAAGGCATATGAGCTAAGAGATTCCCATATTATTCTAAAGCTTAGTAGAGCATCCTTGAGAAAGGGCAAAGGGTTTCCCAACAATGTGCAGATTCCACCAAATGGATCTTTCACCGAAGCGAGTTCTTTGATCATGGAAGGCCTTATTAGTGATGTAAGGCTTGACATATTCCTATGCCTTCCAGATGGTTTTAAAAATCATAGAGTCTTTAATAGTGATGGGAAAGTCACCAACTATGATATCATAGAAAGGGATTTTTCCAAGACTTTGCTTTTTTAGGGACACCTCTTTCAATATTGCTTCTAACAAGTACCTTCGAAAGTTCATCCCCTTCAAGTGAGTGAAAGATCCATTTGGTGGAGAGGGAAGGAAATTTTAGGTCCTTAAGCCCTAAACCTCCAAGGAGCTTATCACTATGACACTAGTCCCATTTGATAGTGTGCCTCTTCTTATTCCCCTTACCATCAGACCAAAGGAAGTTCCTAATGGCTTTTTTGAATTTCAAGAATATGTTAGTTGTTAACATTTAGGCTAAGAAGTAGTAAACACTATAAGAAGAGAGGATCTTTTGACAAACCTGCACCCTTCCTACAAGTGAGAGGGATCTATTATTCCACTTACTAAGCATCTTGAAAATCTTAGCTTTAATCTAGACCCACATATCTTTAAGGGAGGGGTCGAAGGAAAAAGGGATGCCTAGGTATCGGACAATTTTTTGAGGCCCGCCCCATTGATAGAAAAACTTGCTAAGCCAAACTAGGGATTGATCAGTCTAGCCAAGGCAGATAGAATTATTTTGGGAGATACAAGAGCCCGAGATAGAATAGAAGGCATCAAGCTTGGTTTGGAGAGAAAAAAAGGATAGACTTAGTGGCTTCAAAGAATAGGGAGGTATCATCAGCGAAGTGGTAGTTAATAAGATCAGTATCACTGGGAAGGGAAATGTCTTTAACAACTGAGGAGAAGGTGTTATCTCTAATGATGTAGGTAAGGGCATCCAAGGTGACAACAAAAAGATCAGGGGCTAGAGGGTAACCTTGTTTGACGAATTGGCTTATGGGGAAAGGGGTAGAAATGGCACCATTAATATAAACCTGGGCAAAAGCATCCTTAAGAAGAATCTTAACAAGGTTACAAAAGATAGGGGGAAACCAAAAGATTCAAGCATAACTTCAATAAAGTCCCATTCAATCCTGTTGTAGCATTTTTCAAAGTCAAGCAATAGCATAGTAGAATTTTGATTAGTGTGATTGGACTAGTTCATAGCTTCCCAACTAGTGATAAGGTTCTCAACAATATACCTCCACTTGATAAAAATAGTTTGGGTGGGACTCACAAATTTTATTTTTACATTTGCCTATGCTAATATTTTTGTTTTTGCATTTACCTTTTCTTTCTACTCTTGCATAGTTAATATTCCATTATATATTACACATGTAAATGTGATATGTAAAGTTAAAATATTTGTCATTTTGATAAACATAAACATTTTTTTTCCAATGGTTGATTTGACTAGGTTGTTTCTTGACACCATAAAGTTGTTGCACATACACTTTACATTGAGTGGGTTCATTACAATATTCACATGCATCTTACAGTTTTGGAGTCCAACCAAATCTTCCTTAATAAAATAGGGATTGCTTTATCTATAAAAATAAGAAATAATTAAACCCTCTCTATAGTAAGTACAATTCCTTCTTATAATACAACTTTCACAACATTCACATGAAATAATGATTGCATGATATAATCAAAATGAGAGAGTTGAGGATCGTATATCAAATTTTAATCAAAATGCCACAATGCAATGTGATATTCAACATTGAATCCTTAGTCGATTTGTTGGTAACAATAAGCTAGAGGTTTTTAGATTATTCTTTGAATTGCCAAGCCCAATTGTGGCTTCATGGAGGGTGATTTCTATAGGATATGGCATAGAGGAGGCACTTGATTTGTTTATTCATCTACAATATCAAATTCATTTCTGAAATTAAAAATAAAATAAAATGGAAGTCAATTGTTATTGGCAAGTGCAAAGACTAAGCCAATAACTTTGGCAATGACCTGTATTGGTGGCTTGCCTAGCTCATAGTTGTTTTTAATCTCTCTTTTGGAAAATTGCATCATAGAGATCTCATCTCATGGAATGTAATGATTGAAAGGTTTACATGAAATAGATTTCATGTTTATGGAAATTTTAAACAAATAGTGATATGTGCATATCCATGACTAGATCAATTCTTCTGGCTATCCAGAATTGAAAGCTAAAATGCCAAATAGTGGAAAGCCCAAAACAAAAGAAATTACACATCTAATATCACTCTTGTTCTCAAAAACAAATTTATAATCACATACCTCTAATTTTGGTGAACACAGTGACAATTTTTTATTGCCATTTTGGATTGGATACCAATGTACATTTTTCAAATGTGGAAGTTTGGTGGATGCTCCTCGGCTATCCAATGACATGAAACAATGAGACGGCTTTTCATGGATTACCATAATTTCACCTTACAAAATAAATGGATATCCTCACTAGTCTTTAATATTGTGAAACCTTTTTAAAAATTTCAAACAAATGTGATTTTCAGACATGAAGTCAAATTCCATGAACTTTAGAGAATCCCTCCCTAGGATGACATATATAGGTGCAAAATGTGAAGATATACATAGTCAATGATAACTTTATTATTCATAGTATCAAAATATGTAATAATTGATAAAATCCCTACCAAAAGACCAAAGAAGAGGAAGGAGCTAGTGGGTAGATTTAGGATAAGGATGATTTACAACAATCTGTAGTGCTTTAATCCAAAAGGCTTACATGCAGTTGGAATTGAAATAGAGATAAATATGTCATAGTAGATTCTGACCACCACACATCTAATGTACAAAGATCCTTGCATGCCCCTCACCTCTCTAATCATCCAAATGAATAATTACTTACTTTCCTCCAATCCCCTTACAATCGCTTAATTATGCCTTTCCAAAAAACTTTTCAAGCTATCAAAGAAAACATACACTATGGATCTCATGTTGCGAGGAAAATTGAATCAAGATTTACCTTTGAACCATTCACAATTTAAGAAAAAATTAGTATCATGAATTTAACTGACCTGCATTTATGACATTTCTTGTTGTACTGTGATAATCTTCATTAACATGGGGAATTTCCTCTATTCTTATAGGATGAGGAACTGGTGGAGGTCATCTTTGTTGTTGCATGCTACAAGCAGTTCAGCTACAACTTGTGCTAACAAAGCATGGAAAAGTAACACAAGCGCAATGTAATAGTGCCAAGTAGAAGTAACACAACAAATTTTGATAATTTTAACCATTTTTGTTACGAATCTTCGTTGCCATTATTAGGCATCTATTTTAAATTCCAATCTGCCAATTCATTATAAAACATTTAAATGAACATCAACTTTTTCAAAAATATCAAAATGTTTACATTGATGAATGCTTCTACTATAGAAAGCCTCTTAGATTAATTATAAATAGAAATAATTTTCTTTGCCATGTAGTTTATTTTTTGTTTGAAACGTTTGAGAGGACAATTTTTCTAGGATGGGTTTTATACCCAGCCTTCATTTGATTTAAAAGATGTCTGGATGGATTTGATTTGACTATTAAGATTGAAATCTTGTTATTTCTCTGAATACCATGAGCAAATGGCTTAAACATCACACTAAGCTTGATTCTTAGATCAAAAGTCTTAAATAGTCAAAGTTCACTTATTTTTTCCAAGCTTAATTTTTCCCTTAGTGTGTGATATTTAAGGGTGGCCTACGATGAGGGGTGAGATGATCATGTGTAAGCCAATGCCAAAATGAGACAACCATTGATGTGTGATGAATAAAAGGGGATATTGTAGATATTATAATTGGAAATGATCTAGCATATATGTATGTTCACAAACTATTTAACAAAATGCCCCATAGGAAATCTTTTGTGCATTTAAAAATGTGCAATAATATATTTTGACAAGAAAATTTTATATGTGACAATAAGTAAAATGATGATATAATATATGAAGTGGGAAGAGTTCTATGAAGTAAGGGGCTACAGAATGGCTATGATTCTAATTTTAATTGGTGTTTTAAGTATTTTCATTGATGAAGGGTGCTCCCCTTAATGCCATAACCATAACAGAAAACAAAGAAATAACAACAAATGCAAGAACACAATATGGACTTCTTATTTGTGTTGCAAATGCAAAATTACAAAATTCACAAGTACAATATGGTAAACCACATGGGCACCTTCATTATAGTAATTTGCAAGACAAGCTGTGAACTATCACCCAGAGCTATCCTAGACAATGTGCGGACCTTTCTTAAGTAGGCAATTTTATGCTGCCCAAGAAGGTTTTAGATGCTCAAACTTAATACCTAGGACCGACAGACCCTAACAATACATATAGAGTCGACTAAATACATCTTTGAAAAATTATTTTAGAAATTTTGGTAGCCTAACTTTGGAAGGCCATAACTCTCAAACCGTTGCTCCAATTGGCTATTATAACCACTTTTTGAAAATGCCAGCTTCTAATCTATAGGCTCAAAATTGCACAAGCACCCTTCCTTAGAGTTTTTAGACCTCATTCAGGCACTCTAAGGCCTTCAATGGCGAGCCTAAGGATTTTTCTGGAAATTTTTCCATCGAAAATCCACAATAACTTTTTTGATACTTAAGCTGGAGCAATGAGATTTTTATGGTAGGCTTATAATTCCAAAATGAATCTTCATGTAAAAATGAGAACATTCTGAGCTCCTATGAAAAACTTATTAAAACTAAAAAGCTCCTAGAAATAGCAACCCCTCTGTCTACTAGTCCTTATTAAAATAGAGAAGACTGAAAATAAAATATTTTTGGGTGATGCAAGATTGCTCTTACACCCAAGATGCTCCTACATTAGGCACCTAGGGTAATTTGAGAAGTCACTCCATCACGTCTCAGGTGTTCAAAGGAAAACCAAGATGGTTAACCTCCTACCTTTCTAACCATGATGAATCTTCTATTGGCCACCTTTTCCATTTGACCAGGTATTCCTCATAAGTTTTGTTCCTTGTACTTATACCAATAGGACTATACAGTATCTCCTCAATCTCCTTTATATCTGAGCTAGCTACTGGAATACTCCACTGCTCTTTTGTGACTTCATCTCCATCACCTCCTTCATAATACTCTGTCAAATCTAAAATGTTAAATACTAGTGAAATATTCAAGTCAGTAGGCAACTCCACTTCATACGCATTTCCAGAATCATGCCTTTTCACTATCTTGCATAGTCCAAACTTCTTTATCTTCAACTTATTATATGTACGCACTAGAAAATTCTCCTTTCTCAAATGAACCATGACTTCATCTCCAACCTAAAATTCCTTATACCTTCTTTTCACATCTTCCTTGGCCTTGTACTATGTATTCATCTTTATGATGTGTTTCCTCACCTCCTCATGGATGTTCTTTAAATGTTCAACAAATTCTTCTGCTTCAACACTACTTATCTCTCCTTTATCCAACTACCTCAATTCAGAAGCATTTTTGGGACTACTCCCATATACAATCTAGAATGGTGAAACATCTAAGTAGGTTTCCCAAACTATGATTCACAACTATTGTCTATCCATCAGTCTATGGATGATGTGATGAAATGAACTTTAAATCTTTCTTCAACTTCTTCCACAATGTATGCCAGAAATACCCAACAAATTTGGTATCTCGATCTGAAACTATACTCTTTGGCAAACCATGCCACATGAACAACATCACTAGTCTTCTGGCAAGGAATAAAATATTTCATCTTTGAAAACCTATTAAATAGCATAAAAATAGAATCATGCCCACATTGTGTCCTTGGTAATCCAAGAACAAAATCCATGCTAACATCCTTCCATGGCTTCTCTAGTACAGGTAATGGTTGGTACAACCCTGTATTCCACTTCACTCCTTTTGCTATCTGACATACTTTGCAAATCTATGCAAACTTCTTCACATCTTGTTGCAATTGTGGCCAATAATAATTCTCAGCAACTAAAGCTATATTTTTATCTCTACCAAAATGTCCAGCCAACCCTCCACTATGCTTCTCTTTAATGAGATTCTCTCTCATTGAACTTTTGGGAATGCACAACTAGCTTCTTTTGAACAACATACTATCTTGGATCATAAAATCCAACCACTCTATCATGTCAAGTGTAACAGGTTCTATACAAGCCTTCCATGCTTCACCAAAATCAGCATCATCTAGATACAAAGTACTGAGTTTGTTAAACCCAACCACCTCTATCTACATTTATGTCAACAAAAGTTGTCTTCTACTAAGAGCATCTACAACTCTATTAGAATTCCCACTCCTGTGTTTCAAAAAAAAATGTATAACTCTACAAAAACTCAAGCCACTTCAAATGCCTTTGGCTCAATTTTCCTTGACTATTCAAATATTGCAAAGCTTGATGATCAGTATACAAAAAAAACTCCTTAGGAAGAAGATAGTGTCTCCACTTCTTCAATGCTTGAACTATAGTGTATAATTTGTAATCATAAATAGAATATTTTCTTTTTGCATCATTCAATTTCTCACTAAAATAAGCAATAGGTTTACCGTCTTGGCTCAAAATAGCTCCTATTGCAGTACCACTAGCATCACAGTCTACTTGAAACACCTTGTTAAAATCTAGAAGTGCTAAAACAGGCTACTCAATAACTTTCTATTTCAATAGATTAAAACTCTTATCTACTCCTATAGTCCACTTAAATTATTTCATATCCCCTCTCATTGTTTCAGTCAAGGGTCCACAAATGCTGGTAAAACCTCTTATGAACTTTCTATAAAAACTAGCCAGTCCAAGAAAAGATCTTACCTCTATCACACTTCTTGGAGTAGGCCATTCAAGGATAGCCTTCACTTTCTCTGGGTCCATTTTTAGACCTTCTGTTGAGACTACAAATCCTAGTTACACCAATTCCTTTACAAAACTGCACTTCTTTAGGTTTATCAGCAACATTTCTTCCCTTAACTTATCAAACACCTTGTGAATATGAATCAAATACTCCTCCAATGTCTTACTAAAGATCAATATATCATCTAGGTAAACAATGAAAAACTTACCCAGAAACTCCTTCAGTACCTCATTCATGAGCCTCATGAAAGTGTTTGGTGCATTGGTTAGCCAAAAAGGCATCACTAACCACTCATATAGTCATGTCCTTGTCTTGAAAGTAGTCTTTCACTCATCACATTCTCTAATATGAATCTAATGGTGCCCACTCTTCAGATATATCTTTGTGAAATACTCAGCTCCGGTCAAATAGTCCATAATATCATCCATCCTTAACAAAGGAAATTTGTACTTGATTGTGATCTTGTTGATAGTGTGAGAGTCTAAGCACATCCTCCATTCTCCATTATTCTTTAGTGCTAATATAGTTGGTACTACACATGGACTTAGACTCTCTTGAATCAACCCCTCCTACAACAACTCATGAACTTGCATGTTCAAATCTTCACTTTTTGTTGGTGTCATTCTATGCACTGCCTTGTTTGGAAAATTGGCTCCTAGAACCAAATCCATCTAGTGACTAATATTCCTCATTGGGGGCAATCCATTAGATAAATTATCTGACACAATATCAGAAAACTCTCCCAAATATTTACAACTACAGCAAGTACCTCATCTACTTGTTCTTTACTATCTTTAGGAATTATAGAAAAATACATATGCTCATGCTTCATACCTTTAAGAAATTATTTTCCATCAACAAAACATATTCTGGCAGCATTACATACCTTTTCTTCTTTCTCCTACAACGACTTCAACTTATGTTTCACTCCATCCTTGGTTAGAGTGTAGGTATTTTCTTGCCCATCATGTATAGCATGCCTGTCAAATTGCTACGACCTACCCAACAACATATAACATAATTACATATGCATGATATTACATAGTACCTCATCCTGGTAGCTTCCAATCTTGAACTTCACAGAGCACTACTCATTGACCATGACCTTGTGGTCATCTTGCACCCAAGCAATGTAGTATGGACACAGGTGTTTCTATCTCTTTAGCTTTAACAAGTGACCATCATTTTTGACACTAGATTTTCAATACTTCCACCATCAATGATCACATCAAAACACTTATCTTCACATCTACACCTTGTGCGAAACAAGCTCCTTCTTTGATCAAGTTCATTCTCACCACTTAGTTGGACTCTTCTATTAACTGGGACTTCTCCTCTTTCAACATCTTTAGAATTTGAGGATCTAACATCTTCGCCAACATGTGCAACTTTGTCCTAACCTTATATTCTTCAATTTTTCCTTCCTTGGCCTTGGGTATATTCAAATGCTTTATGCCCTTCTTCTCCACAGAGAAAATATTTCCCATAGAAGCCTCCTCTTCTAGATCCTTTTCCTCTACCTCTTCCTCTCTGATCTCTAATGTTCTGGTTATGAAAATGATTAGAATTGTTTCCCCTTTGCTTTTGATTGCTACTTCCAACCTCATCCTTGTTCTTTTGATCATCATTATGGCCTCCATAAGATCATCCACCAAATCTTCCATTATGACTTCTTCCGCTATTCTTGTTGTCAAACTTCTTGCCCAATTTCTCCTCAAATTTTAGGACAAATTGGTATGCCTCCTCAATACTATTCATTCAAACTAAACTCATCATATCCTGAATGATTGGCCTTAACCCATTAAGATAATGGGCCACTTTCTCCTTATCAACTTCTACATGGCCGATTCTAATGAGAACTCAGTAGAACTCTTCAGTATACACTTGAATAGATTTTCCTGCTTGCTTCAACCCTTGCATCTTCTTCAACATATCAAGCTCATAATCCATGGGAATGAATTGTCGCTTCATTTTATTTATCATCCAATCCCATCTGGTGATTTTGCCCTTTCCCTTTCTATTTCACTCTAATTGAACCTCCTACCACCAGATCTTCACATGTCCCTTCAATTTTTCCTTTGCAAACTTGACCCTATCAAGATCATCAATATCTTCATACTCAAAGTACTCATCCAGTTCATTGATCCAATCGATTATCTCCTCTGGGTTAAGATTTCTCGAAAATGTGGGAACCTCAAACTTAAGTCTTTTTCCAATCTTGGAGATGGCCCTAAAAAGCCTCTCTTCCTCTAGATGTAAAACTACCTCTGCTTCAAAATTTTCTTCTACTTTTTCCTCAAACCTTGCTTTCATATCTTACAAGAAGATTCATTCCTCTATGCATTTTTTCTTCCAATGCTTTCATTTGTCTTTAGAGGGCTCAGAAACCCTCAGGTGTAACACCTACAACACTTCTACCACACTCTATCCATAGATGCATTTTCACAATTCCACTAAAACCCTAGTGCAAACTACCTCACAATCAGTGATCTATCTACACACTCAGCCCAAACCACGGTCTTGGTGTGAATTGCCTCATAGTTGGCGATCTGCCCACACACTCAAGAACTCTAGCTCTTATACCACCTGATGAAGGGTGCTCCCCTTAATACCATAACCATAATAGAAAATAAAGAAATAACAGCAAATGTGAGAACAAAATATGGACTTCTTATTTGTGCCACAAATGTGGAATTACAAAATTCACAAGTATAATGGGCACCTTCATTACAATAATCTGCAAGAGAAGTTGCAAATTATCACCCAAAGTTGTCCTAGATAATGTTCGAGCCTTTCTTAAATAGGCAATTTTTTTCTGTCTAGGAAGGTTCTAGATGCTCAAACTTAATACCAAGGGATGATAGACCCTAACAATACATATAGAGTCAACTAAATACATCTTTAACAATTTATTTTAGAAATGTTGGTAGCCCAACTTCGAGAGGCCATAACTCTCGAACCATTGCTTCGATTGGCTATTATAACCACTTTTCAAAAATGTCAACTTCTAATCTACAGGCTCGAAATTGTGTAAGCACCCTTCCATTGAGTTTTCAGACCTTGTCCAAGAACTCTAAGGCCTCCAATGATGAACCTGGAGATTTTTCTACAAATTTTTCCACTGAAAACCCGCAATAACTTCTCTAATACTTAAGTTGGAGCAATGAGATTGTTATGGTAGACTTATAATTCCAAAATGAGCCTTCCTATAGAAAATGAGAACATTCCAAGCTCATATGAAAAACTTACTAAAAATAGCAACCCCCTGTCTTCTAGTCCTTATTAAAATAGAAAAGACTAGAAAAAAAAATTTGGGTGATGCAAGATTGCTCTTACACCTAGGATACTCTTGCATCATAAATGCTTATAACAATATTAAATGTTTTTCTAATAGTTCGTGCTTTGATTATAAAGGAATACCTTTCATTATTTAAAGTATTAAGTTTTATATTTTTTAAAGTATTAAACTTAAAAATAAAAAATATCTAAAAACATAAATTGAGAAGAAATAAATAATTATTGAGTTTTAGAAAATAAAATATATTTAAAAATATAATTTGAGAAGAAGTTAATAATTATTGTGTTCAACTAAGAAATTTATATAAAGAAATATATTTTTAAACATTAAAAATATATATTCATCTGTTTAAGTGGGGTGAAATTAATTTTTGAAAAAAATAGAAAAATATTAAGACAAGTTGTAATTTTTTTTTAAAGGGATGTAATTTATAAATATATATTTATAGGATATTTAGTAATTTAAAAGTAATTTGTAATACAACTTTTATTTAAAATCTAAACAAAATTATAATTTAATATGTAGATTACCATATTTTATGATTTGAATCACAATCTTTCATTTATGTAAATATTAAAAATATGTACTAAGAATTAAGAGTAAGTATTATTTATGTTTGTAGTTATCTAGCTAGGCTTTTACTTATGCAAGTTAGCTAATGGTATGTTGTAGGGGTTATAAGATAGATGATATATTTTTAATCTAAAATTTATTCAAAAGTCAAATATTTGTAATTCTATTGATCGATTATAAAATAGTTATAATTCGATTATGCAATAACATACAACACAATGGTAAATTGTGAACATCTTATCTGAGAGGTCATGGGTTTGAGTCTACATGAGTTTAATATTAAAAAAAAAAAAAAAATTAATCACAATTCATAATAATAATTAATTCAAGGTTTTAGAATATATTCAGTGGGTATGAGATCATCTTCAAATTTCTCTGTGGAGCTAATTTTGATAAAGGTATAAGAGATATTAAGATTTCAAGTGAATATTAATGATAGTCAATGCATAGAGGAAGACAATCAAAACAACTCAAGTCGACCCCTCAAACCTATCGACTATACATTTGCACCCTAACATGGTGCAAGTGCTAGTTTTATTGGTTCTTACATGTACCTTTTCCTATTATGTTATTTCTAGGTATTTGATTCCTATGATCACATCCCTTTCATGGATCTGATAGATATTTCCTAAATCTATTCTGAAACAACAAATAGGCTCAACACTATCTGATCTTGGCATAGATGTCATTAGAATAGATTGGTCTACGATACTTTTCAGAAAAATAAACTAAGTGTCTCCTTCGTATCACCAACCAAATTTGTGCTTGCATAGCTGCTGCTACCAACCTACACTTAATTTAATTTTATGAGACCAAAAAGTTATGCATGCTTTGTATATCATATGTTGAAACACACAAAGGACACTTTATTGTAGAAAATGCAATGTACTATTGGTACCATATCAATCTTATACATGATGTATTCAAAATCAACATTTAAAATTTACCATATTATGCCCACCAAGAAAAGTATTATTTACTAAACTTTAAAGAGAAGTGTGTCAAATCTCAACAAAAGCTAGAAGAGACGATCATATGGTTTCGTGTGTGTTTGTACTATACCATATAATAGACAATGTCTTAAGATTTATTGATGACAAGTTCAATCCAAACACAATATATTTATTACATTTTATAATTATCACTTCTACTAATACTATATGAAGAATTTGTCTACTTAAAAAATATATACACAAGACAAGACAAGACAAGGACTCAAACTCTTATTTATATTCCTCACATTCAAAATAAAGATTCATATCACACACCATTTCATTCGTCTCTTCAATGGCCGCTCTTTCTTCTAAAACACCAACGATAAGTTAGTTCTTGGTTTGTAAAAACATTTTTTAAAACTACGATTATATCTTTTTTTCTTAGCAGGTCAATTTATGAACCCTTCTGCCAGCGTACACACACATCGCGGGAATACAAACTATGTTCACACTCTTTTCTCCTTATCTTATGTTCCATTTTGTCGATTCCGGCGCCTCCTTGACAAACCGTCTTGAGTTTATTAACTGCTGGGAAAACTTTGTGTTGTGATATTTTATTTCACATTCTCTACTTTCACCGTTGGCTCTGCAAACACAAATGATGCTCATTGCATACGCTTCTCTATCACTGCTTCAAAATGAGTCGTTTCTTCTAGACACGTCGATACGCAATCATTGTTCTTATGACCAACCACCTCCTAAACATTATCACTCTTCTATTTTCTACTTCATTAACTTATATTTTTCAATTTTTTTAAAAAATTTCAGGAAGCTTTCTCAACGTCAATGCTTTCTTTGAAATCTAACCATCTTAATTGACTTCAATGGCAATATTTCTAATACTTTTCTGTCTTCATCTCTCTTGTTTCTAAAAGGATGGGTGGATTTTCGAATAATAAATATTCTAATATAAATATTATATTCTTTCTCATCGATTGATTCATCTATTTTTAAGAAAAACTCATTGTTTCCAATAAGAAAAGGAGTTTTCAAACCCTAGCAATCATGTCGTAGGCTAAAAAGGTATATTAATAAAGGCATGTCCAATTTTTGCATCATTTTAGGGTTTAAATTTAACCTTTGTCTCCCATTAGGAAAGGTCCATGATTTATGATTCAATTCTTATCCCTTTTTAAATGATATATAACCAACTAAAAACCATTTGGCACAACTTCTACTATGCAAACTTTCCCCCAATATTCATCACACTATCACTTGACCCTAGGAAAGGCTAGTCATTCCCCATTCCATTTCATGAAGAAATAGCTCTTACACATCAAAGAAACTACATCTTTTCATTCTTCATTTTCAAGGCCTATACTATCCTAAAAAGTAAGTACACTTAATTAAGTGCTCATTTTACAGGTTCCCACATTGATTCCACACTCTTCTAATTCTTGTTGGACTTTATAATCAATATCATAAGTATTTTATTGATTTAATTTCTTTAAAACTCAAGGTTAGCTATTATCTCTAGGTGATATCTTCTTCTTTTTTCCTAATCAAATAATTCATTTAATCTCCTAGGCCCTATCTTATCATGTATGGCCTTTACATTCTCTCCTAACCTTCAAACTAGTCACAAATCATGCACCCTCTAAATTTTCAAGACCAATAGCCCAAAATTAAGCCCTAATTGGTGGGCAGAGAAAACCAATGGCATTCATACCCAAGAATTGAGGCCCCAAGTTTAGGCTAAGGCCTTATGTCAACAGGGTATTTGTTAGAAATTTGATCTTGTAGTCATCTTGCTCGAGTTTAACCCCCAAAATGATGGACTATGTATATAAGCACCCATCTCTCATTATTTGGGTATTCAATATCAAGGGAAAACATTTAATATAAAAAATTTAATCATTTATTAAGAAAATAAAATCCAATATCTTTTCAATTACAACATTTATGTTTTCCTTTGGGTTTTTTCTTGTGGAGATCAAGTTATTTCGTTAATACTTGTGATAACATCCAATGAATCATTGCACCATCAAGGTATAAGGTGATTCACAATAACATCTAGTTATTCCTTATATAATTTCCTTTCCTTTTCAACCTTTTCAAGATTTATTGTAGCCAATTGACTCAAAACTTATCACTATAATATGTGTCCCAACTATAGAGATTCATCTATACTAAAGGAGATCTAGACTCATTCAGACTAATGTAAAAGAATTATTTTGGGATATTGGGTTATTTATAAAATAATTCTAGACTGATCCTAATGAAAGTACCAAACCAAGTAAGACCAGGAAATACATAGCTAACATAATTCATTCAAGAAGACTGATAAGATAAAATAGAAAATATCATGAGTGTCTAAATCTCTTTCTTGAACACCAAATAAGAAATCCTAAATAGGGGTTTGACTAATGAAAATTCATTTATCCGACCTTCTTCCCCATTTTTTTGTGTACAAGAATTAGTTACTAAGATATTAGAAAAAATCTAGGAAGATCAAGACTTGTCTGAGCATCCTCTTAGTTTTAGAGTACGTCCATGGTACATAACAACAAAGATGACATTTACCTAGGAACAAAATGACATTGGTGACATATACACTATATATCTAGCTCAAATTTGGTAAGAAGTCACGTTATAGTCTTCAGGTCCCAGATTTGCATTTACAAGTACCTGTAAGATCCTAATTGTCAAATTATCAAATCTATAGTAGCATAATTTCTATTTCATTTTTATATGTACTCAAACCCCCTTTGATTTCTTGCTATATCCACTTTTTAGTTCAATTAATGTTGTTCTTAGTTAGATTGTTTATCTTATTTATCTCCTTCTGAATTCTAAGCAACAAAGGAATAAAACCCCCAGAGGCATCGATATTGCATTGACAACTTTCTCATCAATTAGTGTTAATCATGTATTTGCCTTGAAGTGGTTTTGTATTTCAATTTCCCTTACCAATTGGAAAAAATAGTCCTTTTATGTGACAAACTTCTCATATTATATTCAACCAAAAGAGAAACCACTCAATAATTTCCAAACCTAGAACATATCATTTTTACATGTAGGGTTTCTTCTAGTTGCTTGGGTCTCCAAAATTTATTTTCAATGGATTGACATTCAACTTTAGGTCTCTAGTGAATCGTAATGGAACCCCACATTTTTTTCCTATTATTATCTTCACTCGATCCTTTGTTTTTGGTATTGACCTAGGTAGTTGTTGATCCTCATGGGCCTTACTCCTTGAAAAATACACGTAAGGGTTTGTAAAATTCTACTTTCAACCACAAGCCAAGTAGCTCCCAAGGTTCAACTGAGGGGTCTCCATGCACAAAAGGTCATTTTCACATTTTATCTACCCTACTAGTCTACCCATGACCAACCATTTCAAGATATTGCATAAAGCCCCTTCCAACAACTCCATTTTTGCCCCTACTCCATCTCCTACATTTTTTTGGTTTCTCTTAGTTTTATTTTGTAATCTTATATATTATATATTATATATTAACTTTTATAATATATTAACTTTTATATTACAAAATAAATAATTGAAAATTTATAGACATTAGTATAATTGCTTTTTCTTTAAAAAATAACATGAATCACATGTTTTTTGTCAATGAAATTCAATCATAATGTTTGGGTTGTTTGCATGAGCCAATAAATGGTGAACCACTTTGAAACAATCAAAATATTGTTATCTACTAAGCTTGAATTGATCTCTTGAATACTAATGACTAATTAAAATGCAAATATAGTTACCATATATCTCAAAGCTCGTGATCAAAGAATCATTTTGTTTAGACAACCATATGAACTCTTTCTTGATGATCTTATTATTACTATTATATTTTGAATTCAAAATTTCCCTTGTTTCATATTAAAGGCCTATATTCCATCTAATGTTGTGTTCAAGAATCTTATGTTTAATTTATCATTCACACAAATAAAGGATACTACATTAGGATCTACTTTTCTAAATATATTTTTTCTATTTTTGTAAGGTTTTCACTTGACCCTTCTTTACTTGTATGTGAGGCATCACCATAGTCTCCATTGAATCAATTAGCTTGAGCTTTTGCTTCAATTCTTTGTCAAGATTTTGCATATAGGTGGCCACTTCTTCCAGGACCTCCATCAACTCACTATTGCCTTTTATCTCTATAGGTTTGCCAAGATAAATCTATTTGAAAATGTTTCTTATTGTTGGGGTTCTTGTCATCCATTTATTTCTTATTTCCTTTATATTTATAGAATATAAATCATTCTTAGTAAAGGAAAAAAAAATTCAAAAAATTCATATGCCTTATACGTTACATCTACCTTGCCAACTATTTTGGACAAATATTGTTAATCAAATATTCGACCATCTTTCTTATGATTTGCATATTATCCTCATTTATGTTCTATGGACTTGCCCCTCCAACTTCTCTATTTCAGAGAGAGAAAACCCTATTGTTTGATGGAAATACGGTCTATTTTGAGCTTGGAGGGCTTGCAAAATTGGGAATAGATACATTAGATGAAGCCAATTTTTGTATCTTCATACTCTTTAATCTTAACCAAGGATTGGGCATATTTCTTCTACAATTAATCATGATCAACCTAGGAAAAATAAAGTAATCTATTGTTTTGAACTAGAAAAGAATGGAAAAGGCCCTAATCCCATACAAGAGTTCAAACAACATTAGTAAAACAAAATTCAAGAAAAAATAATAAAATAATGAAGAGACTCAAAGAATACTAGAGAAAGATAAAATATTACTACAAAAAATTAGAAATGTCTAGTAGACAAAAAAGACTAACAAACTACTAATACTATAGATTAACCACACTATAAACTTCTACTAACATAACATTAACTATAACTATTCAACTCTTAGATAAAATATTTCTATGCTCCGTCTAGGAGCACAAAACTTGACACAAAAAGGAAACCATGACAACTAACTAGAATTATAAAGAGCCTCAATAAGAATCTAGTCCTTATGCTATAAACATTACTATATTTAGTTTGATAGATAGATGTGAATTCTACACAATCATATTGTTTAACTAATTCACAAAAATAACACACTTTGGCAAGATTTACTACACTTAGAATGAGAGCACCAATAGCATTTATTATTGCATCAAAATAATGGCCTAGAGTACATATTATATCCATGTATTTAAAAGAAATAATCACCTCCCTTTGTGTTAGGATTGAGAGATCTTCTAATGCAAACTCATGCTAAAAGACTAATAAAATAAAGCTATTTAAACTGACTCTCTAAATGGTACTAAGTAGGTCTCCACCCTTGTTTATATAAATTGATGGGTGCATGAGCTTTTACATGACTTCAAAATAATAAAAGAATGAGAAGATAAGAAGATAGAAGACATTAGATCATCTGGGAGTCACTAAGAGCCCTAAAAATGGAAGCTCGACCTTCTCTAGGTGTCTCTAGGCATTGAACTACTGGAAAAATGCATTTTCAATGAATGAAATGCTCTAAAATAGCAACTGGTAGTTAACTATCGGTGCATTGCTTATTTTCAAAATTGACAGCGCACCTCTGAGAAAAGCACACCTACACACCTTGGTGATAGGATCCAAAAATCAAAAAAATCTTCTAAGTGTCAATTTCCCAAAGTGAAAATTTTTCTAACTCCACAATTTTCTAGAGTGGGAATTTTTCTAATTCCATAATTCTCCAGAGTGAGAATTATTCTAACTCCACAATTTTCTAGAGTGAGATTTTTTTTGAAGTTCAAAATTTTCCAAAGTGAGGCTTTTTCTAAGTCCATAATTTTCCAGAGTGAGAACTTTTCTAACTCCACAATTTTCAATTTCCATCATCTAGGTCTTGTTGACCTTCAACAAAACTGATGTGTGAATGTTCCCCTTTGAAATTTTGGATGGAAGAGGTGATTTCTTGAGGATCCTGAAGCTTCATACTTTACCCTCACTTCTCTATGGAAATCATGAAGTGCGACTTCTTGGAAATTCCTTGGAACTTGAAAGTCATGGGTTTGAGTGTGATCTTAGCTACTACAGAAGACAAGGAAGCCATGGTAATGTTCAAGACCTCGAGTGACCTCTTGATGTTTTTAGATATGTGCGCCTGCACACCTTTAGAGATAATTCATTCACCAAATCTTCAAATCGTGCACTTATGCACGTGTGCACCTTAAGGGAAGTGCACAAGGTGCTCAATCAACCAAAAAATCAAAGTTCTCTATTTTGAAAATTGTTTTTGGGTTTTTCTCAAATGGGGTCTAGGAGCACTCTAGTGTACTTATTCTTGATATTCTTGATGATTTATTCCCTCTTTATCGCCCAAAATTTTCATATACTTGAACTCCTTCTACTTCTTCTATCTAAAATCCCAAGGCATCTATTTTGAAAATGCACAACAATACCATGGTAATTTTTTGTGCCATGGATGATGAGGATGGCATGATGACCTACACAAAAGATAAACATCGATATACTAGTGTTAGGGGGTGAAAAAAATGACACTAACTAACTAGACTCCTAAATCCAAACTACAAAGTTTCCAGTCCCTAAAGATACCCTATTCTGAGGACCAAGCTTTTGTGAGCAAAAAAAATTGAGGTCCCCATTTCTGAAGTAAAAAATGGGGCATGTGTTGTGGAACCACAATAGGTTATCCCTTGTACCTCCTTAAATAGGTAGTTCTAATATTTTTTCGCTTAAACATCATCGTAGATCTTAAGGTTTCAATTAGATTCAACACATACAATGAATTTGTCCAACTTCTTATTTGTTTTCTCCTTTTCTTGAAACATCTCTTTTAATTTAATCTATTTATTGCTTACCTAACCCTTTCCTTGCATTAAATCCAAGTCATCCAACCTTATCTTCAATGTACTTTACATATTCCAAGAAATTAATTGTGAGGGATGAAAGTCATGATTTTCTCATAATCTATTAAATTTTGTCCCTCATCCAACACTCTATTCTGACACCTGGTCATCACTGGATTACTTAGTCGCTACTAATTGTTCTCGTTTGGCACATATACTATCACTCACTCAATATTGATGCTAGATTGACACTATCTTTTCTCGGCTTATACTGGTGCTCGGTCAACACTAGCATCATTTGGCTTAAAATTCAAGTTCCTTAATCTTTTGTTATTTTTCTCAATCAATCCTATGCATTTGGTTATTCTTTGATCACTTCTTTTAGGCTTCAGTATGATTTCCTTCTTCGCTTAGGTTTGTAATCACCTAAAAATGGTCATCTAGACTATTAGCCCCCTTTTAAACATTTTGGCTAAATTAATTTAATCATTTACCTAAGCCAAATTGCTAATAATCAATTTATTTGATTATAACCTATAGTTTGACTATGCTATCCTAAGTTCATTATTTGATTAAAAGAACATGTCCCCTTTTAATTAAATAAAAGATCCCATTCTTCTAACCCACTTAAAGTGCACACATAAAGTCCTTTTTCTATTTTACAATTAAAAGAAAAGGTTTGTGAGACTTTTGTCTTATGTGACAAGTCAACTTATATTCTATTGGTTGACTTGTGTGTGCACATGGATCACACCTATTTTTGAATTCCACCATTGATCATCCAACATCTTCATCTTGATCTCTACCGTCCATATGACTTTAAAAGGGAGAGAGCTTTCCCCCTCAAAGGATCCATCCTCATTTGAATATTGTTATTCTGCAGGTTTTCTAACAGGTTTCTTTGGAGTTTTGTGGAGAACTTCTCATTTCTTGTCTCATTCTCTCATTCCATCACATTAGCATAAGATCATATGGCATTCTTAGCATAGTTGCATTTTAGTTTAACTTTGATTCCTTTGCAAATAATTAGATCACATAGATTAATAGTTGGATTTGTAACATTCCCATCTCATTGTTAGCATAGCTTGCATTGTGCATATCATCCTAATTTAGTTTCATTTTTGCATTGCATGATCTAAGAGTTCTTTGACACTAGCACTCTTGCTCTTGTCTAAAGAATCTCCCATTTTGTGGTTTATTAGCAAGGGTTGTATTTCTAAGGCTCAGCTGAGAGCTCCTATATACTCATTTGTATGCCCCTTGCACTCCATGACTAGGGAGCTCTAAGTCGGCATTCGAGCTTTCCAATCTATGGAGAACCTCGGATAGAATGATTTAGAGAAGTGCACCTTTTCTAGTGTACAAGGTTATGATTAAACAATCACATTATCTTGTCAAAGTCTAACTAATCGAGTTCCCATTGTAGTTCCTCATAACTCAATCTTTCCCCTAGGTCCTTTTGTAATGTCCTTCTCAAATCCTCTTCATCAATCATCTTAATATGACACTTTACTCAGATAGCAACTGTCTTACCAATAAGGTTTGACATCAATGACAACATAACAATTGTCTCAATTGTAGTTTCCAACAAGTAATGGGTTGAGGATTTTATTAAAAGATAATTTTTTAATTAGAGGGGAGTTTTAGAATTAAATAAAATAGGTATAGTACAATTATTTAGTTTAATATAAGAAGTTGTTTTAATTGATAATTAGACTATTGGTTGTCATTTAATTTATCAAATATACAATAGTCAATTAATTGAATTAACTAAATAGGGAATGACATAAATTAATAAAAAAGTTAAATAATTAATCAATGATGTCTTAAGAGATTACTAAATAGGATTAATTTATTGTGTAATCAGGCTTAGGTGTCTATAGAGCATACCAATGTGGCAAACTTGTTTTTCCAGGGATTAATTTTTATTTGTTTCTTTTTTATGTCCCTGTGTGCAATTTATTTGCATAATATCTTATTTGTTATTTTCTTCTATTCTGTCATAAATTAAGTTTCCCACACAAGGCTATGTGGGTCAAAATAGATTGCGATGATGTTGCAAGTGTTTCCCTACCTATATTTATATCAATAGAATATTTTAACCTCCTAATTATATATTCTTATTTTGTTTCCCCACTTTTAGTTTGATTTATCGAATTTTTCTGTGTTCAAAGAGGAGGTCTCCCTATATGCGGAGGCATTTGGAGAGATTGGGGTTCTTTTTATTCATTCATTTATGCTTTAGGAGGGTTTTCTTGAGGGATGTCATTCTTTCTTGGCAATTATATCAAAATGTATCTTAAAAGTCTAATTAAACTAAAAAAAGTTGACAATAAAATTTGATTGGAAACTGAAATCAAACTTCAAATTCAATACACATAAGAGGCATAGTTTATAAAAACACTTACTTCTTCTCCTGGGTCAAATTTTTTGATGTTGTGGAGCCATTTTGGTGTGATACAATCAACTAAACATTGAGAATGTTTTATGTATGCACTATTGATCTCAAGGGATTGAGATAAATCATGAGTTGTGAGTGAAAATGGGAGATTTTAGGTTGTTTTGGTATTTTAATTGTTGAGATAATGGGTGTTGCACACATTGCATAATATTGTTATATTTTATTATTTTATTTTATCATGTAATGTTCCGCTTAGATGGACATGCAACATGTAAAGATTTCCATAGAATATTCTTGATGAGTTGTATTGTAACATTGTGATAATATTTCATGTAATTATTTAATATTGGGGAAAAGAATTAAATGCCCAATATTAAATGTGGGGTCAGTGGGTTAGGTAGCACATGGTTTTAGCACATGGTGTATGTAATACCACTTAGTGGTTTTGTGGGACTTGCTACTATATAAGAAGCCACAAGGGTAGTTGTTGTGTGATAAGAGTAAGAGTGAGAAAGGCAAGAGTCGAGCGAGACAAGGCTTGACAGGTTAGCCAAGGGAGCATTTGTGAAGGTTGGAAGCATGTCATGGGATGTGTGGATTCATGCTTGTTCACATAGTTTTCTTGGTTGTGGCTATGGCCATGAAGGCTTCCATGGTTGTATGGCAATGGTATTTTTGCTGAATAATACATGGTGATGGATTGTTTTGGAGGCCAAGTTTTTCCCTCAATGAGGGTTTCCTAGTGTATATCTTGTGTCACAATTTTGTGGGTATGTTGTCTATTCTCTTGCATGTGAATTTTAATTATGTATTTATTTCAAATCTATTATGGGTTATGTGGAAACGGTTATATTCTTTACTGCCAAGTTTCCTTACAAGTGGTATCAGAGCTATGATTTTATTATTTGTAACCCTAGATTGAATCCATGGGAATGCATGAGAGGATAAAAGAAAAGGGCAAGATATATGAATGGTTTATTGCAAATCTGAGAGTTTTGGATTTGTTGTTATGATGGGATGTTAAAATATTTGGAAATGTGAAATTGTTGGAGAAAATGATTTTTCGGATGTTTTATTTAAAATGAGGGTTTTGGGGGGTAGCTTGCAGAAATGACCTCTTGGGTAAAGACATACCTCACCATTGGATCTGGGTCAATATTTTCATAAATTTTGATATATAATATGCTCTAGTTTGGCCATGTTCAGAGGAAATGAAAGAATTTTTTGGTTTCAGCCTCTGATGGCCGTCAAATTTAATCCCGTTAAAATTTTCGTCACAAAAAAGAGAGAATGAAAAATCACACTGAAAATGGTAAAAAGACTGTCTTAGTAAAATAGCCATAACTTTCTCTCAGAATATTGGATTTCAGAGTTCTTATAGGCGTTGGAAAGCTAATTTAGAGCACTACAACATGGTATAGGTTTGGTTCTATGATTTTGATATTTTGTCAGGTTTTAAGAGCCCTAAAGTCAGATGTTATTTATTTTGAGCACGAATTAGGGCATAACTTGGGCATACGAGGTCGGATTTTGGACTTTGAGTAGTCAACGAAAAGCTCTTGGAGAGCTCTACACATTGATTTAGATTTGGTGTAGGTTTGACATGATTTATTTGTTGATATATTTATTTGAACATTTTATGGTATATTTTGACTATGGTAACATTGTGAGTTTATGGCATTGGAGATTTAAGATTTGATGTCATTGTATACTCAGTTCATTATTCAGATTGGTCTCATAATGATATGGTTATCAGTGTTTGGCTTGGATATGTATGATGACTTGTTGGATCTACATGTTCTATAGTGTTGTAAGCGGTCTATACTTACAGGTTGCATTTATGGCTTGGTTATGGGTTGTCTTTGCCCATTGATCTTTCATTATTGATGCATATTTAGATTGGTGGCTTGGATTTGGGTTTTCTATGCCCTAAGTCACATGATTTTGTGATTTTATCTTTATGTAGAAGGGATGAGATGTTGTTACCAGGTATAGTCATGGTGGAGAATTGTGGTTGACTATTTTATGCTAACAAGTTAGACATATTGAGAGCCAGATGCTCGGTTCATGGATGTGATCATGGTGTCATAGATTTTGGCATGAAATGATTGGATATATAGGTACATCCTTGATGTTCATTAGCTTGGATTTTTTGATTAAGTTATGGTGGTATATCTTCTTGGTTGAGGATCATGGTTATTTGGTTTTTTTTTTTTTTGAGGAGCTCATGATGTGCACTTTAAGTTCTTTGATGGTTTGATGCCTTGATTGATTCTCATGGTTAGAGGATATTTTTTCATCATTATGTCATGGATAGCTTGGATACACAGTTTAGTGGGAGCTTGTGACATTGATGAGGTGACAGTGCAGGATTAGTTTCTCGTTTGGTTTGGATCTTCATATAGGAGATGAATTTTATGATGCCATAGGTGACTTGGTACCACGGTTGAGTGGGAGATTTTTTTGGCATTGATATATTTATTGAGTGTTTGCAGATGTTGGAGGTTTGTCTTAGATCCTATTGCTGCAGAAGTGTCTTTGACATTTGCATGGTGCACATGTTATCTTCATGGTATGTGAAGATGGATAGATCTTAAGGACTCATGGGGTTCTTGGTTATCTTCATGGTGTGTGGAGATGGTTCTTCCTGGTATGTGGAGATGGTTTTCTTCATGGTGTGTGGAGATGGTTGCATCTTGAGGACTCACAAGGTTCTTGGAAAAGGTGTGGTTTATGCTTTTAGGCATGTTATCCTTAGTATGAGGATGGTTTTATTATTATGTCATGGTATACTCTTGATATGCGTTTAGAGTTGTGACATGTTATAGCATGTTCATGTGGAGCATGTTATCTCTTTGGTTGAGATGGTTTAGATCATGTTGTCATGTTTATGTTCTTGAGGCCATGGTTGGAACTTTCACATTGATCTTGGTTTAGTTTCTTGGTATTGAGTACACTGATCATAAGTTGAATACTTCATGATATTGCTATGTTGCATTTGGAGTTGGCATCGATTGATTGGTTACAGGTGCTCATGGATACTTAGAGACAGTAGTGATGCTGATTTCTCTTAGATTAGAGAAGTATTTGTTGGGATAGTTGATGGTTTTAGCAAGAAGTCCGAGGGGTAGTCACGTGATATAGACTTGAGAGGAGATTGTTCTTAGATGAGTCTTGGTTGGAGACTTGGGTATCTTGATGAGCATTCTCATTCCCCACTCTTGGTCTACTCGGTGGTTTGCTACTTGAGAGGTATAGCCCATTGTTTCTCTTAGTTGCATTATATTTATGCTTGTCTTTCATATATATGGATCTTGAGCTATGGTACATGAGTTAGTTCTGGAGGGTTCATTTGAGAGATGGTTTAGCATTGGTTATCTCCATTTGCATATGTTGTTATGCTGGTTGAGTTTGGGAGATGGTTTTATATTGGGCATATTCCTTGGTTTAGGAATGGTTTATTGAGTTTGATCTTCTTGTGAGAGGCTTACATCCATGATTAGTTATATGGTATGGTTTGGGTGTTGTTGAGGCTTCTTGTTGGGGTTTTATGGAGGAGATCATACTTGCATAGTTTACATCTAGAGGTGTGTGTAGAAGGACATGATAATGATTTGCATGGTTTCTCTGGTCTTGATTATCTTCTTGGATGTTCAATTTTGCCTTCATTAGATTTGAGATTGGTTAGAGATTGTGATCACTGGTTTGTGCTCATGTATGTCATGTGAGAGATGACATGGTTATTCCTTTTTCTCTTTCCTCTATTGGTTGTGGAGAACTTGGGAGAGCATTGGAGACTGGTTATGAGATTTGTTCTTGCAGGATATTAGTTTATGTATTGTGGATGTCCTTGATACTACATGGATTCACTTCTTTGAGATGTTGTGAGTGGATTGGTTATAGATTTGACATTATCTTTTGCAGTGGGAGCTTCTTGGTATATATGTGGCAGGTATTGCTCTTAAGGCTTGTGATTGCAAGTTGCAAATTGGATATGTTGACGATATGAGATTCACTTGGCATACCTTTGGAGGTATGGATAGTTGGATGGGTTTGGCACTTTGCTATGGGTGCTATTTTAGCTATGGATATCTTGGCAACTATGGATACATGTGATTACCTTTGGATTAAGTTTTTTTTGTGATTGAAATTTCAGTTGGTATAGGATTTTATGATCTTCTAATGCAACAAGTTGGGTGGTTTTCTCTTTGCATGGCTTCTATGTATGTCCAATGGTAGTGGCATAATAGGAGGTGTAATCATTCATATTTGAGATGCTGGATACTTTGATTTTGTTGCGGGTACCAGGATGGAGCACTTGGTGTACTTTGATCCATGATGGTGGATGTGCTGGGAGGGATTGCTCCCTTATACATTTATGTGGCTACAGATTAACCCTATGCAATGTATACAACAAGTGGGAGATTGTTGAGATAATGGGTGTTGCACACATTGCATAATATTGTTATATTTTATTATTTTATTTTATCATGTAATGTTCCACTTAGATGGACGTGCAACATGTAAAGATTCCCATGGAATATTCTTGATGAGTTGTATTGTAACATTGTGATAATATTTCATGTAATTATTTAATATTGGGGAAAAGAATTAAATGCCCAATATTAAATGTGGGGTCAGTGGGTTAGGTAGCACATGGTGTATGTAATACCACTTAGTGGTTTTGTGAGACTTGCTACTATATAAACAGCCACAAGGGTAGTTGTTGTGTGATAAGAGTAAGAGTGAGAAAGGCAAGAGTCGAGCGGGACAAGGCTTGACAGGTTAGGCAAGGGAGCATTTGTGAAGGTTGGAAGCATGTCATGGGATATGTGGATTCATGCTTGTTCACATAGTTTGCTTGGTTGTGGCTATGGTCATGAAGGCTTCCATGGTTGTATGGAAATGTTATTTTTGCTAAATAATACATGGTGATGAATGCTTTTGGAGGCTAGGTTTTTCCCTCAATGAGGGTTTCCCAGGGTATATCTTGTGTCACAATTTTGTGGGTAGGTTGTCTATTCTCTTGCATGTGGATTTTAATTCTGTATTTATTTCAAATCTATTATGGGTTATGTGGAAATGGTTATATTCTTTATTACCAAGTTTCCTTACATTAATAGTGTTATAGATCGTGTACATGCTATAGCATGTACGTTCAATGTCTTGAATTTCCCAAACCTAAGGCTTAGGCAATCCAAGCCATAGAGCATACACAATATAGCATGTACACACTTTAGTGCATACACACTATTTCTTTTGGTGGACAAAACACATTTTTGGCATCCTTTTGGTCTCCCATCTTTGTGCACTTACTTCATTGGTATACATTTTTAAAATAGACTACTTGATATTTATGTAATCAATCCTACTTTTTAATAATATTTACTCTTATTATTTATGACCACCATAGTTGCTAACAAACCAAACACAGAAGAAGAAATGATTTTTCTTACTGATTAGGTGATTACTCATCAAATTATGTATTTTTTTCCTAGTCATTGAAGCATAACCAAATTATAAGTCACCACCCCTGTCAAATTCACCATCATTTAACAAAGACTAAACTGCATTAGAATCCTTAGTCATATTTTGACTGAGTAACCACATCTTTCTCAATCTATATTCTTCTTCTTTATTTTCTTTTGTTTCATTCTCTTATCCTCTTCTTCATCCTTTGAGATCATGACAATTTATTTTCCTTCAACACTAGTTTTTCTTTATTTAGGTTACGAGGAGGAACCATTGACATCAACATCTAATCTTTTCTAACTAGAGGATGAAAAATTAGCACGAGACAATAGGATGTCTTCCATTGCATGGTCTCTTTATTTAGGAGATTCTTCCTATATACCACTTGGGATGACCCTTCTAATATGGATATGAGGATTTTCAAATGTTTCTCTAGTAGGCATATTGGGAGGGTAGTTATAGTGATTCCAATGGGGTCTCCACTTAGTTGACATGTCTCTAGGCCATGGATGATATAACTTGACCAAGTCATACTTCTTCAATAAAGTGTCAGCTAACACTTTATGTCTCTTAAGCCAAAACAATTTGTTAGGGAAAGTGGTGGGAGGAGAGACTACTATAGACGAAGGGTCTACCATGATGAGATATAGCACAAACAATTTTGGATGTAAGAAGATTGATCAAGAGGATTTAAAAATTTTTAAATAGTTTGTACAAATATAACATTAAGATAATGAATGCAAGGAATACTTGCAATGAGTGATATGATGGAAGGTGCACATGGATTCACGAGAGGATTTGAAAATTTGGGATTCATCTAAATATGGAAAGAAAACAATATTCCACTCGCATGTTGGGAGTAACAAAAAAACTAAATTGGTGAAGGTAGTTTATTTTAATCATAGGAGGTATGCTACAATTTTATGATAACTTATAAGGGCAGCTCTACTGCCCAAATTCCTTGTGAAGTTAAATGAGCTTGAGGAAAAAACATTAGATAAATTTTGGTTTTCTTGTTTACCTATTTTAATTTTGTTCTATTCATTCAATTTTTTCTCATAAATATTAGTTTGGAATGCAATTAGGGATGGTATGAAATGGTTGGGAAGAGAACATATATAACATATATTGGAGGGAGGTGTCAAGCAATGTGCTTGAGAAGAATGATACTAGTTTCAATTGAACCATGTAATATTGGATATGATGTAGAGTTGGTTAGAAGTAGAAAGATTGGGACAAAAAAATAATTATCTTTAGGTTGGAAGGCAAAGAGTCACTTGTGCATGATAGATTGGAGGCAAAGTTTTGTCATCATTTTTAAAAATGTGATGAGATCAAGTAGATAGAGATCTATTAAAACTAAGGACAGAGAAATTAGTGTTCGAAGAGGTGAGAAGTGACATCAAACTCAAAGGAAGATTGAGAAGCTTTTGTTTGGATTGTGTGATTGGAATGTGAGTGTAGCCAATCAAAATTTCAATCAATATTTTTTATAATGTGAAAAAAATAGTTTTACTTTAGGCTCTAGTTTGGTGATTAGATTTTTTGTCTTGATAAAGAAATTGTATGTTGCATTGCTCTATTTTTACTAAATCATTTTCATTGTAATGAGTTATTATTAACATTTTGAGTTCTTGTCACCTGTGAGGGTAGAAGTAGATTGCATTTGTTTTGGTTGTGGAAGTCATCACTCATCATGATTCAATAAAACTTTGTCCTATGTAGTTTAAATAAAAATAATTTTACTCATACGAAAAAAATATTTTGTTAGAATTTATTCTTTCCCGATCAAGATTGTAATGCAGTTCAATGTGTTTTTACCTTATGGGTGATCCACCAATTGCATCCTAAACTCATTTGCAAGTTCTTAACATATTAATTTGGCTTGACAACAAGTATCAAAGAGAGAACCCACCTCCTTGATCTTGATAGAAATCTTAAGATATGAAAAAGATTTGTAAGCTCTTATTCTTTCACTTAAAAACTTTCAATCATGAAGTACACATCTTTAGATACAATACAAGAGATTACATTATTCTAATTAGAATTTACATTATATATTTTCCCTTATTCATCCCATTGTTATTGTGATCCTTATTTTTCCTTGACCAAAATATACTAAATTTTAGAATAAATCAATCATATTTATGAACACTTCTTGTTTTTAGAACTAAATTAAACTTCACTTTACATTGCTTCTTCACTTTACATTGCTTCTTCACTGTCTACTTCAAGCTTAAGCCAACCAACGAAGAGAATAAGACTAAAGATGACCCACCACTTGTAGCCCTAACTCGTTAAATTTTTTAATTAAGTTAAATTAGATGTTAAAAAAAACTAAAAGCTACCTTCTCAACCTTGACGGAGGTGTTAATATTTTATAGGGTAGCTTACCTTCTTTCAAACAAACATCTTTTCAAAACACAACTTAAGATTCTTATCCTTACAATCACAATTTGCTATTCATCTCTTTACATTTGGAAATCATGATGCACAATTCAATGTGAAAATGCCATAATAATTGATTAAATTAGATAGTATGATTATCCATTTACTAATTAATGAAAAGTGGAAGCAATTCCTCACACTATGATTGACTGAATTGGCGGTGGGAGTGGGGATGTAGAAAAAAGATTCTCGTCTAAGCAACTGCACATGAGATGCCATACATGTTACTCTCAATCATTGCGAAGGGAGAGAATCTTCATTAATAGAAAATTTCTACTGCTGTACATGTCTTGCCAAATTCATGATTTTTTCTGCAACCATTTCCATTAATTAATAAAAATTTAGTATTATTATTGAAAATGAGGTGCGGGCCATGTTGGGTTAATAATTGCGGGAAGGGAGGTTGAAAATGGCATATATAGAGGCAGAGGCAATGGGGGTGATGAGCAGAGAAAGCAGGGGAATGGTTAACAATGGGGGAGGTGAAATTGATATCATTCCTGCTGAGCCCCTTTGGCAGAAAAGTGGAAATTGCTCTCAAGGCAAAGGGGATCGCGTATCAAGTGGTGGAGGAGGATCTGAAAAACAAATCAGATATTCTTCTGGAAGCGAATCCGGTGTACAAGAAGATCCCTGTTCTTCTCCACAACGGCAGATCAATCTGTGAATCCAGACTCATCGTTGAGTACATCGATGAAGCGTGGCCTTCTCCTCACCAATTCTTTCCACACGACCCTTACGACCGTTACCTTGTGCGATTCTGGGCAGATTTTCTGGATCACAAGGTCATTTACTCTCTTCCTTTGCCTCAAATGGATCATCAATTTCAGCGTTTTTTTGTGTCATTCTTTCTGTCCCCTTGCGTCCTTGTGTGTACTTGTAGTATGCATCTAGAATGAATGATTATTTTGAGTGTTTGAGCATTTAATCTGTTCCTTTGCACGCTGCAGTGTAATATGAGCCCGAAATGACTGAGCAATTTGAGTGTTCGGTCATTTAATCTGTTCCTTTGCACGCTGCAGTGCAATATTCACCTCAAATGAATGTTTAGTTTGAGTTTTTGATCATTTAATCCGTTCCTTTGCGTCCTTGTGTGTTATTCGCATAGCGCACCTGAAATGAATGAGTATTATATTTGGGCTAAATCTGGACATTTAATCTGTTGTTTTGCATGCCTCTGTGTAATATGAAGCCGGAATGAAGGATTAATTTGAGATTCCTGGGAGTGATTTTGAGAGGCATGAATGAATGACTCGAGTAAATATTTGTTGTTGCAGATCAGGGGAATTGGAATAATGTGCGCGGATGAGAAAGGGGAAATGGAAGTGGTGAGAGAAGAGTACAGGGAGATGTGGAGGGCGGTGGAGGGGGGGGTGGAGGAGATGGAGAAGAGGGGAGTGGTGGCGGGCTCAGGGGAGGGGGAGGGGCAAATGAGGTATGTGGATCTTGTGATGGGGTCGTGGATACCGTGGTTTCTTCCACTGGAGAGCTGCGGAGGGCTCGCCTTCCCTTCAAGCGATGAATGCCCCGCTCTCCACAGATGGCTCCGCGCCCTCTCTCGCAACTCTCTCCTCACTTCCACCTTCCCCACCTCCTCCCACATGATGGACTACGCCAGAAAACGCTTCCATCTCCAATGACTTCTCTCTCTTCATCCCCATTTTATTATTACTATTAATTAACAATCAATGACTGCTCCCAATATTTTAATGATCGAGTCGTTACGGGGTTAAAAATTAAGGATCTCCAATTTTATTTATTTGCCGTGGAACATTTTACTTTTAAGATTTCGAACGAATGAAAGTTTATGGGATGCTTATAATATCAAGCAGTTTAGAGAGTTTAAAAGAGACATGTTTTATTTAAATTTAAATTTTATAAAAATTAGGAGATATTTTTTGATAGTAAGTAAAATTGTAATATTGTTATTATAATTTAATTCTGTAAGTTTCAATCAAAATCATAGATTTTTCTTTTAGTTCATAAGAACCTGTCTCATTTAGATTCATTTAGATGAGAGATGATTCTTGTGAACTACTACTCATAAAACATATATCTATGAGTTTGACTCTAAAACAACATAATTCAATTCTAATAGCAATAATAGTATAAAAGATCAAGGACCACTCTTGAAATGAAATAGTTTAGAGGATGGGAACTTTTGAATCATATTTCAATTATTTTTTAAACCCTATAATAAACAATAAAGATTGTAAATCAACAATCTCACTATGAACTAATTTTTAAACTTCTTTTATTATTAAATTGCTTAAATTACTTTAAACTTGTATACACTTTTTTTTCCTAAATAGTAAATGTATTTTTGTAAAAGTCTTGCTCCCAAAGAGAGTTTCCCCTACAATTTCGATACCATTTATTAAGAATTCTTAAGACAATTTTTATAGTCAAATTATTAAAAAACTTTATTTTTTATTATTTTTCCTCATCTCCATTCGATGCTCCCATCTTTAGCCTAAATAAGGGGAAGTTGTGACGGGACAGAATTATTATAATAATAAAAATAAAATAAAATAAAAAGCCACTTGTCCACATGTCAATGTCGCCCCTATATTTTATTTTAAGTCTAAGCGTTGGGAGAACGAATCTTTTGTCTATCCATTTTATAGAATTTAAGACCCGCTATCCTTGAAGATTCCATGTTCTCTTTTTTAATTATATTGACCAAAATTAGAGACATGTTTTATTTTGTTATTTTTATTATTATTGATTATATTGTACATTGAACATAGAAACGAATTTTAAGATAGTGTTTTTAAAAATAATAATAATAGTGGTTAGAATAAGTTTAGTTAGAATTTAAATTGTTTGAAAAAATAAGTCATGGTAGTATAAATTTTGGATTAACAATATGTCCAAATCATGTTGTGTTTAGTTTATATTGGTGATTTCATAATTGAAATTGTAGCTATGTGAAAATTGTTGGGAATTATATTTTGTATAAATGTTATAATATTAATAATTCTAGATGATTCAAATTCTTGTTCGTTATCTTTTATTCTAAATAATGTTCTACACTTAGTATCTTGAAGAGGTTTGAAATGTCAATTACAGGAAATTTTAACCTATTTTTCCAGAGTTGTTAAGTAAATGAAGTCAATTAATAGGCGACTAGGAATATGACATTGTTTGTGTAAAAGAGTGTTGGAAATATATGGTTGTTTGGTGTCATTAATTTCAAACATTGTGCTCTTGAGGTATTTGTTAAAGGCATGTTTAGGTGTATTTAGTGGTTGAGATAAGTTAGAAAGAATTAAACTTGTCTTTCATGAGAGAATGATTTTTGTTAGTACGTATTACATTCTTAAGTCAAGAAGTCATTGGTTAGTAACAAAGATGTTGAAGATGGCAATAATTTAGTTGTGTTTTCCAAAAGGTTTTTATTTTAGAAATAAATGATGAAGATGTGTAGATGTCACTTGTATTGGATGTACATATGTGGATTATATTGTATTTAAGTTTTGGTCTTGGTTGTGGTGTTTCTTAGTGATTTGAAAACTATTCGTCTAGTGATGTGGTTATGATGTATGTGATGATTTATGACATGGAGTTTGAATCTCATTGTGGTGTGTGGGGGTTGGGATATAGCTAGCAAATGATGTGGCTCTTTGGATAGTGTGATGCTACACATTTGAGATAACTATAGAAGTTGTTTTGGTAATTGTGGTATTGAGCAATGTGTAATATGATCATGGTCCATTCTTTTGGAGTGGATCATGCTTCATATTTTTTTAGTCTAAATATTGTTAGAAATAGGGATTACTGAGAATAGATGAAGACTCATTTGCTATGTTATGGTCTAGGATATTGGATAATAACAAAGAATGGAAATAAGATTGTGGAAGAAAGAAAACTCGAGGAGTGTAGTGAAGTTGAAAGAGATATATTTATGTGCAATATGCTTTCTAGAAAATTATTATTGTTAGCTCTTCCCAAGAATGAATATAGTCAAGTAAAATCCTCAGAAAAGTCACATGCAATTTGGAAAGCTTTAGAAACTATATTTGAAGGTGATGCACATGTTAAAAAAATCAAGTTACTAAATTGGATATGTCTGTTTCAAGATGCTAGAATGATGGAAGATGAATCTATAAGAAGATATTCTGGTAGAATATCATAATTTATTGCAGGTATCGAGTCTTGCAATGGGGGGGGGGGGGGGGGGGGGGGGGTTGAATCAGTAATATACAAACTTTAGTTAGCAATTGGATATTGTTTCTTACTTTAAACCATACATAACAAAGTAATAAAGTAATGCTGAACAATAATAGTAACCATGCACAAAGATAACTCATAACACCATATTTTGTTAACTAGGGAACCTTGGCCAAGGGAAAAACTTGGTGCAGATGATACCCACTAGATAATATACTAATATATAAGTTCCTTGTTAGAGGATGGACCCTATTAGGAGTCAATGAAAAAATTCAGTATAGAGAGTCCTTGTTAGGAGATTCCAACCTTGTTAGGAGTTGTAGTACAATAGTATGCAAGATAAGCCCACTGCCCAAA
The DNA here is from genome assembly GCA_028749045.1 of Cupressus sempervirens. Taxonomy (NCBI): domain Eukaryota; kingdom Viridiplantae; phylum Streptophyta; class Pinopsida; order Cupressales; family Cupressaceae; genus Cupressus; species Cupressus sempervirens. The sequence goes on along the minus strand of CM053789.1, from coordinate 591,814,098 downwards.
CATGCACTTCTAATTACAAGAAGAGCTCACTACCCAAACAAGTAGTTAGACTTCTAAAAGATAGATCGATCACAAAATAGCTTTACAAACTTTGCACATATCACTTTCACAAAGGTTCACATACAATTGCTCAACATCACAACTACATGATAACACACTTGAACTCACAAGATGTCCTTTGCATAAATACCATGCCTTTACACAAATTCTTGTTAGGTTAGCTAGGACCACAATACATTTTTCCAACTTAGAGTAAACATCTAGGATGTCTGCCCTAATTGGACGAGTGATTATTTTGCAAAAAAGTAATCCTTTTCTTCAATTCTACTATCCTATTTCACTATTAAAACACAAATATCATTGTTCCATGTTGACATTCAGTCAAGTTTGTTATTAGTGACAACACTTATTCAAATTCTATATACAGTGTTTGCCAAGCACTACAGTTCAATTCGAGCAGTTCAGCGTTCACCAAGCACTACAGTTCAAACTGAGCAGTTTAGTGTTTGTCGAGCTTTACAGTTTCTATCGAGTTAACAACTTTAGTCAAACGAAGCCAGTATTAACCATGTTGAATGGAAAATAGTGTTTACCGAGTGTAGTCGTGGTAAATAGGGAATGCAATTTATACCAAGTTACATAGTATCTACCGAGTCACTAGTGTATACTGAGTTCAAAACTACGTTGAAGTGATTAGTATGGACCAAGCTTCTACTTGTACCGAATGCATGATGATGCCAAGTAATGATAGTGGACGTCGTGTATCAGAACTTCACCAAGTCATTTTTTAGAACCCGAGTATCTACATTTGGGTTGACTTTGTAATATTGGTGTTAACTTGTGTAATGGCCGACTTTGTAATTATGTAAGTTGGATTGATATATATGTAATGTATTGTACCATATCCAAAAAGAAGCAAGTAACATGAGATAATGTGAATGGAATGTAACCACGCGAATGTGAATCAACAACAAAGTAAAGTGTATTGTAAGGCCATATCAGGAGCAACAGAGTTATATCTATCACATAGAGGTGATCAATACTTCAAGGATCTCAATCAGAAATTTAGTTGTAAGTCAAAGATCTACTCTTTCATCCTAATAGGTGAATCAACTCCAAATCCTTTCACAAGGTAGACTTTATAATAGTCTTTTCTTAAATCTCTTTACCGAGTGCATACTTCATTGTATGTTTGTAAAACCTCTAACAAGGTGGACCTAGCTGTCCTAATTGCTCCTAACAAGGAAGATCATTAGAAGTGATCAATGTAAGCCTTAACAGGCCAACTTTATGCTGTAGTATTGAAGTTTTGTGGGTATCATCCCCACCCTAGTTTTACTTTCTATTTGGAAGGTTTCTGGGTCACCAAATATTGTGCTCATGGTGTCTTATGTTTCTCAATTTCTCATGCATGCAGTAGATCATATTTATTAATATTAATGCAATTGAGTTCTAGATTTGATAAAAGGTTTTGAGGTTACTGATTCACCCCTCCCCTCTTAGTAACCTAGCTAGTCCTGAATATTTCCAACAATTGGTATCAGAGCATTGTGGTTCTCAAGATAAAGTTTGACAACTTGAGCAAAGATCGAGGACAATGGAGATATTCAGACTTGACAAAGCTATTAACAATGAAAAGTTAGATCTAGAGATGGCCATAGCTCAACTCAAGAAAACAAAAGAGAATCTTTCCCAATCTCTAAAAAGAAGGAAGGAACTTGCGAATCAGATGAATGACCACCAGTATGTTGAAGAAAAGATTGAAGATTTTCTCCCTTCAAGCAATTTAGATGAAGAAAATGATGCAATCAAAGAACTCCTCGAAAAGAATGGTTCCTTGCAAGAAGAATAATGAAAATTGAAAAGAGAATAAGAAATTCAGTCAATAAGATTGTGTGAAATCTCACAACAGAGAAATAAGGCAAAAGAAGACTTGGAGGTAAGAAACAATGAAATTCAAAATCAATCCCTTTAGCAAGAAAATATCATTGATCAACTCTCCAATGCAAATGAAGAAATCATGAGTCTGAGATTTGAAAAGGAAAGAATAAGGAATGATCTCAACTCCAAAAGAAAAATCAATGAAAGGTTAAGAAATGACTTAAGCTCTGAAAGGAAAATCGATGAAAGGATGAAAGTTGATCTAAATTCTAAAAAGCAACTCAATGAAAGAATAATGGAATCCCAAGCAAACATGGATCAACTGAATCAACAAAATGAGCAAAATCTCTATAGGCAAAAAGGTAAGTCAGGAATTGGATGCAAAGAAGAAGGCGAGTCCTCCAAAGAAGGTGCACAAAAGAAACAAAAACCTATCTACAATCACTATGGTAAGATAGGTCATACATCAAACAAATGTTGGAGTAATGGAAAAGAAAAATTCAATGGAAAATGCTACAATTGCAGTCAGCATGGCCATAAAACTTATGAATGTAAAGAAAAACCAAAGTTTGAGGGCAAGTGTCACAAATGCAAGAAACAAGGTCACAAGGCATCTACATGTAGATCTAAGACATTCAATCCAACTGAACAATTTGCAAAGACAATATTTGGTTGGGACTACAACACTTGGTGTAGATGTCATTACTGTGGAGAATATAGACATGAATTGTGTTAGACATCACATGAGAAGAAAGGATACCACCCTAAGATGTTACACATGTACCGAACTTGGTCATATAGCTAAGAATTGGATGAATACAGGTAGAATTGAAAATGAAAAGAAAGCAAAGGCAAATAGCATCAGGAAGTAGATGAGACAACAATGGATTCCTAAATCTACTGAGCAAGCTAGATCAAGCGATGATAGTCATGTCACTTAAGAAGTGGGTGACTCCACCATTTCCAATTAAGTTCTTAAGGAAGAATTGGAATTGTGTTTTCAAGGTCACATCTTAAACAGTTCCAATTGAAAGAAAGTAAAGATTCATATTGGTATTTAAGATACAGAAGGATCATCGGTAAGATAGGTAATAGTTATCATTGAATTGACTTCTCTATCGAGCAGGGTTGGGTCATGGATTCTACCGAGCGAAGTTGGAAGTAACATGGTTATGTTTAGTTGCCGAGTTACAAGATTTCACCAAGAAATTCGTACAAATAGTGGATGACAGGCTATCATGCACAATGTCATCACGACTCTCGCCGTACCAAGCATTAATGGGAAGTTTTATCAAAAAGGTAGGAAATCAACTTCATTTTCACCAAGAATTTAGAATATTGTGAATAGAGCAATTTACAACACATCCAAGAAACTTTTAGTAGAATTTGCAGCGTAGTTCCTTCGAAAAATTTTCTCAGCTTACCGAGTTATAATGGCATCTAGTAGTAGTAGCAAGGTGAAGAAAGGCTCTAAAATATTGGTGCAAGGTGTTGAATGGAAAGCCCCTAACTTCAAACTTTTGCCAGTGATCACTGAAACCCTCAACTTGAATGGAGCTTAGTCGCAGATCCCACCCAAGGTACTTCTCATAAATGATATTTGAACTCATTTTAAATGTGCAATTTAGGAGATAGAAACCCTTGAAATGGATAATTCCCTAAGTGAACTTTTTTTGAACAGAATTCTCAAACTTGAGCACAAACATTTGGAAGAGAAAGGTTTAACTCATATTCCTCACCTGCCTCAAAACTTTCAAATCAAGTGGATTAGGTATATCCTAAGCCAAGTTCATAATGGTCAATTGTGGTTAGAGCAACTAGTTTTGATCACCAAGAAAATGATACCTCGCATTACTGGTCTCCCCATGCTCACCAAAGCTAAAGCCACTAAAACCCTAGGTCGAGATGAGTTACAAAAGAAAACCCTAGCTGAATAGGACAATAAAGGAATGAAAATCAGTAATGTAATTGAATATACAACTAAAATTTGGCATTCATGTGATAGCACACAAGATTTATAGTTTGAGCTGACTCAATAGTGTGTCATGAAAAGTAGTTGATTTAGCTTTTAAGGTTGTGAAGAAGAATCTATCATATGACTTAGCAAATTTGTTGTTGAAGCAGCTGAACAAAAAAATGGAAAGCATTAGAACTTCAAAGAATAACCCATGCAAATTTGGTTCATTGTTGACATGTTTGTTTTTCTATGTTCAAAAGTTTTTCCCTTCTAAAGGCATGATTGTATGGAGAAAAGATATGCTAGTTTTATATCAGATTAATTAATATATCGCTGAAATGGGTGAAAATTTTGTTAGTATCATGGATAACTATTTTGAATCCCTCAAAGAAAACATGAGTAATAGATTCAAGATACCAAAGAAGTTAGTTGAAGATTATAAGGATGATGTTTTCTTTATGGTAGATAGTGATAGAGTATACATCCAGGCAGTAAGGCCTAGAGTTGCGTGGGTAAAACCTCTTCCATATGAGGTTAACATTGATGAGGCTAAGAAAATCATTGAAGCCTTGGTAAATGAGCCTGTAGATCCAAAGGCACCTTACTTTGGAACTTATGATGAGACAAAAGAAAGAATTGAACTTGAAATCAAGCTTCCATAGGTGGTAAACAAAGGCAAGAGGCTAATAAAATTGAGAACAACAAGCACCCCTCTTATGTTGACCAAAGGTAAAGGAGAAGATGTGGAAAATCATAGAATGAAGAGGAATCAATAAAGGAAGAAGAGTCATTAAGGAAGAAAGGAAAGGTATTCATTACCAAGCCACCAAAGCCATCCACTGCAGTATTTACAAGGAGATCTAGGAAGAAAGCAGTGATGTAATCTTCAACCAACCTCCTCTTACATTTCAAGAAAGGCTAAAGATTCTAAGAGAAGGTGCTAGAATAAACAATTTTAAAGCACTTAAGTATGAGACAAGGACTCCAGCAGAACAGAAAGAAGTTGAAGATCTGGTCATGGACAAATTGGGCAGATGGAAATTCTCTCCATACCAATTAGCATCACAGATCCCTGCAGTTTTGCTAGATAAGGTCAAGGTTAGGTGGGAGAACACCAAGAAGACTATCAAAGACATTTTTGCACAAACATTAAAACAATTGGTACCCAACTTGACTAATGCAGAGGTAAATAAGGCATTACAAGACAATGAGAAAAAAATGACTTTAAAGTTCAACACTTGTCTAGTTTTGATGAAAGATATAGAGTATGTTGTGAAGAATGCTACAAACCTATGGAAAAATGTATTCCATCTTCACAAACTGAGTGAATATCCTATTGAAATCAAAGATGATGGTGATGAAAATGACAAGGATGAAGACAATGATGAAGACTCTACTCAAGTTGTCACAATTAATGCAGATGAATATCAGGAGCTAATGAAGGATGATGAAGAGGAAAAAGAGGAAGAAGCTACAAAAGAAACCAGGGAAGAAGAAGAAGAGATCAACCTAGTCAAGTAGCTACGGCTATCATAGCCTCACTTCTTCACTCTCTAGCAAAACTTGCAACATCATCAAGCTCAGAGATAACTTCAACAGATTTGATTGTGACAACCACTGATACATCAAATGTCCAATCACTCCCTACTACCTCTCAGCTCAGCACATCATTGATAGAAGTGTCTACCACTTCATCCATTGAGTTGCAACATCCTTTAGTTACTGAGTTAGCTTCAGCAATGGATACAAAATGTTCTACAATTTTAAGCTCCTTAGCACTAAGTAAAGTTTTGGATTCTATAGTTTTAGCAACCTCAATTGTGCATGATCATGTAAGTGCTTCAGTTATAAATATTTATGTTAGTACTTCACTTGCAAATATTTTTTTTTTAGGAAGTTTGGTAAATATATCAGTTTTGGATTCTGTAAGTATTCCAATTAGTATTCCACCAGTAGGCACTGTACAAATTTTCATTGCTATTCCTACTATTTCCACTATTGTTTCTATTTTGAATTCTAAAGCATCAACTTCAAAGACAGCTGAACCAAAGATTCAACCAAGACTTTTGATTAGTGGAAAGGAAATAGATGAAGATATAGATCTGGATGAGGAAATTGAAATTCCCAAATGGGACTTTGACAATATCTTTGTAGATCAAATGCATATAGTTGGTCATCTTCTCCAAAGGAAGGCAAAGCAGAAGAAACTTAGAGAATAAAGAGACAGAGAAGATAAGATTATTGAGGATGTAAAGAACATTTTGACCAAAGCTATAGGTGTTGAAGTTGATACTTCTCAACACATTTTGTTACAATTAGAAGAGGTAGTCAATAAATTCAATGAAGATTCTAGTGGTCAAGATAAGTTAATTGAGAAAGCTTAGAAAAGAAATTTGATAATAAAGTGCTTGAGCACATTGCTCAACAAATAACTATCTAGCAGGTACAACTTTCTTCAATTTTGACAAGTCTTGAAACTTCTTACACAAATGTAACATCACTCTTTGCAAAGTTATGTGATATTACTGAACATACTAAGGAAATAAAGAGTAAATTGAATAAAAATGATGAAGATTTGATGGCTAGTGCAAAGCAGTTGCAACATGACCCTAGTTCAAGCTCTGCACATCATATGAAGATCAGATTCTTATTAGATATGCAGGTAGAATTGTTGAGAGAGGAAGCAAGGATCTGATCTACACTCATAGACATTTAGAATATGATCCTTCCCATCATGGATACAATGTAGAAGTACATTGCCTATTCCAAAACATTGATCCATGACAATAATTTCTCAATTGTAGATCACATGATCAAAGTCTTTGCAAAAGTTCAAGTTGCTCTACAGACGTGCAAGGTTTTGCAAAACAACTGAGATAAGACCTTAACTCTCATTCTTAAGGTACATTCTAATTTTCTCTCACATTTTGGTGTCTCCATATAAATAGATTGTGAATAAATCTTTGGCATTATTATCAAAAAGGGGGAGAGACATTTATATATAATTAAAGGGGGAGGGGGGGGGGGGGGGGTATATTTGTAAATATCAAGAGAGAAAGATACCATACTGGGAGATACACTTAGTATGTCAATATGCCTGACATGATATGTACATTGTATGGGGGAGAGTGATGCAAAGAAAAAGTATATATAATAGAATTACAAAGACAAATTTTTGAAAAATCTCAAAAATCAGCATGCCATACCAAGCTAAGTATCACATTATGGTGTACATAAGTTTTGGTTGATAAGTTTTTTTGTCTCTAATGCCAAAGGGGGAGATTTTTGACATTCAGTCAAGTTTGTTATTAGTGACAACACTTATTCAGATTTTGTATACAGTGTTTGCCAAGCACTATAGTTCAGATCGAGTAGTTCAACATTCACCAAGCACTACAGTTCAAACTAAGTAGTTCAATATTTTTTGAGCTTTATAGTTTCTACTGAGTTAACATCTTAAGTCAAGTGAAGCCAGTGTTAACTAAGTTGAATGGAAAATAGTGTCTAACAAGTACAGTAATGGTAAATAGGGAATGCAGTTTATACCAAGTTACATAGTATCTACTGAGTCACCAGTGTATACTGAGTTTGAAACTACATTGAAGTGATTAGTATGGACTGAGCTTCTACTTCTACCAAATGCATGATGATGTTGAGTAATGAAAATGGATGTCGTGCATCAGAATTTCACCAAGTCAGTTTTCAGAACCCAAGTATCTACATTTGGGCCAACTTTGTAATATTGGTGTTAACTTGTGTAATGGCCGACTTTGTAATTATGTAAATTGGATTGATATATATGTCATTTACTGTATCATATCCAAAAAGAAGCAAGTAACATGAGATAATGTGAATGGAATGTAAGTACATGAATCTGAATCGATAGTAGAGTAAAGTGTATTGTAAGGCCATATCAGGAGTAGCAGAGTTATATCTATCACATAGAGGTGATCAATACTTCAAAGATCTCAATCAACAATTCAGTTGTAAGTTAGAGATCTACTATTTCATCCTAATAGGTGAATTAGCTCCAAATCCTTTCACAAGGTAGACTTAATAGTCTTTTCTTAAATCTCTTTACCAAGTTCATACTTCATTGTATGTTTGTAAAACCTATAACAAGGTGGACCTAGTAGTCCTAATTGCTCCTAATAGGGTAGATCATCAGAAGTGATCAATGTAAGCCTTAACATGCCAACTTTATACTGCAGTATTAAAGTTTTGTGGGTATCATCCCCACCCTAGTTTTACTTTCTATTTGGAAGGTTTCTGGGTCACCAAATATTGTGTTCATGGTGTCTTATGTTTCTCAATTTCTCTAGCATATAGTAGATCTGATTTATTAATATTAATGCAATTAAGTTCTAGATTTGATAAAAGGTTTTGAGGTTACTGATTCACCCCTCCCCTCTCAGTAACCTAGCCAGTCCTGAATATTTCCAACATCCCATATAGTTTGTACTAACTCTTGAGGTTATACATGTCATCATCAACATGTATACAATCTCCATCTAACTTCGCTAGTCATAATATGACATCAGCAACAAGTTATAAGAAAAACAATACACTATTGTATACCAAATTCATACTTTGACAATTTTCTAAGTACCAAAATCTAAATATTTTTATTTCTAAGGTTTCCTATGAGTATGTACATCATGTGTTTCCATAAATGACAACAATTACATATCTCCATTAGCCAACTGTCAACTCCCCCTTTGGTAGTGATGGCAATAAGATAGGGAAAATTGGCTAAGTATCAAAAACTTAAAATAAACAACACATTGCATTTCATTTATTACAATTTTTCCATAAGCTCCCCCTTACAATATACTTTACAATATTATTTTCTCCTCTTTACCTAATTTGCAATTTTCCATTGTATCTCTCCCCCTTTGACATCAATGACAAAGATCAAAATGTCAAAAACTATTCAAAAACTATCCATCTACTATAAAAAATATTTGTCCTTCTGCCTTAAGTTGATAGAATCTTCATGAAATCATCAAAATTTTCCTTAAGATTATCCATACCTTTAGTCTATGTCTCCTTGGTAGATTTAGTAGAGGTAAGAATTTCACATAAAGCATATGATGCAATCTCAATTGCATTTGGGTCTAAATACAAAAAGTTAGAATAAGTGTCCTTGGCCTTGACACATTCCTCCAACTATTTTTCAACAAAAGGTATTTTTAGAGTAATAAACTCTCTGAAATTTGATACTCTCTTCAAAAAAAATTTCTTCTGAAGTTCCATTTTCCTGATATCATTGTGAATACTGGCCACTTTTCCTTCAAAACCATCAATCTTACAAGCTGGTTTCTGTATCTGGCTAGATAGAGCTTCTAGCTCAATCATCTTTCCTCCAATCTGATTGCCAATGTCTTTTGTCAATTTATATGATAGAGTACACTTAATGTACAATATCTTAACATCTTGTTGACACTTCCAAAGTTCCTTGATATAAGTATCAAGATTTATCAAATCATTCTTAATATTTTGACAAATGGTGCTAAACAAGTTAGCATCATGTGAAATTTGTGCCTTTGTTTTTGCAACACTCAACAAATTAGTAAATTCTTCATCAAATGACTTCAATACTGCCCGTGCCCTCTATTCTAGATCTATTTCTTTGTGCTACACTACTAGAGTACTATGTAGTCTATTAGTAACCTCCATCAAAGTTTTCTGTAGGCTCTTCATTGTGTTGTTCTTTTGAATGAGTTTTGTAGGGATGAGATCAAGTTAGTTTGATCATCATCATCAGTTTCTAGGCTAGCAAGTGAAAGCAGAGTAGATGAACTAGAAGGTTTAGTGTCATCCTCCCTTTGCTTCTTGGCTACCTCTTTGACTGTTTTCTCTTCTTCTTCTTTCTTTTCTCTTTCCTTCCTTTCATTTTCTCTCTTCTCTCTTCTCTTCCTCTTCCAATCTCTTCTTCTCATCTTCTTTTGTTTTCCTTCTCATTTCCTCTTTTGCTACTCTTTTCTTTTCTTCAATCTGCCTTAGTTTGTCTTCAATATCCTTGGTATTAGGTTCATTCTATTCAGAACCTTCAAATAGATTAGTATCATCAATGTTAATGGTAACATTGGTTTGATCTATCTACATAGTGTCACTGCTTACTGACACTTCCGAGGTTCTGGGTGCAAGTGAAGATGTTGCCTTAGATTCTATCAACATCTGACTTATTGCTACTACAATCTCACTTCTTAGCTTATCTTTCTCACCCACCATAAACAAAAATGGTCTCACTTTATTTATCAGATAAGGTGCAAGATTATTCAATAATCTCTTAATTTCTTCTTTGTCATCAGTCTTGCAAATAGTTCTTAGCATAGACTTTTGAAGTTCTAAATCTTCTTCTCTTACTAGTGCCTTCTTCTCAATAAGTCTATCATAGACTTTCTGGTTTATTATGCCCTCAATATCCTTTAGTTTCAGATTGTTTTCTATAATGTATCTCATAGTAGAGATATCAATATGATCTTTCTCAAAATTGTTATACAAATTATAGATTTTTTTCATCTAAAAAAAGTCACCCTCAATAGCAATAGTTGAGTTTATCTTTTCTATCTTTAGCTTCTAGGGTTGCCGAGCTTTTTCCTATTGATTGCTTAGAAGTTGTTACCTTCTCTTCTTTCTTAACTTCTTATTCTTCTTCTTCTTCATCACTAGACTCAACAATTGTCAACAATGTCTTTTGTCTCTTGCCTAATCTAGTGGCTTGTTGCTTGACCCTTTTAGTCTTTTTGGTCACTGCTTCCACTAATCTCTTAGATTTTCTCTTTGGTTCACTAGGTTGCACATCTAACACTACTGCATACAGAATGCTCTATTATGAAGATGTCTCTGCAACAAATACTGAAAATGGTTGTATATTTATTATACCTTGCTTCATGGTTTTCCTAACTACCTCAGACTCACTCTTAGTCATACTAGCCTTTGATAAAGCTTTCTTCATAATAGTTTCTATTTTCTTATCAGAAGCCTTCTCCAAGGATGTCTAATGAGCTAACTAGGTAATCTCATCATATGTTCCAAATTTGTAATCAGCTTTTTCCTTTTCTGATTTCAACAATAAATCAATGTATCCAACTATTGTTTCATCATTTAATTCATAACCTAAGGGATTGAGAAATGTTTCCTGAGGTTCTACTGCTTGTATATAAGTAAAATCTATATCAACCATAACACAAATGTCTTCCTTAAATCTATCTACAATTGTAGGTGCAATTTTGCATCTTTGTCTCATTTCATTCTAAAATGTCTTCATTATCAGGTTTCCACTATCCAATATCTTATTTTCTAGATGTCTTCTTTATACTTCTGTGATCTTCTCCATTGTACATCTATCACTGCTCATTGTACATATATTGGAATATTTTAAGCACATGAAAGAACATGTGATTGATTAGTGATTGAAATCCAAACACACCATTCTTAGTCCTCTTGATCTTTTCTAGGTTCTCAAGTAGTTGCATTCACAAAATTCACTGAGGTTTACTTGTTCCTTCTCAATACATATCTTATAAGCTACATAGATGAATCTAGCTAACAATTTAGTATCTCCATGACTAATAAATATTGGAATATTTTAAGAACATGAAAGAATATGTGATTGATTAGTGACTAAAATCTAAACACACTATTCTTAGTCCTCTTGATCTTTTCTAGGTTCTCAAGTAGTTTCATTCTTAAAATTTCACTGAGGTTGCTTGTTCCTTCTCAATACATATCTTATAGGTTGCATAGATGAATCTTGATAATTCTACTCAAAAATCTTACACCATCTTGCTCAATGGTGTTGATCACCATGACCTTTCCATTATATATTGCTTTGGTATAACTCTCAAATTTATTCTTAACCATTTTCTCACCTATAAGTACACTGCCTTGTTTGCTAAGACTAGTTACTCATGAATGAGGTTGGCAAAAATATCAACTACACTATCTTGCATCCATAGTTTCCCATCATGTATTCTGCTTAATATGATTTGTGTCCACTCATATGTGTCCAATTTATGGTAGAAATGATATTTGAATAGGTCTAGTTCCTTCAAGTGTTCAAATATGGGTTTCATAGTCATAATGTGATTGAAAACTAATTCCATATCCTTGTTCATGTATTCATTCCCAATAGATTCAAATTTACTATTTAGATAACTTCCTATATCTTCCAAATATACTATATTATTTGGAGTAATGGATAATGATGAGTTATGATTTCTTTCTACAGGTTTCATGGATACAACTTTTAACTTAGGTATGTCCTTGTTCTCAACATTGTGCACTACTAACATATCCATGATTCTATCAAATATGAGCTTTTATCGAATAAATTCTGCAGAAAAATGATAAAATACCTCTTTTCAAAAATAGGGTTTGTTTTAAAATTTCCTTGACAAGTTGTTTTCGAGTTCTTTCTACTTTGGATGTATTCACAATGAAGTGAAAATCAAGTCTTTACTCTATTTATTCCATCAACTTGAAATTGCATTAACAACGTACTTTGCAAACATGAAAAACTTGTTAATTATATTTTGTAATCAAATATCTACTCAAGATCATCTATTTGATCTTTAGATGCCGCCCGAGGTTTACTATAGCCTCCTTTCATCATGATAATGTTCCACAAAACTTCACTTTATGAAATTCTCTATAAAAACATAATTTTCATCTTTTTCTATAGAATTAACTTTCTCTGTAATACCAATAACTCTTAATTCCTTTGTAACTTGTTTAGATAAGTTCCAAATTAAAAGGGGGCTTAGGTATCATCTAAACTTATCTTGATACACCTTTTCCCAACTTTGCAACCTCTAATTCGATCTTTGAATGAAGTTTTTAAATTTTGGTGCTATGAAGAAGCTTAATTCAACTTAATTGAATCAAACTCGGTAACTGACTTTGATCTTCCTGTCTCATCATCTAACTTATCCTTTGAGATGTCCAATCCTTTTACAAATGCCTCATTGAGTTCTTCACAGAGTTCACTGACTATTCCTTTGTTACTTATTGTCTTTGTTAGTTCTAGAGCTCCTTTCATAGTTCCTTCTATCATTTCCAACATTTCTTCCATCATTCCTTCTATTTCTAAAGTTTCTTCCATTGTTCCTTCTATCTCTGTAATTTCTATCCATTCTATAATAATTTTTTGTATGTCCAAAATTATTGCAAAATTGACATACTGGTGTTCTACTTCTAGGATTCTACTGATCATCAGGTGCATGACAATTCTGAGCTATGTGTCCAAAGTTGTTACACTTAGAACACACGATCTATCTTCTGCCTTCATAAGGTATCTCTCAATGTTCTTTCATTAGATCTTGTTCTATCTATATGGTTAGTATTTCTAGACATTCTATTATTGTCATATTTAGGTTTCCTACAATCAATTGCTTTATGACCCATACCATGACAATTAAGACAATAAAAATTCTTAACATGATTAAATGACTTATTTGAACAATATCTTTTCATATGACCTATTTCATTACATGAAAAACACTTATCTCTAAATTCATACCTAGTTTCCTTAGGAGATTCCACTTGCTTTGGTTCATCCAATATTCAACTTCCTTGTCTTATCCAACTTCTTTAGGTTTATCAAAATATTGACCAGATTTAATCTTATCATCAGATTTACCCTTTTCTTTTGGATCTGATCTAATCTTAGGTTTCTTTGTAGACATGTTAAATAGATAACCAAGACCAGTCTTATCATAAGTAGGTCTTTGTATTAACATTCAATCATCAAGATTTTCTCTGCTAGAATAAAGCTTCTCAAGTTGCTGCTTGCATTGAGTTAATTCACCTTTCACAATAGTATTGTATTCATGAAGTTCTTCATGATCTTCTTTCAAGGTTTCAAATTCAGATGTCTTCTTTGCCAGACTTGCTCTTAGATCTGAATTTTCAGTCTTCAAATCAAATTCAACTTTGCTAGGATCATTTCTCAAAGTCAACTTTAGATTCACAATTTTCAATTCATGCTTCAAGATCTTGTATTCTATCTTTAGCTTCGAATAGTCATCATTACTAGTTTTAGATTCAGTAGATTTAGGCTTGGATTTGAGATGTTCAATCTTTTCCTTCAATTGTCCAATGTCTATTTTGGAGTCTTCATATCTTTATTTCAACTTATCTCTTTCTTTAGTAAGGAGATTAATTTGTTCAAGTGCCTCTGCAAGGTTCTGCATCAATTTTTCCATATCCATAGGGATCTTACTCAAGTTGTTAAGCCTCTTCAGAGTAACTACACTTTGATACCAATTATTATAAATAGGGATTACTAAGGGGGGGGGGGGGGGACGGTGAATCAGTAATCTATAAACTTTAGTCACCAATTGGATAATATTTCTTACTTTAAACCATACATAAAAAAGTAATAAAGTAATGCTGAACAGTAATAGTAACCATGCACAAAAATAACTCATAACACCATATTTTGTTAACTAGGGAAACCCTGGTCAAGGGAAAACCTCGGTGGGGATGATACCCACTAGATAATATACTGATATATAAGGTCCTTATCAGAGGATGGACTCTGTTAGGAGTCAATGAGAAAATTCAGTATAGAGAGTCACTATTAGGAGATTTTGAATCCCTATTAGGAGATTCCAACCCTGTTAGGAGTTGTAGTACAATAGTATGCAAGATGAGCTTACTGCCCAAACATGCACTTCCAATTACAAGAAGAACTCACTACCCAAATAAGTAATCAAACTTAAGGAACATATATTCTTTCTTAGTTCAATCTCGGATCACAAAATAGCCTTACAAACTTCACATTTATCACTTTCATAAAAGTTTGCATGCAATTGCTCAACATCACAACTACATGATAGCATGCTTGGATTCACAAGATGTCCTTTGCATAAATAACATGCCTTTAAAAAAATTGTTGCTAGGTCAACTAAGACCACAATACATTTTTCCAACTTAGAGTAAACATCTAGGATGTCTGTCATGAGCCCAAATTAAAAGGATATATGGATATTCGAATAACATATTATACAATGATAATAATTAAGAATAATAATATTATAATCCATTATAATAGTGATATATTTGACAATATAAAATAAAACAATAAATAAGATTATAGCATAATTGTAATGTAAAATATTATATTATAATTATAATATTAATAAGTTAAATAAATTAAATAACAAATAAATAATTTGTTTATAAATGATATCAAATACTAATAATTTTATAACGTACCTACATGGGATAATATTATAATATAATTAAGAATTAAATATTATTATAAATAATATATAAAGAAAATACACTACGTAATAGTATTAAGAATAATGATATTACTATTATTATTAATATAATATATAATATGTTATAATTACATTATAAATCAATAAGGTGATAATATATCTAACTATTATCACATTGGATATAAGTACTATTAATGACTAAAGGTAATGGATTGATTAATTAATCAATATAATATTATATCTAATATGGTACAACCATAAATATAAAATGTTAGTAAAATATAAATATACAAATATAAAAGTAAATAGTCTAATATTATGTAATATTATATTAACTTATATTGAAAAAATAAATTAATATGTATTATTATTTATCAATAGAATAATGGTAATTAATAATATATATGATAAATAAATAATAACACTTCAATAAATAAAATATATATCCAATTTAATATATTATTGATCTATCATTAATATGACATGAATAAAATAATAAAATGCACAATATAATAATATATCAATGGTAACTAAGAAATTCATGACCAAAGAAAGGTCACGACATTTCCCTCAGCCCTCCTCACACGCATATAAGATGAATATGACATTAAAGCAGAAATGAAAAGAAAGCATTGTTACTAATATTAGAGACGACATCATCCAAAGACATAATCAATTCAACATATATCAGAGACAGCTTCATTGTCAACACATTGAGATAGATTGACCAAACACAACTTGTACAATATCCATTCATTATCTCAAAAATGTCTTCCATCAGAGATATCATTACCATTAGATCAACCTATGTATACAACATAGCACATATTAGAGATAGTCATCTAAGTTATTAAGTTTGTATTTCATTGCCATATTAGATACAACATTGATAATTATTGGAAGCATTTAAATTTGTTATGTTATACTTAGCATCGGCAATTGGAATTGGAAATTAAAATAATGAATTTCATCGAGTTATATTCATAGAAGTGTAGAAATCTCCATAGTGTCTCAAGTCTCATAAAGAGGGTCATTACAATTAGTATCAAAGCATTTGATCTTGCCATTTTGTGAAGTTATCCAAAAATTTGCAAAAAAATTGATATTTAGATGTATGTGGTGATGCAATGAGAAAAGATGATCTTCAAACCAACTGAATATATAGGAAGAATACATAGTTAGGAACTGGGAAGAGAGTAAAACAAAACAAAGCATTTATATTAAAATTAGAGCTTTTTAGAGCGTGATTCTGCTAGCCTATGGGATAAAATATTAGCAAATATCTGCATCAAGAAGAGCTAGTTCCATGATAAATTAGTGGAAAGGATAGGTAATTGCGTGAGTTGAAGCAATGATATTATAAAAGATGATTTACTGCAAGGTTTGGGTCTTTTTGTTCCATGTCTATCATAGGTAGCTCAATATACAATCAAAGTTACATATAAACTGAATGCATATGGAAAGGTGGCAGCTTGCTTGATTGAGGAAGTCTTGAATTAGCAATCGATCTTGGCATGTAGCCAGCCAAAAACTCTATAAACTTCATCCAGGGTTGAGGAGTGATTGAGGAGGATGTTTGAACAGTTCATTTGCTATATGGCCAACCAATCTAGCAAAATGGCCCTCCAAACGCTATTTTTTGGCTCTATTACAAAAATTTCTATCACCAGACATGTAAAATGGCAATCTACTTCATGTGCAACAAAAAAAAATTCGAATAGAGGATCAAA
Source organism: Cupressus sempervirens (assembly GCA_028749045.1). NCBI lineage: Eukaryota > Viridiplantae > Streptophyta > Pinopsida > Cupressales > Cupressaceae > Cupressus > Cupressus sempervirens. The sequence goes on along the minus strand of CM053789.1, from coordinate 591,797,296 downwards.
ATTTCCTATTACCCACTTGTCCACCTGCACATTGCCAAGTCCACAAACGACATTCTATAATCCTTTCACACTATTTTTTATGAGAGCCTTAGATCTGATATGAGCTAGCAACAATAGCCTCTATAAAGTTTAGGGTTTCTTATATTTTGTATCTGTGTTTACTAAAGTTGCATCTTGATTTGCTATAAAATTTTGGAAGGTAAGAGAAAGCCATCATGTCTGAAAGCTGTGCATGGGATTGAGAACATTGATGTTGGTTTAGGCAAGAAAATAAACACCATAAAGCACGCTTCATGTTCTCAAGGAAGATCTAATTTAGTTGGTGCGCTGGAGGAAAAATATTTCAAAACCAAAATTGAAAGTTTTAGCGAGCCTGTCTAGGAACAAACAAACAAAAACTAAAAAGAATGATATTCTACTTAAATTTTGAAGATTGTGCTGAGAGTTTATTAGACTGGTTAGCAAGTAGATTAAAATAATCTTATTATTTGAAGACTTCATATTTTGGGCATTCAATATATTTTGTAGCCTATAAGTTCAGAAAGAAGACTTGAATATACTGAGTGATTAAGGACTTACAATACATAGTTAATCTGCAACCTGAATAGCTTATAAATGATTGCAACCCCTTGAACTAAAAGGAAAAATATACGAAACAAATTTGGCTTTTGAAGCTCATTTAGTCAATTATGAAAAGAAAGAACATGAAGATGAAAATAACCAAATACAAATCCAACACTAGAGCACTTGCACTTGCTGAAGTAGTATCTAAAATTCTACTAATGTAAGGTAAACTCCACAAGTGAGGCTTGAAGATAGAGAAATGCACAACGTCAGGAAAATAAAAGGATCGATAAATCACAACATTCCATTTGTGACGGCAGAAATATTATAATTGACAATCATTTGTTCAAACAATAGATAGCTCGTGCACTCTATAATCATTATTCAGTCGCCCATTTACACATAGCAACTGTTGAAAGACAACAGATATATCATGCACTTTGTGATCATTATTTAGCCGGCCATTATTTAAAGCAACTATTGATATTAGATATATCAGTTTTTGCATTCATATCTTAGATAAGTTTCAGTATTCTTTCTCTCCAGTTTAATTCATATCAGAATCAAAATTTAAATTTTCTTATCCAGTAATTACTATTAGTCTAGAATTTTTTAACATGGTGTCAGGTTTAAATAAAGATCTATATTCAGACTAATAATTAGCAAGATCAATATTTGATCTTCTTTAATACCCAAATGGTAAATAGACTTAAGGTGGAGGACAAACTAGAAGGTGCTACAAACTTCACATCATGGAAGTTTAGAATGATGTTAGCCTTAGAAGAGAATGATATAGGTAGATGATAATACTTCAACCACTAATGTGTTAGAAATTCAACAATGGAAGGAAAACAACATTAAGGTTAAGATGATGATAGTAGAATCAGTAAAAGAACACATTGTGCTAATCATATCCAAAATTTAGACTGCTAGAGAAATGTTTATGACATTAATGAACATGTATGATATTAACAACACTGGCAGAACACTTGCATTCAAACAAAGGTTGCACCAAATTATAATGACTAATAGAGAATCAATAATGTCATACTTTATGAAAATTGGTATCAGAAAGTTTATAACTATACATGTCAAAGATATGATGTTATAACTATAAAAAAAGGAGAAGAGACATGTCAAAGATCTAATGTTATAACTATAACAAAATTGGTTACTATGCAAGTCAATGCAAACAATGCTCTAAAACCCAAGCTAGATTATAAAATTGATATAGAAAAGGATTAAGATGAATTCTTATTTTTCCAACACTTTCAAGTCATGTACCTACTGATCATAGCACCTAGATAATTGACAATGGTGCATATCAACACATTGCAAGATTTAGAGGACCACTTAAAAGATTTTAAGTAAGTCTTTTGACCAAATGATTATTGGAGATGATTCCAATTATACCATTGAAGGAATTGGATTGGCCTCCTTAAAAGTAAATGATGACATCTCCCTATAATTAAATAATGTTCTGTTGTTCTAGGAATCAAGAAAATCTTGTCTCAGTATTAGCCTTGGAAACAAGGGATGCCACATTGCATTGACAAGTGGTCAAGGTACTATAGAGCCAAAGAATTCTAATATCAAAACAACTAAGGTTATTGGAGTTCGACATGGGCATCTCTATAGACTATGCTTTGTTCCTACTCAAGCATTAATTCTTAATTCATTCAACTCAAGTGAAGTATTAAACACCATGGAAATATATTAAATGAGGTGTAGTGACCTATCATAGTTTAGTGACTATTGGTTTTACACCTGACATTACAAAAGAGTAAATACATGTCCATAGAGCAGTGTATATTCCAAAAAAGAAAGAATTTAACCAATTATGATAGAAGGGAAAGCCATGTGATTAGATAGTACATAGGGGTCTATTTCTCATATGTATTATAATCTCTTAAGATATGGAGTTGGTGGAGGGAGAGGCAGAGTAATTTTGGGCACATGACGAATATCCTCTAGGGAACCGCTTGTAGCCTGTTTCACATGCCCTCTGCATCGTAAATCTACCATCTCAAGATGATCATAATAAGGAGAGATCAAGATTCCTATGCCAAATAATTATGTTCATTGGATTAACACTTATTTTCTTGTCTAAATTATAAAATCTTAAGATAGGGAGTTGGTGGAGGGAGAGGCAGAGTAATTTCGGGCACATGACAGATATCCTCCAAGGAATCGCTTGTAGCCTATTTCACGTGCCCCCTATACCATAAATCTACCATCTCAAGATGATTGTAATAAGGAGAGAGAAAGTTTTCTGTGTACTATAAGAAGAAATCTTCCAAATAATTTTCTTCTCATCTACATTAGGATCTCTTAAGGTAGGGAGTTGGTCGAGGGAGAGGCAGAGTAATTTCGGGCACATGACAGATATCCTCCAGGGAACTGCTTGTAGCCTGTTTCATGTGCCCTTTGCATCGTAAATCTACCATCTTAAGATGATCATGATAAGGAGAGAGAAATATTCCTTCCAAAGGATTATGTAAATGAAAAAAGGGACTCATCTTTTCTTTAGAGCTATTATATGCTAATAATTATTTGTGTTGCAGGTCCATGATCAAAAGGCGTATTAGGGAAGTATATTTTATAAGTCATTCCCTTTACTCTACTTCATTGTGAAATTTAAATTATAGAGAATCAACAAAGAATGTATGATGTGTCTTCATCGTGTATGCTTTGTGTTTTCATGCACTTATGTGTCTACTTTGTGTTTGCTTTGTGTCTTCTTGCATTAATGTGTATACTTTGTATCTACTTTGTGTCTTCATGCATTAATGTCTAAATATTGTATATATTTATATTTCATAATTTTGTTAGCATAATCATCATTTTAATAATCTAAAGTAAAATGATCAAGGAATAGGCCGTTGATTTTTAAGTTGAGTGGAAATTAGGAATTGCTTGAGGTCAAGCAATTTGTGGAAGGGCAGACTTGTCATGAGCCCAAATTAAAAGGATATATGAATATTCAAATAACATATTATACAATGATAAAAATTAAGAATAATAATATTATAATCCATTATAATAGTGATATATTTGACAATATAAAATAAAACAATAAATAAGATTATAGCATAATTGTAATGTAAAATATTATATTATAATTATAATATTAATAAGTTAAATAAATTAAATAACAAATAAATAATTTGATTATAAATGATATCAAATACTAATAATTTTATAACGTACCTACGTGGGATAATATTATAATATAATTAAGAATTAAATATTATTATAAATAATATATAAAGAAAATACACTACGTAATAGTATTAAGAATAATGATATTACTATTATTATTAATATAATATATAATATGTTATAATTACATAATAAATCAATAAGGTGATAATATATCTAACTATTATCACATTGGATATAAATACTATTAATGACTAAAGGTAATGGATTGATTAATTAATCAATATAATATTATATCTAGTATGGTACAACCATTAATATAAAATGTTAGTACAATATAAATATATAAATATAAAAGTAAATAGTCTAATATTATGTAATATTATATTAACTTATATTGAAAAATAAATTAATATGTATTATTATTATTTATCAATAGAATAATGGTAATTAATAATATATATGATAAATAAATAATAACACTTCAATAAATAAAATATATATCTAGTATAATATATTATTGATCTATCATTAATATGAGATGAACAAAATAATAAAATGCACAATATAATAATATATCAATAGTAACTAAGAAAGTCATGACCAAGGAAAGGTCACGACCTTTCCCTCAGCCCTCCTCACACGCATATAAGATGAATATGACATTAAAGCAAAAATGAAAAGAAAGCATTGTTACAAATATCAGAGACGACATCATCCAGAGACATAATCAATTCAACATATATCAGAGACAGCTTCATTGACAACACATTGAGATAGATTGACCAAACACAACCTGTACAATATCCATTCATTATCTCAAAAATGTCTTCCATTAGAGATATCATTACCATTATATCAACCTATGTATACAACATAGCACATATTAGGGATAGTCATCTAGGTTATTAAGTTTATATTTCATTGCCATGTTGATACAACATTGATAATTATTGGAAGCATTTACATTCATTATGTTATACTTATCGACAATTGGAATTGGAAATTAAAATAACAAATTTCATCGAGTTATATTCATAGAAGTGTGGAAATCTCAATAGTGCCTCAAGTCTCATAAAGAGGGTCATTACAATGTTGGTCCTAATTGGACAATTAATTATTTTGCAAACAAAATAATTGTTTTTGATAAGATAAGCAGGTTTTATAGGGACCCTGAAACCCAAAAGTAGCTACAAGAAAAGGCTGATAATAAGCAATAAAGCCCAGCTAGATAATACAAGTCTAAAGGCTGATAATAAGCACGAAGCCTAGCCAAAACAAAGGCCAACAAAAAGGCTAGAAAAGACATAATAATTGTTTCCTTCAATTCTACTATCCTGTTTCACTATTAAAACATGAATACCACTGTTCCATATAGTCCATACTAACTTCTAAGGTTATACACATCATCATCAACATGTATACAATCCCCATCTAACTTCGCTAGTCATAATATGACATCAACAACAAGTTATAAGCAAAACAATATACTTGTAAGACACTTTTTTGAGTTTCAAAAACTAAGTATCTTTATTTTTGAGGTTTCTTGTGAGCATATACATCATGTGTTGTCATAAATGACAATAATTACATATCTCCATTAGCCAATTGTCAATAGGTATTGTATTTAAATTTTAATATTAGTCACTTATCTAGATGGGTTCATATTATGTGTAACCTATGTATTAGTTTAGATGCTCGTGGGTGCAGGCCTTATTGTAATTTGTTGTTGATATGGATTACTTATATTTTCTTTTAATTTTGTTTTGGGCAATGTCAACATTGTTGTAACCTCTATGAACTATCTTCTATATAAGTATAGTGCATGCTTAGGCAAAGATAATGTATAAAAAAAATGTAAGTGTGAGCAAGAATGTATAGATCTACAAGTAAAGTTTCAAAATTTTGATTTTATATGGTATATATTTAAGATTGTGGCAAAGATGTATAGGAAAGGATAATTTTTTTATGAGGTAGATAGAGTTTTATATCTTATTCATAAGATAATGTGTCTTGGGTGCACAAGTTCTTTTTGTATCTTGTCACTTTAGTAACGAGTCTCTATTGGCAAGTTGAGGTAGTGAGCTCTTATCTATATTCAATTTTGTATTACTACCGAACCTTGGTTTGTAAGTTAGTGATTCAATTATCTTTGTGAGAAAGCACTCATTGTGGTATTTCTTAATTTGGGTTTTCCACATATAAAACATTGACATTGATGTGCTTTTTTAGTTCATAATTTTCTTATTATATTATGAGTTGAATATTGAAGATAGTTTATTGCCCCTATATCCCATTTGTCTTATGGATCAATTTTAGTAATTTTGATCAATTACAGTTGATTTTAATTATGCTTCATTATCATCTTTTTATTTTATCTTAACATTGAATTTAATATTTTTCACAATTATTTATTTAAATGTCATCATGTGTGAAGGCCCCCTTTTGCATAAATAAACTTCATTTATTTATGTTTTATTGTCTTTTATTTCACCTTTAATTTCATATGTCTTCATTATCTTATTCTCTTTTTATTTATATATTTTATTATCTAAATGAAATTTGGACTTTTTGGAGGCACAATATAAATTTGTTCTATTACTTGATCATTTACTATTAACTCTAGGCTCTTCCATTTATTTTGTCTTTTCGTCACATCTTTTGTGTCTATTTGTTTTCAAGTAGTTTTCTATTTAAATTTCCTTCTTCATCTAGTTTTGGGTAATCACATTTAAAGTATTGTCTTCTAATTATTTTGTTATAAAATTTATTTCCAAACCTATATTAGTGTACTTGTAATGAAGAGAAACATCATATTAGTGAGAAGAAAGAAGAATAATGAAATACAATAAGAGAACTTGCATGATTTTATTTACATTTTTATGCAAATCTGATTTTAAAGCCTCATTAGGTGATTGATAATTTAAATATATGATCTAATGACCTTCTAGTGGTTGTAGGTTTCATATTCTAAAAATTGATTTTCCCTATCCACAAATGGTGAATTTACTCTCTTTGATTAAAACCTCTAGATCTCTAAGGTGGTTTTATCAATTAAAATAACTCTTATTTGAAATGATTGATTACCATTGGAAGATGAATGAATCCAGTTTGACTGCAAAGAAAACCATAATGAATTTCATTAATTAATTAAGGGTGTACTTCCTTATGGTAATAAGTTTATTACTTTTAACTCTTTTCTCTTCTCTTTGGTTGTGGCAAACCTTTGTTGCTCTTTGTTAACAAGAATTGTCAATAATTGGTCAATAAGCTTCTTGGTTGAGTCTTCTTCAACCTCATAGGCCAACTTGGTCAACCAATGGTTCTATGGTTCAACCACCTATACCATGCACATGTCTATGCTTGCTAAGAAACAAATGTCTATTCTTTAATCATTGATTAGACTCACTATTGTCCTCTTTCTTCTTTTCATATTAGCTTGAAATTGCTTGAAATATCTATCAATCTTGTTGAGGGCACTATTTCCCACCTTGTTATACATATTCATTATTTGGGTTGTGATGTAACTCTTTGACATCCACTGGAACTTCTTATATCAAGTGTATTCTTCCTTGAAGTAGAAAAATATACTCACTAGCATTATACCAAACTTAAATATATGTTCTTTGCTATCCTTGATTTTCTTCAAATTTTCCATCAGTTGTCCATGTCACTACCCACTTAGGTTAAGCTTGGTTTTCTCTATTATGATCTAGTGTGCTCCTTACATTGCTCCATTGAGCACATTGTTTATTTGACTAGATTGATAAAGCTTGTGTCCAATTACCCTTACTAGAAGCTACACTTTATTATTGATAAAATATTTTTAGAGAGCATATTCTACCATCGTGATGACATCTAGTCAAATTTTCCACTACTATTGGCTTGTTCTTATAGATGGTCATCTTTGCTCCAATATTGTTGAACCCTGTAGCTCTCTCAATTGCTTCCTTCATGATCTTATAGGGCTTATCAAGCCACATGTATGCATCATACACCCTATTGAGCATGAATCTCACCCATTCATCCTTGAATAAATTAGGGATATCTACTATACAAGCTAGGGTTGTTTCCTCTAGGTCTTTAAAACCCAATTCCCATTGATTTTTCACATAAAATTTTTCATATTTTGATACAATCTCTACATCTCCCAACTCTATAATTTTTTCTTTTAAATAATGAATCATGCCTTTAATTAGAAACATGTTACCTAGAAGTGAGAATAAGTCTCTTGTCATGTCCTTTTCATTAGTACTCTACAAGATTAGTTTGTGGATGAGTGGCTCTCTTTCTTGTCCATCAACGAATTTGATATAAAATAGACCATCATATTATTTGTGTGCCATTGTAAGATTTATCTCTGAAGTGGTCTTCTTTTACATGACATTTTACACTAGACTGGTTCTAGGGTTGCAAAGTGACTAGTAGTTTCTTGCTCAAATTCACACAAAGATTGCACTTTTAGTTTTCTAGGGTTTCACAAACAAAGTCTCTTTGCATCTACAGATTGAAAGAGTGATATTTTCTGAATTATGTATCTATTTATAGATCTGACTAAAAAGTAATGTTAGGGTCCTAACGTTAACTTCATCTCTTACCTACCTTTACCTTTTTGTAATAAAAAACTTCTATCAGTTTCATCCAACATCCAGATTTTGGAGACAATCTGTCTTTACTTTTCTAGTGAAACATTTCCCCTTTTCAACATGTCACTCATCATGACTTATTGGTTCGAATGCAGGGACCTATGCAAGAATGCCTCTTCTTACCTAACCCCTCTTAAGATTTACAAGCTTAACTTGATTGGGAAGTCTCACCACTTGTTAGTGAGCTTACTACTTCTCCAATCTTTAATCTAGCATCCTCCAACCTTTTCTTGGTTCATACCTTGGCAAAGTCCTTGCCGAGTTTCTCAATATAAATGCCCCTATCCTTTCCTTTTTTTCCCATTGTGTTGGTGTTTGGGTTTACACTTGACCCAACAATACTTGGCTATATGACCTATTTGGTGACAATTGTAGCACATCCTTCTTGGGTTATTCCTTGATCTTATGTAGTTCCAATAACCCATCTTCAACTTGCAATGAGACACAATGTGACCATCATTACCATAGGTGAAGAAAACATGTCTCTCACACTTACTCCTAGTGTGTCTCTTTGACTTAAGAGACAATTGATATGATTGAGCTTTCTATCTACATTCTTTGGCACTATGACTATACCTTTTACAAAGATAATAGTAACCTTTTTCTCTTATCTCATTTGCAAGACCTCATGTGCACTGTGTCCATACCAATGATAGATACTATAGGCATCCTAAATACTGGTTACAACTTGCCCATGCTACACATTTGACTTGTGTCCTATTTTACCACAAAAAAAAACAAGTAGGTTTGTTTGAAGACATACCTACATCATTTTCCTTTTCTTCTTTGTGAAGTTTGAGTCTTTTTCTCTTGGAGACTCTCCTTTTCAATTTTGTTAATTCCCTCAAATCCTAGATCGGTTGTGTTGGTGGTCTTCCTCTAGTCCTTATATGATCTTCCACCTTCTTGGTGCTTTCATTGGATTTTCTCACCTTTTCATTTTAGTCTTTTGTACTTTTTAGTTCATCCACCAGTTGATGAACTTGTTCATCCAACTATTTGGCTTCTTCATTTAGGACTTCTAGTTGTTTAGTTTTTTCATGATGATACTCTTGTAGGATATTGTTTTCTTGTGTGATGTATTGGTGCTCTACTTCTATGAGGGATATATCATCTTCTTTTTCTTTGAGAAGGTCCTCAAATCATTGTTTTCCTTCCTAAGCCAATCCAAGTTCCTCATAGGCTTGATCTTTCACTAGGATGGAGTTTCCTTCCTCATCTCGTGCTTCACTCAATGTAACTATTGAATGTTCTTGTTATCATTTTATTGCCTTGAATCTTTGGGTTATCTTTTCATTCTCATTCATGAGTTATATGAGATTTCTTTTTTAGATTCTTCAGAGCTACTTTTCTCCTTAATTTTTTCTATCATCTCTTGGCTTTCTCCCAACTTCTTCATAAACTTCTTTCTTTTGGCTAAGGATTCTCTCAACTTGTCTCTTAGAACTTGAACAGTGTCAAGTGCTTCATCAAGTTGTGTCTTGCATTTCATAACCACCACATGATCTTCCCTCAAGTTGTCAGGCTTGTAGCTATTAAAGTCTAAGCTCTGATACTGTAATCACCTAAAAATGGTCATCTAGACTATTAGCCCCCTTTTCAACATTTTGGCTAAATTAATTTAATCATTTACCTAGACCAAATTGCTAATAATCAATTTATTTGATTATAACCTATAGTTTGACTATGCTATCCTAAGTTCATTATTTGATTAAAAGAACATGTCCCCTTTTAATTAAATAAAAGACCCCATTCTTCTAACCCACTTAAAGTGCACACATAAAGTCCTTTTTCTATTTTACAATTAAAAGAAAAGGCTTTGTGACTTTTGTCTTATATGACAAGTCAACTTATATTCTATTGGTTGACTTGTGTGTGCACATGGATCACTCTTTTCAAATTCCACCATTGATCATCCACCATCTTCATCTTGATCTCTACTGTTCGTATGACTTTAAAAGGGAGAGAGCTTTCCCCCTCAAAGGATCCATCCTCATTTTGAATATTGTTGTGCTACAGGTTTTCTAACAAGTTTCTTTGGAGCTTTGTGGAGAACTTCTATTTCTTGTCTATATTCTCTCATACCATAGCATTTTAGCTTAGACTCATGTTGCATGTTAGTTTAGCTTCTATTTTGCAATAATCTATCTCACATAGCTTAATATTTGGATTGTAACACTCTCATCCATGCTTAGAATAGCTCCAATTTGCATCTCATTCTAGCTTAATTTTCATTTGCATTGCATTCTTGAGGAACTCCTTGGGACATTTGCATTCTTGCATCTTGTCTTTGGAACCTCCCATTGCATGGTTTACTAGCAAGAAGAGTATCTCTAAGGCTCATTTGAGAGCCCTTGAACTTGAAATACACTCTCTTGCACTCCGTGGATAGGGAGCTCTAACCCAGCATCCAAGCATTCTGAACTCATAAAATCATTTGGATAGAAGAGTTTAGAGTGGTACACTTTCGAGTGTACATTTTTGGCGCCCACCATGGGGCTTGAATCAAGCTTTCAGCTCCATTTGCTTTCATTTCTTATCTTTGATTTTTTATAGCAGAATATTGGATCTAATCAAGTGCTTTTATAGAATTATCAGTTTGGTTTTAAGGCCAACCCATAAGTAGATTGGTTTGAAGGCCAAAAATCTAGTTGGTTTAAAGATTTAATCATATCTTTTAAACCGCTTGGAGTTTGGTTCTAAATTTTTTTTTGAAATTTGGGCATGTGTTCAAAATGTCTCAGTCCAATTCTCAAAGCATTTTGATGTGATTTGTGATAGTTATGATTTTTTCTTTATTTTTCATAAAAAGCCATTTTTGATCGCAAATCAATGTATTGTTCAGAAAAAATTACATTTTCAGAAATTTTTTTGAATTCTAAGAGGGGTATTATCTTTGTGTTTTGACTTTTGAGGTCATATTAGGGATCAAAAACCCGATTTGATAAATCTGACCTATTTTGACAAAATCGGTCTCTAGGGCGCAAATGAAGAGATTTTTTTATAAATTTTTTGCATTTTTTGAAAGCTCTCTAATTTTTAGTAGGGGTCTCTTCTTTTCATTTCTATTTTTGGATCTGAAATCATAGAAAACAAGTCCAATCTTGTTGACTAGGTCAAAAGCAAAGAGTAAAAATGAGAGCATTTGTGATTAGTTTGCACTTTCTTTGCATACACTTGATTGAAAGATAACTTGGTTATTTGAAAAAAATAACCACTTTTTATTGCATTATTTTATGTTATTTCACACTAACTTGTGGTGCTAACAAGTTGTGATTGCAAGTTGCCATCCTTGTGAAAAAAAATTGAAACATTGCATAAAAAAAATGCATGTCAAAGCTTCAAATGTGCAAGGGCTACTAACATTGTTTGCAGGGCTGCCCAAAGCATAAAAACCCAAAATTTCTTGCTTTTTTGTTTTCATGTGTGGCATTGACTAATTTTTCATTTTTCATAGGCACATAAAACTTATGATTGGAGTCTTTTGGTAATAGAAGAGTATGCTCTTCACCCTTGTGGTGAATCAGAAATCTTGACTTGCCATTTGGTTTCAAAAGCAAGGGGTAACTGAATCTTCCTGGTGTGTTTGGGAGAAAAAAATTGGAATAGGAGAGTATGCTCTTCACCCTTGTGGTGAATAAAAAATATTGACTTCCAAAAGTTGATCTACTCTTTGTGTAGTTTAGAATCCTTTAGAGGGCCTGCTCTCGGACAACCTGAGAGGAACGACCCAAGTGGGGACAAGCAAATTACTTGGCTCTTCCAACCCACTATAATCTCAAGGCTATCAAGGACACAAAACCTTGGTAGACGTAGTGTTTATCTTTGCCTAGTGTGATCGCTTATGAGATTTTGACCATAGGGAGATCACTAGGCAAGAATGCTTAAGGTACTCTTGTGATCGCGAGATCGGTTACTCATCGCAAGGTGAGGCGTCTCATAATTGGGAGAAAGAGGAACACTATGAACGAAAGCCCTATCTAAACACCCTAAGTTAGTAACTACCCTTTTTTAGCCACTCAACTTCTTGGTGCAAGGATCGGTCCTAGTGGACTACCTGGATCACCCCAAGATTTTACACTCACCATATGTGTTCCCTTGGTTGTGCTTATGGAACTTCCATGAAAAAGCCAATATCTCTTGTGGAAAACCACTTGGTGTGAGGCAAAGGAGCATCAAGCGTGGGCCAAGTTGTTGAGTAATGAACCATGACTTCTAGGTAGATATTGCTTGATGTATTCTTGAATGTGCTAGACCTGTGAAATCTTTTGAAAATACACATGACGATAGTTCTAGAGATTTATTTTAAGACCTCACATATGCTTGTATCATGCAAGGTTGCTTTGTCCCTTGCTTGATTGTTTGAAGACTACTTCATGTGTCACTATCTTGCTTGGAAATAAATTATTTTTGAACATCAAACTTGCTATGCTATCAACTATTGTCAAACTTTGTCAACCAAGTCAAAGCATCAAGTCTTAACATTTTTCTTGTGTTGCTTGCTAAGGGGAGTCTCATCATTTGACTTTGATTTTCTATTTCTTTAGTTTTTGAACATGCTTAAAGTGGCTCTTTGGTCTTAGCACTCTTGGTCTTTCTATCTTCATGGTCTATGTCCACTTGCTAGTTATTTTTTTTCTGAAATGGTTGCCTTCATTTCTTGACTACACTCTTGGGTTGGAGAGTTGTTCACTTGTCACCCCACTTGCTCTATCTATTTGGCTATTTGGGCATCTTTCCTAGCTATTGACTTGATTCATTCATGTCATAAGTTTCTTGGACATATTATTTGACAAGTCACTTTAATCTCTCTCTACTATCTTGGCAAGTGAGCACTCTACCTCCTATAGTTTCAACATCAAGTTATCATGTAGCCTCTTTTATGCTTGGCTTTGCATCTAAAACTATGAGATCTAAACCTTGTGCTACCAAACTTCAATCGAATCTAGATGATCATGATATGCTCCATGTCACTAAAGAGTTCCATGATCTATATGCACAATACAAAGAACTAAAAGAGACAAATGATCTTTCTTACCTTCATCTCTCTAAGCTCATGATGGAAATGAAGTCTAAACTTGAGAAAAGGTTAGAGGAGAAGATTACTTTGTAACTTGAATCTTCCTTAAGGTCTTTACATGCATGTGAGCCACCTTCTTTGAGATCATCCTCTTCTTCTAGGTCTACATGGTCTACTTCAAGACATCAAATGTCTTCATCTCCTAGATCTAAAGACCTCTGTAGAGAACAAGCATTTGAGCTTATGCAAAAATTTCATGATGGACCTATCTTTGACCAAGATAATGATGAAGACATGGATGCATACCATTCACTCAAGAAACAAAAAAAGGACTCTAAACATACTTCTAATAGAACTTTTTCTCCCTTGGAAGATTCTTATGATGACACTTTGCAAAAACTTCTTGGCAATAAGATCATCATGTTACCTAATTCTAGCTCATATGGAAACCCATTCTTGGATATCTATTGTGCTTATCATCAACATAATGAGCATAGTACTTGAGATTTCATTAAGCTAAAACATAAAATCCAAGATCTTATTGATAATGGAATTATTGATACTTCTAATGATTCATGTGATGAGGATACTTTTCTTGAGAAAGATCATATTAATGAACCTATGTCTAGTGATGGTTTCCTTGATACCTCCACTTATTCCAACACTCGTGCATCTCCCAATACTTCAAAGCTTTCCAACTTGCCTCCATCAAATAAAGAACCTAATGCTTTCCACATAGACTACGTGTATCCTCAAGGGCTATCTCTAAAAGAAACTCTAACTAACCTTCACTTGGCTGCAAACCTTTTCCATGTTACTAATCCTAAAAATCCTCAACCTTCATGCACTACTATACCTAATCCAAGCACTAGTCCATTCACTCTTCATTCTCCCTTGTCCTTAGAAGTGGCTCCATGTCAAGAGGACTCTCAAAAAGAAAAAGCTATAAATGTCAAGAAAGATCAAGATCAAGCGCCCTTTCATCTCTTTCAATATTTTCCCCCTCCATATCCTATATCTTGTCCACCCCCCAAGTATGATGAAGATACCACTTCCATTATCTCCATTGAGCTTACTGAAAATTATGAGAAAATTTCTCTTCATATGCTATCCAAGGCTACTTGTCAAGATCAAAGCATTGCCTCATGTTCTACTTCTCCACATCCACTTCAAAATTGTGCTCAAACTTCAAGTGCTTCTATTAAAAATGTTGTTCCTATCAAAGGTACTCGTTAGTCTATTGATGGCTTTGACCACGTTGCTCACTCTAAAGATGTTGATATCCCTTCCCACTATCCCTTTGCATCTTCTAAATCTATCCTTGGTCCTTATCCATCTAAGCTAAAGCATTCAAACCTTCCATCCATTTTGGAGCCTTATGTTCCTCCATCTCCTACATTCACTCCTAGCTCATTCTCTAGCTCTCCCATCATACCTCAAGATGAACAAAGACACTCATCCTTGATGACTTTTCACCCATTTATACATCTAAACCACTCATATCATCCTTATTCATCCACAAATCCCAATTCCTTTGGAAGTGAGAATAAACATAAGAATCCATTGAAAAAGAAAGATCACTATGTCCCATCTAATCGACATGTGAATGCTAAGAAGGAGAATTCAAAAAAGAGACCACAAAGGTCCACTATTAAAAAGGATAAATCAAAGAAAATATGGGTTCCTAAACCCATTATTGAAAGAATGTGTTTTGAAGCACCCAAAGAACAAGGGAAATCTAAAGCTATATGGATTCCCAAGTCTCTTTTAAAAGACTTGAATATTGAAAATACTTCAAAGTTGACATTCAAGCTTCCAAAGGCTTCCATTCCATCTTCTTCCAAAAATATTTCTAAAAATATTACAAAGCCTTCCACTCCACTTTTTTTCAAATCTCTTCTACCACCTCATACATCTAAATCTCAAGCTATTTCATCCATGATTCCTCCATTGTTCCAATACCCTTCAAGGTGTGTGTCAATGTTGATCTTGTCCAATATTTTAGCTACCCCCATGAAATCCTCTAAAGCTTACACTTACTTTCTATACATGAACTCTTATCCTCAATATATTCTTCCTACTACCATTTCTCTTTCATCACCCTATCAACATCTTTGAACATACCTTTCTATGGTCTTGTCTTATCATGACTTATCTTTCCTATAGGAGCACTATCTACATTCAAAAAGCTTGAGCTCTTTCTAAAAATTCAAAAAAAGAAAAAAAAAAAAAAGAGAAGAAAAAATAGAAAAAATGAAAAAAATGAAAATGTGCCTTAGTGAAAACCACTTCTTGTGGCACCTTGGTAGCAAAAGTAAAGAGAAATAAATTTATCCTATGGTGAAAACTACTTCTTGTGGCACCTTAGATAAGTACCATGATGAAAACTTGGCAAACAGGCATCATGCATAATTTGTCCATCATCAATCTATCCCCTCTTCTCTCTTTCATCTTGACAATGTTGAGCTATCTTTACATATTGGCTATCTTATCCACCAAATTTTCTATTGTGCTCTCCCATTCACTCATAGCCTCTATCTTGAGCTTTATTCTTATTGCTCCATCCCATTGCTATACTATCTAGTTGACCCCTTGGTCTTGATCATAATAAATGAAACATGGTTCTCATAGGCCTCTTGACATGTCTACTCTCTTGGATTGCATGATTTCATGCTATCTCTCTCATTGGCTTCCATCTCTTATCTTATATGCTATCACACTTGTTGGCTTCACCGCTTATCCTACACACTATCTTGCTCATTTGTTCCATTGCTTATCCAAAACCTACTTTATATGGCTATCTTTCCCTAGCTTGGGTACTCTTGAGGAGTGCATCCTTGAGGATCACTTTAACTTGCTTCATACTCCTTTCTTATCCATCTTTGTCTATCTACCAACTTTCTCCTCCATCATGTCCTATACCTTGCTAGACATTGGGAGAAAATGATGTGATCTTGCTTAAGAACTAGTGATCTCTAAAACCTTCTAAAAAATCCAAAAAATCATTTATTATGCTGAAAATTTCTAAAAATCAGAAAATGTCCTGAAAAAATGATCATCTTAGTGAAAACCTAGCAGTAGGTGCTTTGATGTATCACCAAAAAAGTCAAAAAATCAAAAATACAAAAAATTGAAAAAAGTCCTGAAAATATCTGTCAAGTGGTGAAAACTTGGAAACAGATACTACTTGAAACCCTTGCACCTATGTCTATCAGTCTCAATCACCTACTTTGTTACACATTTCCTAGCTTGGAATTATTTCTTGTCCTCGTCTTGGGGGCACAACTGCTTAGCCTATTGAGGTATTCTTGTGCATTAGGGTTTCTTTGACAACTCACAAAACAATGTTTCTCAACACTTTCCCCACCTTGACATCAAGTGTTTTTTAACACTTTTTAGATAGTTTACCTACGATCTTCGATATTTCTCACTATTAGAATCAAGTCTTGAAGAAATGGCCAAGTGACTTACACACATGCACTTTAACACTTAAATGACTGAGCTATGCTGATCTTTATCTACTTTGTGTGCTGTCTATGATGATTTCTTTGCCATGTGTTCCCTCCCTAATATTCTTTCGAGGATGTCATTGACTAGAAGACTGGGGGCATGGGACATATTTTCTTGATTTCTGCTTGTGGGTATACTTTTGTTTTTCTATAGTGTTGTAAGCATTTATGCTGGTCCATTTCAACATGTTGACTTACACATGTATCATCCTTGACTATTTTGCAAGACCACACTCAGGGTTTATCCTGGTGCTTATGCCTTGATATAGGTGTAATCTTGCTAAATTAAACTTAGGGAATCTAATCATGTAGTTATCTTGACTTACATGCCTCTGATGCTTAGATTGGATTTCCACATACTTATCTAATATCGATCATATTCATATCCTCATAGTTATACTAGTGATGGTTGTATGATCTCATGATGTCCCTAATAAATGCTCAATGATGAAATTAAGAGTCTAAATGTTATGCACTTCTTGCTAGTAAACCACTTTGCATATTATCTTACATTTTAGGTTCATTTTCTAGATTAGCCTTGCATTCTTGCATATGGGGAGAGCTCTCTCTTCATATTTTTTGTGGACATATCAACTAACTCCTTTCATATATTTCTTTACTTTCTTCTTGTTCATGTCTTTTCACCTTCTTAATCTTTCACTTCATCTCTTTTCTATCTTATCATCACATTATATAAAGTTTTGACCTCTTAAATAATTACAACATCCTAGATTCATTTTCGAGATCAAAATCCAAATTCGAGTTCATCTTATGGTCAAAATTGTCTTTTAAAATTCTACTTTCTTCTGAGCAGCTAGCTGACCTTTTGAGGTCTAATCTCTAAATCATCACTGGGGCATCTTCATTTCTTCATGTCTTCATCATTTCCATACTTCATATCTACTTCAATTCACTGTTTCATGTCTAAAATCACCTTTCTACACATTTTGACCTAATTTTTATGACATATCCTTCAAGGTCAACTCTAGTCAAACTGGGGCATTTTATCAATTTTTTTTATAGTCATTCTTAGGTTCTAACCATCTATTTGTCATCTTGGACATTGCTATATTCTAATTTTCTCATTTCTAGCCAATTTTTGCATCCCCTTACCTCATTTCAATTTCGATCTAGAGGGGGTAGAAATACTCTATCACTAATTGCTACAACTATCTATTTCTTAGGAGCATTTGTTTGATCTTTTCACTTGTTCTCGATCTATCTACTTTGCTAAGTGTTAGCATTCTTCTTGAATTCTGACATCATCTTTTCCTAGTGTTTAGTACTACCACTATCAGGCTGTACATTTAGGACTTGCTATCTTTTTCTACATTTCGTTCTTCAAAATCAGATATCTATATCTATCACCGCCTACTTGGCTTTCTATTTTCTTTGACATAATGTGTTCCTAGATTGATCATGCATTAGTCAAAGAGGGGCAAATGTAATCACCTAAAAATGGTCATCTAGACTATTAGCCCCCTTTTCAACATTTTGGCTAAATTAATTTAATCATTTACCTAGACCAAATTGCTAATAATCAATTTATTTGATTATAACCTATAGTTTGACTATGCTATCCTAAGTTCATTATTTGATTAAAAGAACATGTCCCCTTTTAATTAAATAAAAGACCGCATTCTTCTAACCCACTTAAAGTGCACACATAAAGCCCTTTTTCTATTTTGCAATTAAAAGAAAAGGCTTTGTGACTTTTATCTTATATGACTTGAGTCAACTTATATTCTATTGGTTGACTTGTGTGTGCACATGGATCACTCCTCTTTTCAAATTCCACCATTGATCATCTACCATCTTCATCTTGATCTCTACCATCTATACGAATTTAAAAGGGAGAGAGCTTTCCCCCTCAAAGGATCCATCCTCATTTTGAATATTGTTATGCTGCAGGTTTCCTAACAGGTTTCTTTGGAGCTTTGTGAAGAACTTCTATTTCTTTTCTACATTCTCTCATACCATAGCATTTTAGCTTAGATTCATGTTGTATGTTAGTTTAGCTTCTATTTTGCAATAATCTATCTCACATAGCTTAATATTTGGATTGTAACACTCTCATCCATGCTTAGAATAGCTTCACTTTGCATCTCATTCTAGCTTAATTTTCATTTGCATTGCATTCTTGAGGAACTCCTTGGGACACTTGCATTCTTACAGCTTGTCTTTGGAACCTCCCATTGCATGGTTTACTAGCAAGAAGAGTATCTCGAAGGCTCATCTGAGAGCCCTTGAACTTGAAATACACTCTCTTGCACTACGTGGATAGGGAGCTCTAACCCGGCATCCAAGCATTTCAAACTCATGGAATCGTTTGGATAGAAGGTTTTATAGTGGGACACTTTTGAGTGTACAGATACCATCTATTGGTCCCAACTAACACCAAGAGGGGGGTGAATTAGTACACCCAATTCTACAAATTCTATTGATTAATGAAGCTAGCTTAAGTAAATGTTTTTTTACTAGTAACATATTTAAGTTGAGGTAATGATAAAATCTATAGAGTAAAACCATACAATATTACAAAAAGATGCATACATTAATGACCCATAAATTTTTATGTAGAAATCCTCATTGTGAGGGTGAAAACCATGATAGGGGTAATATACCCACTAGTCTTTCCTTGCAAGAAAAAGGGTGCCCCTATTAAAGGATTACATATGTTCCTTCTAAGAACTCATCTTGTTAGGAATGAACATAATCTATTAGGATCACAACAACCATTTAAGGCTACCTTGTTAGAGAATTTTAATATCTTTCTAAGAGATACCTTGCTAGAGAATTTTGAAGACTTATTACAAATTTTTCTTGTCAAAGACTTACAATAGTTTCAATGGTAAGAAATCAAACTAAAAAATAGATCTAAGTATTTGGAACACCTTGTGTGGTAGATCCTCTATTTAAACTCTTCAAAGATACCTTGATCATGTCCTCCTCATGCTTGTACACTGGTCTTATATTATGCTTTGTTCATAACTCTTCTAGTCTACCTTCACAAATCTCTTCTCAATACAGTTACAAAAAAAACAATATCGACAACTTCAAAATTAAGTCTGAGTTTCCTTAAATGACTAACTCTATTCATTAATAGAAACCCTAAAATTATCCCACTCAAAATATGAATTTTAAATTTAAAGTGCATAGTGAGCATAGTCACAAGACACCTGTGACTTTCTATCTATATGTGGCTATACATGTAGGTATGCATGTCCATTTGTAAGTCTACTTGTAGACCTGAGTCCTCACTTTCTTCTATCACATTTTCCACATCTCTCGATGTGCACGTCACATCTCTTTTAGGAATTGCTCTAGTTTTGTCACATCAATGGTGACTAGGCTGTGACCATCAAAATTTCACATCTGTCTCCTTTCCTTTGTTAAGATTCATAAGCCACTCTACTGATGGTTCACTTGAAACACTTCAATCCTCTTGTTAACTAGTTTCCAATCAATGACAACACTTCAAGACTTACTCAATGCTTTGAGTTCTCTTCTCATCATTTTTCCTAGTTAATCATGTCAATGTAGTTTAGTCTAACAATATAAACCTACATACCATCACTCAACACTAAAATACATGAAATAATATTGCTTACAAATTAAATTTGAAATAGTATTGTAACTAGGTAGTATAGAAGAAATCTTTGTCCTATGAAGTCTAAAAAATTAAATTTTGATTATGTCAAAGAAATCTCTAATCCTAGACTATTTTTTAGTGATCCCTTGCATTTGAAAACATAATAAGGAAACTTGAAACCAGATGTTCTAGTAAAGCTTTAGTAGTTCATTCCCCTGGTGAACTAGTTGATTAGAGAAAAAAACCATACAACTGAATTTCCAAATATAAAATAAAATAAAATATCTTAAAGTATCAAAAACCATGTTATCATAAATACCAATCCTCCAAATAGTAGATTTTTAGCTCAAACCATGCTCAAATAATAGGTAATTTGACCATGTTTAATATGATTCCATTCTTTATTGGTCCAAAAACCGATTGGACCTTATCAGAAAAAAAAAATCTATCTTACAATGTGCAATCTTTGAATAGAAAGTGAGCAATATAAATTTAACACTTCCAACATATTATCTATCGCTAGTTCAAATTTTGAAGGAATAACATACTGTCACTAGTGAAATGGGAACTACGAACAACCATATTATTAGGATTGAAAATACATGATATGCATGCAATGTATTAACCTAGAGAATCCATGACTAGGACATAGAGAAATGGGGCTAAAGGAAAACCTTATCTAATTGACCATTGAAAAGGGAAAGATTCTATAAGCAAGCTATTGATTACTAAATGAGCAGTATCATTTGAAAACAATATTTGAACATGCTTACATAGTTTAGGACCAAAACCTAGCCACTAAATCATATTAAGTATAAACCTCCACCCCATTCTATCATAAGATTTGTCAAAATCAAGCTTTCTAGCCCACTCACTAGTTCTCTAGGCCAACATAAGGTTATCTAGAATGAATCTTCCACCAAGGAAACCTATTTGCTAAGGACTACTGATTTCTTTTACTACTAGTCTTATCCTTGTACCCAAAGATTTAGCTATAGCTTTAGAGGAAGTCTTAAGTAGGGTGACATGTCTCTAGCCTAAAAAAATGTCTTAATTTTTACCTTTGGGAAGAAGCTTCACAAGGCCTTCGTTAATATTAGGTGCTAGAGAACCTTGCTGAAAGGCCTCTAGATATAATAGATAAAAAATCCTCTTTAATATGAAGTCACATAGCTTGGTAAGAGCCCATCAATTTGAAGGCTTTTGTGAGGGACCACAAAAAACATAACATGTTCCAACTCTTCAAAGATGATCTAAGAAGTGACTATTCTCAATGTCCATTTCCTAGAAGTATAGGGTTTAATAGTATCTTCTAATATTAATTCACTCACTTTAACAATACCCAATAGAGATCACTTTGTTTCTGCATGTTTAGCTATTGTTTGCAGCTTTGCCATTTTTCTATCATTTAAATTTTTTTATGTTACATGGGTGAATATAATTTCCATGTCATTTGAAACTCAATATAATAGGCATAATAGGCATATAAGATTCCATATAAAATTTGTTTGATCACTTGGGGAATGAGGAGGAGAAGGAGGTGGAAGTCTCAGACTCTTCAATGTTTGGCTCAGGTGGTCTGAATAAGAGAAGCAAAGATATGACCCATTTCTCAGCTTCAATTACTATGGGGTGCATGGACCTCATGCAAGACCAGTTCTTCAATATAGTGGAAAGATCCCCCTCCCCTATGATGGTGTCTTTACCTGCTAGGGTTATACCCAAATATAAGATTATCTCTAACCCCTCAGTTTTGTAGGAAATTGACAAGGACATGGTGGATGGTAATTCAAGTGGAAATCAAGAGGTCCCTAAGGAGTCTCTTAAGCTGATTGAAAAAGAGCTAAGGGAGAGAGTGCACACCCTAGAGGAAAGAGTAAGACTTTTGGCAAAGTTCACCATCAAGATGACACACACAGTAGCCACTACTCTACACCTGCTAAAGGATAATCAAGAGGGGGATCTGACTCATGAAGACTCTAGAATTCTATTTGATTTCTTGGTAGAGGATTGGGCCAACATCCTCCTTAAAGAGAAGGATGAGAAGAAGCTAAATTAGGGCTTGCTCCCCTTGGTTTTCTATGTTTAATGGTTTGCTGGTTCTTGAACTTGGTTTGTTTTAAGGTGGTTCTACCTTTGTTTATACACTTTTTCAATTTAAATAGTATTGTTTCAGGCAATAGTAGAAAGATGCCTAGTAAGACTTTTTATAATGATCCTTTGGGTGTTATTTTTGCTTGGATTGATAGTAGTAGGGGGTAATTTTTTTTAGTGTTAATCTGTTGGTTGTTGGCTAGTTAGTCTGTTGTAAGGGTTGAACCCCTTGTTTTGATTGCTTTTTAATTCAAAAATATTTGTTTGATCGCATATATGCTGCCATATATCATTTCTTTGATCATATACCATTTCACTAAATTTTATTTGGTCAAAGTTTAAGTAAAAAGATTATCCAAAGATAGACACAAACTCTTCATTCTTTGTTATTCACTTTTTATTTTGATGTGAGCCTTTATTAGAATGGAACACTTCTTGCATTACTTTAGAAGGTTAGATTTTTATTTGTTTGTTAGTTAGGTTAAACTTTAGCTAAATAAGCTAGTCTAGTTTTTATTTTTTAAATTAGATTTTTTATTATGTGTTATTTTAGTATCATTTTGATTTAATTTTTAATTAGCTTTAGATGAGTTTTATTTTTATCTTGATTTAATGTATATTTATTATTTATTTAGATTAGGCTTTTTATTTGGAATGATTTTATTATTATTTTTAGATTCATTCTTAATTAGTTTTTAATTTAGAAGTGGTATCTTTTAGATTTTTTATTTTATTTTATTTATTTAGATTACTTTTTATACCAATTTTTCTATTAATTTAGATTGGTTGTTTTTATTAATTTAGATTACTTTCTTTTGTTAATTAATTTTGGTTTTTTTTTTCAATAAGTCTAAATTGATTAAAATAGTTTTTTTTTGGTTTTTTTAGATTAAGCTTATTTTTGTTTAATTAGGCCAGGTTATTTTTTTTGGTGCCTCTCCCATTTTACCTTTTTAAGTCGTCATGATGGATGCACCCTTGTTGATCTTTTGTTGTGATGGATCTTGATTGTGATCCTGAGTGGTCTACACCATTGAGGTGTTTGGATTTACGTTTCTATATTAGTTGCTTTGATTATGCTTTTGACTGATCTATGAGATTATGATGTGATTTATGGTTCACTGAGGTTTGTGCCAGTGGTTACCAGGATCGATGTGGTATCATGAGGTTGTTCCATGATTACCCTGAGATGTGTGTAGAGATTGCACTGTGTACTTTTACCATGCTACACTGGACTAGGTTCCTGTAGCAGTGGTTAGTCATGTTTATGACTGTGTTTGCTTATGCGTTTTAAGTGCCTTTTTAATGCAGAGTAATCAATCATTATTAAATGCTTAAGTAATTAAAATGGCTTGTTCTTGTTGGATTCTTTGGTTATATGCTACAAACATTTACCTTGTTTTATTTTGATCTATGAGATATCTATTCCTATGTGAGGTTTTACATTTGAGACGACCCGAGGGTCAGATGTCATACCTTGATTTCAGTATCATATATTTTAGACTACTATGTTGTTCAGCTAATCATATTGCATGACGATGCCATTTTGAGATGACAGCGTGTTTTATGACGATATTTGGTTATCTGGTATTTGGACATATCTCTGATTGCGTTATGTGATGGATTTAATGCTATGGTTATTTACTTCATTCCTGCATTGCTATGCCTTATGCAAACATGAGTGATGTGAATAGATTATTTTAATATAATTAAATAAATGGTTAAATTAGGTGATTCAATGCATTATTGCTTTGGCTATGTTATAATATGCAATTGCACTTGATCGTGTTGTTTAGTGTGCAAGATTTATATCCTTGGTAGTGGCACATGGAGTTAGTGATTCAGCCATTCATATTTTACCAATGTCATCCTCGTATGGTCAACGTATCTTTTATTAAATGTTTAATTAAACCTTTCGGTGATTATTAAATCTGAACTCATTTGCATTATGTGATTAGACCAGTAAGCATGTCTGTGCATTTAGAGGTTCGCATTGTCGCGAAAGTCATTAAGGAGATTTATTTGTTTTTGGGTTTTTGGGCTTTTTAATTGATTTATTTTAATTTTTGGCAATTTTGCCATAGATGAATTCCTATTTATAGGAATAGCCTGTTTTTGTTTGGGTTGATTCAGGGTTTAACTAGGTTCGCTAGTTATTTGCCCTAATCAATTATTCACTCGAAAAGTGAATAAGTATCCAAAGAGGAATTTAATTCCTCACTTCTCACTTTTGAATTGGAAAGTTGGAGAGTAAAACCCAAAATCCTCTTCATGAGAATTTACTGTTTTGTTCGTTGTGCGAGCTACGGGCATGGGATCATCGCGAGGTTGAGCTCATTGGATCCAGCTCGGGGAAACCTTGGATTGCCACAATTTTTAGCTACTTCTGCGAGATATTTATTTTATGGTTCAGATTCTCGTTTTGCCCTTTTGGCTGTGAGGTAGGGCTTTCCTATTTTATTGTTTCTGCTCCATTTCTACTTCTTTTTTGGTAGCTATTTGTTTGGAGGCTGAGAACTAGTGTTTCCCTCTATTTCTGTATGTTAGTTCTACCTGGTTGGGCGGGTATGAACATTTCCCTATTTTTCGGGATGAGGGTTTGGGATTTTACGCCATTATGCTGGCCGTTTTTGCATACGGTGTCCGATTCCATTTATTTTTTGGATTTTTGGGGTTTTTGAACCCAAAGGCCAAATGGGTTTTAATTTTGAAGTTTTCCAAATTTTGGAGTTTTACCTCATTTTGCGTGCCACCTTGTTTTCTCAAGTTTTCTTGGCACAATGTGGATTGTGGACCTTGATGATCCATTTGGATATCAGTCATACCACTTTAGCACTTTTATGTTGCATTGGGATGCGTGTTGCATCCATACTCCCAACGTTGTGTTTGGTTGAGTGATTTTATACCTGTTATGGTTTCTTTTAGACCTTTGCTTTTGTTTCATGAATGCTAAGATTCGTGTAGAATCCATACTCTCGAATTGAGGCTGGTTGAGTAAGTTCATGACTTGTGGTCTTGTTGCATCATTGGGATTCGTGTAGAATCTATACTCTCGGATTGAGGCCGATTGAGTGGTTTCATGATGTATGGTTTTTTGGCTCTAGGATTCGTGTAGAATCCATCCTTCCCATGTTGCTTTCCGTTGGGTGTTTTCTTTGCATTATGTTCTCATTCTTGTCCTTGTGTTGTGATCTTCATGATGGTGGTGCAACACACATGAGTATGTGCGCGTACATTTGTCGAAGGACTTGCGGGTCTCGACCTTCCATGTCTTTTTTGGAAGTTATGATCATTATGGTTGGGATGGGAGTATACATGCCCACGGGCACTTGTCATAGGATGAGCATGGGTAGGGTAGGGTAGCATATGGAGGGGGCTTCTATCTTGCAACCCGATGATCATGGCATCATGGGTTGGCAAAGGAAGCTTTATATAAGTGATAATTAAATAAAATGTGTGAATGATAATAAAACTTAAGATAATAAAAAGGTTTGGGGTGCAAGAGCCTTTCCATTAAGGGATGTTGAATCTGCACAAGTCCTAGCTTGGGCTTTTTGATGCCAAGCGACTCTCCATGATGTTAGTCCCTACATAGTAGCCTATTGAGTGTCTGACTAGGACCTTTACTCCTTGCATTGTCTTAGGTTCTTGGTTTAGCCATCATACTATCTGGCATGAGTGTTAGCCATGGATGTTCTTTTGTGTGTTTGTGGTTGGATCTTTATCTCCATCAGCATGGCGAGTGTGGACGTACGGGTGCCATGTGGTTGGGAGGTGTAGCTAACTTCACCACTGCTAGGGACCAGTGTACAGAGATGATCTTTTGTCCCAGTATGACCATTGCGAGATGTTTTCACTTGGTACTTTGGGTTCTGGAGTATGCTTTCTTTTGATTTATGCTTTCATTGAAATGCTTGGATATCATGTTTAGATGATGTTAGTTTATTTGACGCATTCCCTTATCATGATGTTTAACATATGATTAGATGATGTTATTTGATGTAGTAGTATATCTGTTGCTTACTGCTATTTAGCATGTGATAAGTGATGTTATCTACTGTAAGATTATCTTATGCTTTACTACTAGCATGTTAGATTTCCTTATGCTTATATTATTGCATGTTTTAGTAGTGGTGTCCCTATTATGACAGTACTGACGATCTAGTCAGTGGCTTGGGATGTTACATGCAGGGGATGGCTAGGATCCACGATGGTCTTATGATGCTATTGACGGTTGGGAGGAACCACATACTTATTTGGTTGTTTAGTTCTGAAATATATTTTTTTCTTTGCGATGTTTATTTTAGTATGTGCTTTGATTTTATGTTTTAGATGGTTAGATGTTCCTCTTTCCTTGCTATTTGTGCTCTCGAGTGTTCATTTCTCAATTTATGTGGATCTGGTACTCCCCGGTGTGGAGGTTTCCTTGTTTGTTTAGCTTTTTGTTTGCATTTTGTGTCGTGCTAATTTGTTTCCTCGCACGAGATTGTATTTTCCTTGTGCGAGACTTTTTCTTCCTCGCGCGAAAGAATACACTTCCCGTGTGAGAATGTAAATCTTCACACGGTGCATAGGGAATCCTCGTGCGAAGTTTAGTAGTCCTCATGTGAAGTGCACACTTTCTCGCGCGAAGCGGTGAAAGATCTCATGCAAAACTCAAGACCAATTTTCTTTCTCGCACGAGAAACAGGGGCTATCTAGGCTTGTCGGATGAAAGTTTAGAAGTTGGTTTTGGACACCCTTTTGGTTTTTACACCTTCCTGGTTCAAAATAGATTTCCTAGGGGTTTAAAATATATCATTTAAGTATAAGTTGATGTATATTTACATCAACTTATACTTAAGATATATTTTAATATATGCGATAAATCTTTTGAGATAGGTTTCAGACCTCTCGGAGACAAGTTAAGGATTCTAGGGAATTTCAGGGCTTCAAGATTTCAGGCTTAGCCAAATTTTAAGATTCTTAATTTTACCCCAACTTGGTGTTTTTTTGATGAGTGGTTGTTCTTGAACCCTCATCTTGTTGTGGTGGTTGTTGGCTTTTGTTCACGTTTGTCTTTTGGTAGTGGCGTTTGGAGATTCGTTGGTTGTCAGGATTATGGTGAAGTCTTCCATTGCAATCTTTGTGATCCCCGTATGATGTTGTCATGTGCATTCATACTTGTAAAAAAAAAAAATCTTGGCTTGATTTGAATCCTTATTTCCGAGGATCTCTGGGTGGGGCATTACATTTTTTTTGCTAGATTTTGCTTTCTTTTTCTTTTTCTTGTGGGGAGCTATATTTTGAGCTTGTCCTTAGAATAAACATGTTGTCAAAGACATTATTTTGAAATTACTAGCAACATCTAGTGCATGAATTTAGCTAAAGACTTTATGTTTTTGAAACCAATTGTATGTTTAGTTAGAAAACATTTCAATTTGATGCTTAAAATTTACCAAGTCTTTTGGTGTATTAGCACATTTTGCTTAGAACCAAAGATAAAGAAAATGTATCCTCTCCACTTTTCTTTGGAGATCTTGGGTTAAGAGAAATTTTCTTATCTTTAGAGGCCAATATTTGGTGGGAAAACTAGTACTCACCCTAAGGGATGACCAAATTGATAACAAGCTAAAGTCAAGTTCTTCTAAATTAGTATATAGAAAATGTCATCATGATTAGTCTCACAATGAGCAAGTGTTGATTTAGCTATACCAATAGAAGATCTCCCTTAGATCTTGTGTGGTGTGAAAAAACCTATAGAACATGTAGCTTCTATAGGCTAGGAGGCCTCCATAATAGAGCTAATCTACCACATGTATACCCACTAGAACATATGCCCTTACTAGAAACCTATTGTGTTACTGGGAAAAATCCTTCTATTCACTAATACAAGGGGTCACTCATGCCTATGAAGACATCCCACACTTTTGAGGTTCTTAGTAAAGACAATAGTTCCTTGGGAAGTGACGCCCCTTAGAATTTGAAGCTTGGTATGCTCGAGAAGTAAGTACACTATAAGGGGGAGCATTTTATACCAAGTTTCTAGGTTGTTCACTCTAAGTAATCATGGCTAGACTTTGTTCAAGGGGAAATTCAATTAGTATTGTCCTTGCCTAACCATAGGTTGATATTTTCCCAAATCAATAGATCATGGATGCATAAATGCTTGATATGCTTGAATAAAGAGGTAGAAGAATGAGAATAGAAATTGACCTCCTCCCTTCATGGCCAATTCCATTACCTCTTATGAAGAAAAAAGATAGACCTATGGAAGGAAATGATTGATGGATGGATAAATCAAATGTCTTTAATGAATGTTTTCTTTCTTGAGGATATACTTGAGAGTGGATATATTGCAATTGGTGGATATGGAAAGGATCCTTTTGTAGTTCTTTAAGGGTTCATTTTTTTGAAGGTCAATTCCATTGGGTGGGAAAAAAAAAATACGTTACATTGAGCCCCAAAACTCCCAAAAAATAAATCTATTACTAACACAATACTTGAAATTTTGAGAAGACTATTTGTTTCTATTTTATACAAAATCAAGAAGCACTACCACTATAAACCCATAAATAGGTCCAAAAACCCCTTCTTCTTCTTGTGTACAAGAAGCCAAGAGAAAAAGAGTTCATAAAAATATATCAAGAAAGAAGTCTTATAGGAAAGCCTTTCATAGTCTCCAAAGAGAACTTCCATGTGAAGTAAAGTATACTCCACTTGAACTAGAACTGCAAACCCAAATTTCTCCAAAACTCAAAATATATCATCAGTTAAATGTAGAGAAAATCCTTGGAAAATGGGGGACCAACTAATAGAAAGACATAGTAAACTACTCCAAAAAGCCTCCAAACTAACATGCAATCCACCAAAGAACTCCACTTTGATGATAAACCACCAATATATACTCCAAAACAATCCTTTCATACATGAAAAGGAACCCCCTTTCTTCTTCATATGACTAAAATATCTATGCATGCCCATACTTTTATCCCCTATTTTTGCATTAAAAAATAATATCAAGAGTTAATATTTTACAATATTTTCACATGCAAAAATAAAGTAAACATTAACTCAAAGCTCCCTCTCAATCGTACAAAAAATATAGAGCCCTCTATGCAAGACATATAACCTCTCAAAACACTTATAGTTTGCTTGCAAAACTCATCCCACATTAATTTTATTTTGACTTAAAATAAAAATAAGTAATAAATATAACTACCAATGTGCTTTAAAAATCTCACTTCAATATATTTATATATTTAATTTATATTAATAATAATAAAGCATTATAAAAATTCATGTATTAAAATGGAAATGTCAAGTAAGATAACCTAGTGGCAAAAATCCCCCCACTTTGAATCAAGTTAGGGAAAAAACATAAAAAGTAGGGTTCAAATATTTGTGATGGTCTCTTTGTGATTTTCCATATAGGAGCTTCCATCTAGCTTTTTTTGTAGTTTACCCTATGGACTCTACTCACTCTCTAGGTATATTTGTAACACTCATGAGTTTTTTTATGTAGAAAGGTTTAGAAAAAGATGGGAAAAATTGACCCTATTGAGTTTCAAACTATAGCTTAAATATTCTTCACACTCGATACAATTTTCTATTCAAATGATAATTTCATTTATAGAAATATTAGTCATGCTTGTGTAATATTCTAGTCTGTATACTATCTCCCAAAACTTCTGAATAATTTTTAGAATGAAAATAGATAATTTATGCAATAAAACTCAACAAAAAAAAAAAAAAAACTAATGTTAAAAAAAACTACTTAGAAAATTTATTGCATCAAAATTTCAGCAATATAATAACATAATAAAACATCCAATCTTAAAAATAGTGCCAAAAATCAAATTAGAGAAATTACAAAATGCACTTGTAACTCCATATGTGAACTATGATGTGAATTCACCACATTAGATGAATCAAGTTTTCTTCCAATCCACTCAATCCTGAAGGATTCCATCCCTAGGATCTGAAATTGAAAATTGCAAGCTTCCATGTTAAAGAGATAAATTTGAGATCAATACAAATACATAAACAATCCCTCAAAATGAGTTTTGTCCTCCTCTTTTTAGGATAATTAGTTGACTCTTCATATTCTCTTGCCTTTCTCATTTTTATTCTCTTTTCCCTTTTAGTTATTATTTTTCCTACTTAAGATAATAATATAACCTTATAACTTGATAAAGTGGCTTATCAATTTTCCCTTTTTAATCTAAATGTCACTATATTAAAATAATAAAATTTTCATGCATTAAAATTGACCCTATTGAGTTTCAAACTATAGCTTAAATATTCTTCACACTCGATACAATTTTCTATTCAAATGATAATTTCATTTATAGAAATATTAGTCATGCTTGTGTAATATTCTAGTCTGTATACTATCTCCCAAAACTTCTGAATAATTTTTAGAATGAAAATAGATAATTTATGCAATAAAACTCAACAAAAAAAAAAAAAAACTAATGTTAAAAAAAACTACTTAGAAAATTTATTGCATCAAAATTTCAGCAATATAATAACATAATAAAACATCCAATCTTAAAAATAGTGCCAAAAATCAAATTAGAGAAATTACAAAATGCACCTGTAACTCCATATGTGAACTATGATGTGAATTCACCACATTAGATGAATCAAGTTTTCTTCCAATCCACTCAATCCTGAAGGGTTCCATCCCTAGGATCTGAAATTGAAAATTGCAAGCTTCCATGTTAAAGAGATAAATTTGAGATCAATACAAATACATAAACAATCCCTCAAAATGAGTTTTGTCCTCCTCTTTTTAGGATAATTAGTTGACTCTTCATATTCTCTTGCCTTTCTCATTTTTATTCTCTTTTCCCTTTTAGTTATTATTTTTCCTACTTAAGATAATAATATAACCTTATAACTTGATAAAGTGGCTTATCAATTTTCCCTTTTTAATCTAAATGTCACTATATTAAAATAATAAAATTTTCATGCATTAAAATAGATAGTCAATTAATCTCAAAAAATAAATGTAATGGATCATTGGAAAGACGTCGATATTTTTCTCCAAGCCCCATACTAAAAAGATAGTAAAAAGAACCCCTATTGACTTATCGTAAATAGTAAGTATCTAGAAGCCCCCACTATATCAATTTCAATTGGATTGAATCAAAAAGTGCATAGCCAAAACTATTATTGATCCTTATAAAGTCCTAGTTAGCCACATGACCATGGTAGAAAGGGCTAATGACCCATCAAAGAATAATGGCTATAAAATGGAGACATTACAATCCTGCCTTTCCAAAGATTACTTTCCCTCAACAAATTTATATCTACATGTTGTGACCAAAAAAACCCTTGGATCCCATATCACCTATATGGTGAAATTGTGGTTTCAGTTGTCTCCTTTCTAAGATTGAATTTGGACTTATATGTATTCCATCAGTTTTTCCTTAAAAATGTCAATCGGGTCATAGACTAATGAATAGTATAGTGGTTATCTACTTAAGAGGTGAAGATAGAAATCCAAGTATGGATGAATGCAACTGTAGTGCCTACCCTAGTTCGCATTTTTGCTATTGTTACCAAACTCTTTTAGGGCTAGTTTTATGTTGATAATTATTAGTAACATTATTTTCAGATTATCAGATATTGTTTTAGATTCAGTAAATCATATGGTGAGATTACTTGATACTCCTTACCTCATGTATGTATGATGATTATTACAGTATTTGCAGTTATTAATGATGATTAGTTAGATGATTTATTATCATAGGTGTTTTCTTATGGATACCTACCCCATACTTGCATGTGTATGGTGTGTGTGTTTGTTTTCTTTCTGTATGGCATTTTTGATGTGGTTAAGGGAGTCGTAGTCACCTACTAGTCAGGATCTACATGATGCACCACTTCTTGCCATTGCCTGTTTAGCTTAGTATACATTGTGTATGTACATGCATGGATTTTATGCAGGTTGTAGGTACTGGTATCGACTTCCCTGAATTGCCAAGATGAGCATACCCTATCACATTATCTCAATGGTAAGAGAGGGGAGATAAATTCTCAAGTCCAAATCCCAACCCTTTAAGCCATTTGTTCTAATTGAAAATTAGGACAAGTATCTGAGTTGAGTACCCTCCGAATGCATTGGATGACATAATTCGTGATATTAACCCTTGGCCTGATTTTGTATGTATTTTGATATGATGGATTTTTGTATTTTATCTTTATGAGTCTTTAGTGTATTTTCTATTAATTAAGCATAATAAAAAGATTTAATGAATGGTTTAATTTAATGGAAAATTAATATGATATTTTAATATTTATTTTATTTAATTAATTGGGAAATTAATTAAATAAAAGAATTAAATTTGAAGATAAAAGTTATAAGTTTAAATTTGGAACATGACAATAATTATTTATAGAGGTCATTTTTAATAAGTGCTAAATAATATTATTATTTAAGTTAATAAATATTTTATCAATTAAAGTTTCAAAATAAATTTAAGAGTGGAAAAGATATTAAAATTATTAAAAGATTCTAGACCACGTGATGCATGCATGTGATTAAAATATATTAAGATAAAACAAGTGGATTTAATAAAGTGAGTGCATGAGATTTAAAATTTAAAAAGAGTGAAGTGAATATTAAATAAATTAATGTGCATAATTTTAATATTTATTCACACAGGAGTATGCGAACTCTTGTGAGTTGTCATGTTGATAACATAGGAGTTTGCACTCTAATTATGCTTGTGTTGTCTACACTTAGGAGTTAGCATATTATTTGAGCACATGGTGTCTACAACATTCTAGACACCTCATCATATTTATCTTCTTATCATGGAAGTTATGTGCTTAGTTGTCATGCTTATCTCCTAGTTCCTTCTAGACACATTCTAGATGCATCTTAGAGGCTTTTATATACAGGCTCTCCTAGTGTGTATGGACATCCTCATATGCTTCTACAAGCACTCTTAGCCACCTGGGGGGGGGGGGGGGTTCAGTCCTTGGAGGAACTGTGAATGTTGGAGAAGGAAGGAATCTTCAGAAAGGATAAGGTTCTAAGAGGAGGAGCTTCTCTACAATTTTCTGAGGCATAACGATTTAGCATCAGTGTCCAGGTAGGTACTGGTGATTATTTCACGTACTCTATTATGCTTTCTCTTTCTCTTCCTATCTTCATCGTGTCTACTAAATGATTGTTTGGATAATTCTCCATGAATGAATCTTCAATCGTGCAATTCGAGCATGCATATTGTTTCATCCAGTTATGGGAATTAAAAATATTATTGCATTCTTCCCTTAGTAGAGTCAAGATTTGGAAATTGATTTGGGTTTGGGTTTGAATTAAAATAAAATCTTATTATTATGCATTAGTTTTATATGATTTAATTAACTAATCTAATTAAATTAAATTTAATTAAGATTAGTTAATAGTAGAAGGAGTCTAATTAATTATTAGTCAATTTTAGTAAATGGATTTTTAAATGAGGGAAAATTAAAAGAAAAGAGATATTAATAAGTGAAATTAAATAATTGAATTATTAATGAGATTGATTTTACTTAAAAAATCAACGAAGATTATTTTAAATGATTGTCCTTGAAGTGTTTTAAGAAAATTGTAAACTAATTATTTGAAAGTTGATAAGTATTATTTTTATGATTTGAATAATGGGAGATGCTCTTGGAATTAAGGGAGTTTCATTTAATTATTAGTAACATTGATTTTAGTAAATAATGCAACGATTTTATTAAAAGTTAATGGGAATTAGTTTAATGATTTAAATAAGTAAATAATTATCTTTTGACTATTTTAGAAAATTGTTTTAAAATAATGGAAGGATAATTCTATGTTTTATTCAAAAAAGATAAATGGGTTGACTTGGAGATTAAATGAAGAATTTTATACACTCGAAGTATACTTGAAATGAAAACTGAAACCTCCACACTTAATTCAGTTATGAAATTTTAGCAGACCAAAACATGTGCTTGTATTTTGTGTTTTATCTATGCTTCTTGTTTTGGGTTTTTTGGGTTGACTAGTTGGTTGACCAGTTAGGATGTCTACCAAAGGCTTGGGAGTTACGTGAATGTGATGGCATGTTGATGTTATTTGGTCTCGATTCTTTTAAAACCCAACTATGGTAATGTGATGACATGCTCTATGATGCGTGTGGTTTATTGATTGTTATTACTTTTTAGTCTTCTTGTGTGAAGCTGAGATGTATGTGTATGAGACACTTGACCTAATCATTTTTGAGTCATCGATCAGTTATCCTTGGACTACTTTTTAGTCGCCATGATCGGACTGAAGTGGTGATTTATTTCTTGATGATGTCATGTTATGACATGTTTGACTTGACCATTTTGGAGTCTTCGATCAATATTATTTATTTTGAGATGCTTTTTGGTTGCTTGTTGAGAACTAATGGATATTGTGATTTATTTTGAGATTCCTTATGGTTTCTTGTTGACAACCAATGGATATTGTGATTATCATTGATACCTTCAGTTGCCAATAGAGAACTGTTGTGGTCATGATTATCTATGGATACTTTGCAGTTGCTCATGGAGATTTGATGCTCTTATTATGGATTATCTTTTGGTATTTTTCCAGTTGCTTGTATAGGACTGTGGTGATTTTTTGATTTATGATTCCATGAGCTTAGGGTAGGTTATCTACTTGTAGTGTCAGGAAGTGGTTTGCAATGGGGGCCGAGGCCCTAAGAGGCTACCAGGGTAACTCATTGTAAGTTGTTTAATAAGTGAAAATATTACACCTAATACTAACTTGAATGAACCTAATAAGATAATTTTTTGTTCTCACCCATGCCTCGAGTGCTAGTATAGACTAGGATGGGAGTAGAGAGAACACTTGGTTGCAACCTTGCATTCTGTAGTATGCCTTGTCAGTATGAGAGGATACTAGTGGCTGCATAGGGATCACTAGGGGGCTGGGGTCTATTGAGAGACTACCAGGGTAACTCTAGTGTGATCCGTGTGATGACACTTTCTCGCTTGCATAGTAAGTTTCCTACATGTCTTTGTTGTGCCTCTGGGATTAGATGTCAGTTTGTGATTGGAACCTTGGAGTTGGTATACTTTTAAGATTCTTGGACTTAGTGAGTAGTTGTGCTATATGATTTGATAATCTATTTGGGACTTGAGATTATGTCCTCAGTGCGGTGGGAGTGGGCCATTTAGGACCCACGCAGTCGGGTGGTAGTGCTTTTTCAGTCTTACCATTTGAGATCCATCTAAGACACCATGGCTAAAGCATTCTTTGATAGCATCCTGTTGTTGGATTATGATGATGGACACATATCCTTATATTGATGATTAGTATATGGTAGATGATGTTATTTACTTGTCTTATGCTTTACATTGCATGATTAGAATTCTTTTTGCATATGTTGTAGTATGTTTTAGGAGTGACATTCCTACTATGTTAATACCGGTGATCTCTTCGATGATTTGGAATGTTATGCATGAAGGGATGGCTAGGGCCCACAATGGTCTAATGATGTTATTTACAATTGGGAGGAACCACGCACTTAGTTTGTTGTTTTTTATGATGGATGGTTATCTTTTATGATGGTCATTATATCTTTATTGATGAATGGATGTATCATGTATGTTAATGGTTTCATTTACTTTATTGCACTTGTGTCTTGGTTGATGAGGATGATGTATCTTTATTTTAACATATGTATAATCTTTTAAGCTTTTGATACCCTGTGACATGTATAGTGGATGATTGAGCATTCTGAATTTGATTGCCAAGAGGCATTTGAACCAATGTGTAATATGGACATTGGACTTTCTATTTATTCTTTCACGTGGATGTGGTAGTGGTTAGACTTAGTATTAATTAGATCAAATGTGACTCAATGTCTTGGGATTCTTAAGGAATGTAACTTGTTATGCATGTTTTTATTTGTATGTATGTTATTACTTCTGTTACTATGTGTTTGATATGAATGGTTTATCTTTCATGTTTTAAAAAAAAATTGTTTAGCAAACTTAGTAAAATTTTAGGTTAATTCTTTTGGATCCTTTGGCGGGGTGTTACATTTGGTATTAAAGCTCAAGTTTTTACATTGGACGCTCTGGGTATATTGGAATGCCACTAGTTGTTAACTAGTTGAACAAAACAAAAACTCTAAATTATCATGTGTATCTCTTTCAAACTGAAACTTGAAACTAGTTGAACTGAAACATAACTTAAACTATAACTTGCATATTTTTTATACTTCAACACTTAGGTTTCAAACCTAAAATTATACTGAAACTTAAACATGGGCAAATTGAAAATTGAAACTTATTCTAGTTGCAAAACATGTATCTTTTATCTATGCTTTAAGGTAGTATGCCTTTGATCGTCTTTGTGAACATTATGTTGCTCTTGTTTAGAGTGTTTAGGAGATCCATTTCAATAGTTGTTAAAAGAATGAATGTTGGATCAATATGGTTTTTGGTTTACTATTAAACCATAATCATATTGCTCTAAGTGTATTGTAGTGTTCTTAGTGGAATCATATCCTCCTACAGGGGGAAACAGTTCAATGCAACCCATACAGTGAGTTCTTCAATAGTATCATTCATGTAGGCTTCCAAGAGTAAGCCTAATACTAGGGGGGGTGGATGTAGTGCTTGCCCTAGTTCACATTTTTGCTATTGTTTCTGAACTCTTTTAGGGCTAGTTTTATGTTGATAATTATTAGTAACATTATTTTGAGATTATTAGATATTGTTTTAGATTCAGTTGATCATATGATGAGATTACTTGATATTCCTTACTTCATCTATGTATGATGATTATTACAGTATTTGCAGTTATTAATGATGATTAGTTAGATGATTTATTATCATATGTGTTTTCTTATGGATACTTACCCCATACTTGCATGTGTATGGTGTGTGTGTTTGTTTTCTTTCTGTATGGCATTTTTGATGTGGTTAAGGAAGGGAGTTGTAGTCACCTGCTATTCGAGATCTACACGATGCACCACTTCCTTCCATTTCTTTTTTAGCTTAGTATATATTATATATGTATATGCATGGATTTTATGTAGGTTGCAGGTATTGAGTATCAACTTCCCTGAATTGCCAGGATGAGCGTACCCTATCACATTATCTCAATGGTAAGAGAGGGGAGATAAATTCTCAAGTCCAAATCCAAATCCTTTAAGCCATTTGTTCTAATAGAAAATTAGGACAAATATCTGAGTCGAGTACCCTCTGAATGCATCGAATGATGTAATTCGTGATATTAACCCTTGGCCTGATTTTGTATGTGTTTTGCTATGATGGGTTTTCGTATTTTATCTTTATGAGTCTTTAGTGTATTTTCTATTAATTAAGCATAATTAAAAGATTTAATTAATGGTTTAATTTAATGAAAAATTAATATGATATTTTAATATTTATTTTATTTAATTAATTGAAAAATTAATTAAATAAAAGAATTAAATTTGAAGATAAAAGTTATAAGTTCAAATTTGGAACATGACAATAATTATTTATAGAGGTCATTTTTAATAAGTGCTAAATAATATTATTATTTAAGTTAATAAATATTTTATCAATTAAAGTTTCAAAATAAATTTAAGAGTGGAAAAGATATTAAAATTATTAAAAGATTCTAGATCACATGATGCATGCATGTGATTAAAATATATTAAGATAAAACAAGTGGATTTAATAAAATGAGTGCATGAGATTTAAAATTAATAAATTAATTTAAAAAGAGTGAAGTGAATATTAAATAAATTAATGTGCATTATTTTAATATTTATTCACACAAGAGTATGCGAACTCTTGTGAGTTGTCATGTTGATGACATAGGAGTTTGCACTCTAATTATGCACGTGTTGTCTACACTTACGAGTTAGCATATTATTTGAGCACATGGTGTCTACAACATTCTAGACACCTCATCATATTTATCTTCTTATCATGGAAGTTATGTGCTTAGTTGTCATGCTTATCTCCTAGTTCCTTCTAGACACATTCTAGATGCATCTTAAAGGCCTTTATATACAGGCTCTCCTAGTGTATATCGACATCCTCATATGCTTCTACAAGCACTCCTAGCCACTTGGGTGGGGGGTTTCAGTCCTTGGAGGAACTGCGAATGTTGGAGAAGGAAGAATTTTTTAGAAAGGATAAGGTTATGAGAGGAGGAACTTCTCTACAATTTTCTGAGGCATAGCGATTTAGCATCAGTGTCCAGGTAGGCACTCGTGATTATTTTGCATACTCTATTATGCTTTCTCTTTCTCTTCCTATCTTCATCGTGTCTACTAAATGATTGTTTGGATAATTCTCCATGAATGAATCTTCAATTTTGCAATTCAGGCATGCATATTGTTTCATCCAGTTATGGGAATTAAAAATATTATTGCATTCTTCCCTTAGTAGAGTCAAGATTTGGAAATTGATTCGGGTTTGGATTCGAATTAAATAGAATCTTATTATTATGCATTAGTTTTATATGATTTAATTAACTAATCTAATTAAATTAAATTTAATTAAGATTAGTTAATAGTAGAAGGAGTCTAATTAATTATTAGTCAATTTTAGTAAATGGATTTCTAAATGAGGGCAAATTAAAAGAAAAGAGATATTAATAAGTGGAATTAAATTATTAAATTATTAATGAGATATATTTTACTTAAAATCAATGAAGATTATTTTAAATAAATGATTGTCCTTGAAGTGTTTTAAGGAATTTGTAAACTAATTATTTGAAAGTTGATAAGTATTATTTTTATGATTTGAATAATGGGAGATGCTCTTGGAATTAAGGGAGTTTCATTTAATTATTAGTAACATTGATTTTAGTAAATAATGCAACGATTTTATTAAAAGTCAATGGAAATTAGTTTAATGATTTAAATAAGTAAATAATTATCTTTTGACTATTTTAGAAAATTGTTTTAAAATAATGGAAGGATAATTCTATGTTTTATTCAAAAAAGATAAATGGGTTGACTTAGAGATTAAATGAAGAATTTTATACACTTGAAGTATACTTGAAATGAAAACTGAAACCTCCACACTTAATTCAGTTATGAAATTTTAGCAGACCAAAACATGTGCTTGTATTTTGTGTTTTATCTATGCTTCTTGTTTTGGGTTTTTTGGGTTGACTAGTTGGTTGACCAATTAGGATGTCTACTAGAGGCTTGGGAGTTATGCAAATGTGATGGCATGTTGATGTTATTTAGTCTCAATTCCTTTAAAACCCAACCATGGTAGTGCAATGGCATGCTCTATGATGCGTGTGGTTTATTGATTGTTATTTTTTTTCAGTCTTCTTGTCTCAAGCTGAGATGTATGTGTATGAGACACTTGACTTAATCATTTTTGAGTCATCGATCAGTTATCCTTGCACTACTTTCTAGTCGTCATGATGGGACTGAAGTGTTGATTTATTTCTTGATGATGTCATGTTATGACATGTTTGACTTGACCATTTTAGAGTCTTCGATCAATATTATTTATTTTGAGATGCTTTTTGGTTGCTTGTTGAGAACCAATGGATATTGTGATTTATTTTGAGATTCCTTACGGTTACTTGTTGACAACTAATGGATATTGCGATTATCATTGATACCTTCAATTGCCAATAGAGAACTATTGTGGTCATGATTGTCTATGGATGCTTTGCAGTTGCTCATGGAGATTTGATGCTCTTCTTATGGATTATCTTTTGGTATTTTTCCAGTCGCTCGGATAGGACTATGGTGGTTTTGTGATTTATGATTCCATGAGCTTAGGGTAGGTTATCTACTTGTAGTGTCAGGAAGTGGCTTGCAATGGGGGCCGAGGCCCTAAGAGGCTGCCAGTGTAACTCATTGTAAGTTGTTTAATAAGTGAAAATATTACACCTAATACTAATTTAAATTAACCTAATAAGATAATTGTTTGTTCTTGGCCATGCCTCGAGTGCTAGTACAGACTAGGATGGGAGTAGAGAGAATGCTTGGTTGCAACCTTACATTTCGTAGTATGCCTTGTCAGTATGAGAGGATACTAGTGGCCGCATAGTGATCACTAGGGGATCGAGGTCTATTGAGAGACTACCAGGGTAACTCTAGCATGATTCATGCGATGACACTTTCCCACTTGCATAGTAGGTTTCCTACATGTCTTTTTTGTGCCTCAAGTATTAGATGTTGGTTTGTGATTGGAACCTTTGAGTTAGTATAATTTTAGTATTCCTGGACTTAGAGAGTACTTGTACTATGTGATTTGATAATCTATTTTGGACTTGAGATTATCTCCTCAGCTCAGTGGGAGTAGGCCATTAAGGACCCACACAATCAGGTGGTAGTGCTTTTTCACTCCTACCATTTGAGATCCGTCTGAGACACAGTGGCTAAAGCATTCTTTAATAGCATCCTATTCTTGGATTATGATGATGGACACGTATCCTTATATTGATGATTTGTATATGGTAGATTATGTTATTTACTTGTCTTATGCTTTACTTTGCATGATTAGAATTCTTTTTGCATATGTTGTGGTATGTTTTAGGAGTGACATTCCTACTATGTTAATACCGGTGATCTCTTCGGTGATTTGGAATGTTACATACAGAGGGATGGGTAGGGCCCACGATGGTCTAATGATGCTATTTATGGTTGGGAGGAACCACACACTTAGTTAGTTGTGTTTTATGATGGATGGTTATCTTTTACGATGGTTGTTATATCTTTATTGATGGATGGATGTATCATGCATGTTAATGGTTTAATTTAGTTTATTGCACTTGTATCTTGGTCGATGAGGATGATGTATCTTTATTTTAACATATGTATAATCTTTTAAGCTTTTCATACCCTGTGACATGTACAGTGAATGATTGAGCATTCCGAATTTAATTGCCAATAGGCATTCGGAACAAATGTGTAATATGGACATTGGAATTTTTATTTATTCTTTCATGTGGATGTGGTAGTGGCTAGACTTAGTATAAATTAGATCAAATGTGACATAACGTCTTGGGATCCTTAAGGAATGCAACTTGTTATGAATGTTTTTAGTTGTATGTATGTTATTACTTCTGTTACTATGTGTTTGATATGAATGGTTTAGCTTTCATGTTTTAAAAAAAAATTGTTTTGCAAACTTAGTAAAATTTTAGGTTAATTCTTTTGGATCCCTTGGCGGGGCATTACAGCAACTATGAAAAGAAACCTACACCAAAGGAAACAATTCTAGAGATAGGCAATGTCACTTTTCGATGACTAGAACTACACATAAGAAATCAAAGAAACAATTAATGAAATGAAAAGAAAACATCTCACCAAATTAATACAACTAAATCAAACATTAATCAACTTTCCCAAACTAAGTTCAAATTATAAATATATTATCAAACTAAACTAATATAATTTTAATCTCACAATAATTGAAGTGAGCTAGATCTATCTTATTTAAATAAAATAAAACTAATGAAAACTACACAACTATTGAAATAATAAATTTGAACTATCTTATCAAAATAAAATCAAACTAATTAAAACCATACAACATATTAAAATAACTTGCAACTATCTAATTAAAATAAAATAAAAGTAATTGAAAGCACACAACTATTAAAAAAATTAAAGATATCTTAATAAAATTAAATTAAAGTAAAATTA
Source organism: Cupressus sempervirens (assembly GCA_028749045.1). Lineage (NCBI taxonomy): Eukaryota > Viridiplantae > Streptophyta > Pinopsida > Cupressales > Cupressaceae > Cupressus > Cupressus sempervirens. The sequence continues at coordinate 591,755,087 of CM053789.1, read as the reverse complement.
AATGCATAAAATAATATCACTAAGCTTCCAAGGAGTGGGCTCTTGCTCTTGGTTTGCAAGTAGATTAAATGAAAACTTCTTTATAGAGGAATGCTCATGCAAATGATAATTTATTTATTAGAGAAGTAGTACAAAGATCTATATCTTCCCTCTATGATATAGCTTCATAAAATGAAAAGGCATATAAAAAAATTTAAACAATATTCTATTCACGGATATGATTTTGTTGCATTTTTTCTCCACTAAAAATATATTTTTGTAGTCCTATTTGTATAGCATTTTCTCCTATTTTTGAGCCCTATTTTGGAGTGTTTGATTCTATTCTATTACATCTTCTTTTGGAATTATTTGTGGCTTATGTGTTGGAATAAAGCTAGCCACAAATATATGGCAGTGGGCCTTGAATTTGATGCCACCCCTACCTATCATATGACTTTTTATGAGTGGTGACTTATTTTAATGCTTTTTATTTTACCTTTTAAGAAAAAAATTGGGTATCAATTTTTTTAGTTTACAAAAAGTTTAACTCTTTATAAATTTAAGTATTTTATAAACTAGAAAACAATAAATATAAATTAGTAACGTATAAAAAGTCTTTATGAACTTGAGCTCTAAATTAGTAATATTTCAAATAAAATAAACATGTTTCAAAATTCATTACTTCAAATTAATATAACTATATAATATATAATATATAATATAATATAAAAAATAAATTTATACATATTAGTATTGTAAATGACTAAAACTAAGTGTTTAAAATTTATTCTATCTATTTTAACAAGATTCAAAATTATTATATATCTATAATAATCAAAATAGAAATGTATAAATAGATTAAAACATAGAAACAATATTTTATAGAAACATATATAATATAAAATATGATAGATTTATTATAATTACACACACACACACACACACACACACACACACACACACACACACACACATGTGTGTGTGTGTGTGTGTGTGTGTGTGTAGATATGTGATACACATGTATATATATACACGTGTGTGTGTGTGTGTGTGTGTGTGTGTGTGTGTGTGTGTGTGTGTGTGTGTATTATAAAATCACATTATGCAAATTATTAAGTAAAATCTTGAGTTGCCTATATTAAATATTGATGATTTAGTAATACATTTAAATTTCATATTGACTATTTTCTAGAAATTTAGCCTATTAACTCATACGATCTAAATTTTTTTAGCTTGTCATTTATAGTCCAAAAGTGCTAAAACAACCAATATGACCATCGGATTCTAGGCCTGTATAGGAGTCTATAGTTCCTTACAAATAACTTTCTTTTTGGTATATATCCATCTCACAGTTATTTGTTACAAAAATAATAAATACAATATTTCATAGTAAAATTAGTTGTTGTCATAACAAATTAACCAATTTCAAGCATACGACAAATAATTACATCAAAATATATTAATGGTTCAAATCACTTATCGTCAAGTAAATTTGTGACCAATGGGAATTTTGTCCACTCCCTTAGCTACATCCTTCAAATTATTTTCTCAAAATAATGGAAGCAACTATAACTAAAAAAAATAAATCTTTATTTCATATATTTTATCATAAAATTAAATTAAATATTACTTATTTACATTAAATCATATGCAACAAAAATGGTAAAGTGGTGTGGAATAAGATAGAAATGAGATATTATAATAAGATTGGAGGTATATGAAAGTAGCTAAAATGTGGCATCAAATGAGACATGAATGAAGTTTCTTTACCAAGCCAATTTGCTACTCTGATAAAAATAACATGTCTAGAATTGTGAATCCACTCATTAATTCCGCACAAAACCAATGCACAAATCATACTAGTACTAGTATCCCAAATCACTCCATGTGCATAATATGCCAAGTAAACCTCCCATATTCTACTATCATATACGAGAAAATATTTAATTTAGCTAAGAAGCACACTCCAACTAAAATCACAAGCTCTACTAAGGTCAAATAAAAGTGGGAGCTCAACATTATGCCAATTAGTTCCATGAAATGTTAATAACAATATGATCGATCCTCCTTGGTCCCATAAATAAAAAGGCTATCCACCTTTCTAGTTGTTTGTAATATCCTATTGATCTATATTCATAATAGGTGGAATTTCCAAAATGTCCAACTACTGCACAATTGCCCCTCTAAAATGTATCCCAAAATGGTAACTATACTTAAGAAGAAAAAAAGAAACAATGATTGAGACAACTTCCTCCTTCATGAAGGGAATTGTAGCAAACTTACTGCTCATCCCAAACCTATACAATAATAGAAAAAGAAAATCCTTCATAGGTAGATTGAATGGACAATCAAATGCATCCTATACAAAATTTTCAATTAATGATGCACTAATCAAATCCTTGCAAATCCTCAATCACACTAGGATTTTATAACTGTCTTTGTATACTAGGAATCATACAATGCACATCCTTGTATAAATAATTAAGACCATCAATCATATCAAGCTTAACCATCTCATATGGATTAGACTCTACCAAAGTGTTATCATCATACTCAATATCAATGACGATAGAGTAACCATAGGCACTAGATAAATATACTCGAGTCCGAGTTCTATGAAGAGAAGAACTAATCAATGGATACTTATATGTACTATCCTATCTCATTATATGCTCCTTAGCCATACTGTTAGCCAAGTCTCTATCTAAGGGAATTTTATAATCAACATTACATCCATTTGTCAAATGTAAGAAGGTGGCCACATCCTGGATGCAATCATCGTTAATATCCAGGTCTCTTGAATAATTTCAAGAGGTGTTCCATCATGTAGCTCAAGTAGTGGATTCTCAAATATCCAATCAATATTCATCTTAAAAATTAAATTGGTCTTATCCAATCAAGAATATTATAAATCAAAGTATTACCATCATAAGGATAAATAACATCGTGCCTACTCTCAATTGTTTCTATGTAATTAGTTATTTGATCCATAATACAATAAACTTCATCTCTACTAAGCTATCGATATGACTAAATTTTATCTTTCTATTTATGACCCTCAAATATTATTTCTTTCCTTCCTGAGTCTTCCCCTTGTTAAGAATTATTTTAATTTTTGCACATATTTTTTGATAACATTGTTAACTGAGCTACAAGCATTAGAATAAGTATCATTAGTTTGTTTCAAATAATCCAATATGGTAGATAAGAAGTGTTGTGAATTATCACTCTCATCAATGATCAATGACATAATACATTGCGCAAAAGATAAAACAGTTTTCTTGTAGCCCTTTTTCGTAGAAATAAAAAAGTAATGGAATATATTAAGTATGAAGTCTTCACAACCAAGACCTAACATAATCACACCACCTCTAAATCTTACAATTATTTCTAAAATTCTAACTATCTTACCAAATGATGCATTATGGATATTACAGAACATTTGAAAATATTCCACAATCAATTGAAATAGCTCCTTCATAACTTGTTGTAAGGATCATGTAACATTATTCTCATAAAATAAACAATACATGAGTTACTACATTTCTTACCTCTCTATCAAAATATCTCAACAATATTGGCTTAACCAAAGGAATCACAATAACAAGAATGTTGACTTTCTTACTTTTAGAACCTAGATGTTCTATTGTGGACAAATAATTCTTGATTGCATCCAATTTGTGACATAGTCTACACCTTGATTGAGGCAAAAATACAAGTTTCATTTCTATATTATAGAGATTTTCTCCAAGGACTTCTTCCTTTTCCTTGACAATAAATTTTGGTAGATGCCTAAACATGTTTGCAAAATTTTGATGCACACTAGAGAAAGCTATTACCAAAAAATTGATCAACCATATTTTGACGATTTGATGTTCATATTCTTCCACCCACTGAACTATATATTTCTTGAGGTATCTTATCAAACAATTTAGTAGCTATAATTTTTAATAGTAGAAGTATAACTTGCATGCAAAAATATAGAAGAGATACAATTACACCTTCTTGGCATAAGTTAAATGTTAGATATAATGGT